>JAPMOR010026013.1:0-81487 GCA_026543865.1 Argiope aurantia
GATCCTTTCAAAAGTTTTGTCAGTTTTTCGGCACCATTCATCAGTTTATTGCCCTTCTTATTATAATTAAATTCGAAGTCATCATACCCTTGTAAAAAAGCTATCCTATTCCGCTTTGATTATTTTTATGACTTTAGTTCAGGTTAGTTATATTAACGCCCCATTTTAAAGCAATATTAGGGCTATTTTGGGATGGACCTCGTAATTTGGAACCACAGTCAGATGACGAGGACGACACCAGAGCTGGCACCCCCCTCTCTACACCAGCGGGAGGACATGTGGCCCTAGCGCATTTAACGTGCAACAGACCCCCTTACACGACAGTTCTTTGGTGGAATCGCATCTCGAACCTGAAACCCTACGACTCACGAGCCGAGACCTTACCATCAAGCCACCGCGACCCTTTTTACGACTTTAGACTTGGGATGTAGAGAAATGATAATGCAAAATCACTGACAGCATGCACACTATATGCAAAATCTCTGGTTTTTAGATATTTTTATGACTTTCACTGACCCTTTCCTTGATTTTTCCAGATTAAAAATAAAATTTCCTGACTTTCCCCTGATTTTATCACCACCTTGTTTTAATATGTAGTTTACTTAAGTATAAATAATTGTAATATTCAATTTTTATTGCATTTTTTTCATGTATTTTGTAAGTTATAGTATTAGAACACATTGAGCATGAAATTAAGAGTATGGTTAAATAATTTAATTTAAATCTTTATTTTTAATATTTAGAGAAATATAGGAAGGGAAGCACTACCCTGATTTAAAATGGATCTTTTACACAATTATGTTTTCAATTAATTTTCATTGCATTTTTTTCATGTATTTTGTAAGTTATAGGACTAACATGTCCTGATGACAAATTGCAAGATTGGATTTTTGGTGACTTCTTGGCTGAGGAGGGGAGGGGGTACCAATTAGTCCAAATACGTGAGCTGTTTCATATACAAAGCAATAATTTTAATTGACATCACCATAAAAAACAAATATTCTGTACAGACTATTAACCACATGTCAGTTATTTAATATGTACCAATATACTTTTGTAATTACAATTAATCAATGATATATTGCTACATACAAATATTAATCATGCTATATCAAATATAAAACTACAAAAAAGTCTTTAAATAAATATTATATTTTAGGCAAAGCTTCAAATCCATTTAACAAGAGAAGGAATGGGTTGAAAAATGGATGAGTCCAAGACGAGATTTAGTACAGTAAAAGATTTTATATACTAAAGGTAACTTGATTATATACCTTGAGGATGTTCATTCATTAAAATATTAAAGGGCATTGCTATTCAATTCCAAGAAAACAGTGCTCAAACATTCTGCAGAATAAACATATAGAATTCACATTCAATAGCCTGAAAGCATCTGAAGAATTTTGAAAAAATTCTTCAGATTGAATTTTTAAAAAGTAAAACAAATTATAAACAACTTTAATTAGCATATTTTTATTTTTAATAGAAAAATAAATGTTTATTCTGCTTGCACTTAAATTACCATTTAATTTTTAAAAGAAATATTATAAATGAGAGTCTAATAGTTACAAATAATCTAAATCATAAAAGAATTAAAAGTTATACATTTTTAAATTTTAATAACAATAAATTACTAATTCTAACTCAAAGCAGCTGGTATTGTTTTAAATCTATATCAGTGAACATTTTGGATTTTAATTCACAATAAGAAATAGTAAGTAAGAAGCAGATGTTTCAAAAATTTTTAATAAAATGGTACTGTATGTTTGGTATTTACAATTTTCAGATGAAAAACAATTTTTATTAAGCATAAATGATGTTTGTTCTGTAATAAGATTTCTTGGAAAAACATTGGTTTAGTCAACAATTCTGATTTCTTGACTGACTGCAAGACACCAAAATGTATTTTTTAAAAATATTTTAATGATTATTACCAGTATTGCATTTAATTCAAAATTAATGGATGCAGAATAGATTTCTAGAAAGATTGAATCTTAATTCAAGTAGTAAGTGAATAAACCTTTATTTTTGTAAAAAAGATGAAAAAAATATTGATTAAAACTATCAGTACACTGTTACTTTAATTAAAATAATTTTGAAATTAAAAAATGTATTTATATTTGTAATTATTTTTCTTTTAAAAATTAAATTGTAATTCAAATTAGAGAATAAACATGAAAATAAGTAAAATTATTTATAAACATTTAATTTAGTTTCAACAATTTTTTTAAAAAAATTTAAAAAAAAGACACATAGACGATTGAAATCCAATGTTCACTTATGAAGTTTCTGTCTTGACAACCACACTGTCATTAGCTATTTGATGGCTATTTTCTTGGAATCAGCCGGCTACTATGCTTCAATATTTTGATGAATGAACATTCTAATGAAATTTTATACTGAATATCATTACAGACTCAATTTCCCAACCCATAACTTCTACTTTCAAGAATATGAATCTCAAATATATACACTTACTTGCATACAATGAATAGCTAAACCTGGTCCAGTATAAAGCTTTCTATTACACAAGTGACATTTAAAATGTTTAGCCTTTTGGTGCTGAATAAGAATTTTTTCATCATCAAACTCTCGATTACAGTACCTATGCTACGTTAAGAAATACAAAGGATTGGCAGAAACAGAGCAGTAACATAAAAATGTCCAAGTAAATTATGGATATATAAATTATTTTTCAATAAAATGTTCTAGCTTTGTTTAGAAAAAAACTAAAAGACTTTAATTTATACTAAAGTTGATTATGAAAACAACAAATACAAAACAGCTACCACAACTGTCACGGATACCACGTTAGTACGCAATAATGAGTAACTACGCAGTTTGAAAGTAGAAGAATAACAAATACACAATTATAATAGGCACACACACAAAACAAAAAAAAAGTATGTATATTAGGGGGTTGCTTTTTTTTTTTTTAAAATGAAAATAGCATACAAATGTTAAATTAAGGACATCTATTCATTTCTTAACACCAGCTTCAAGTTTAAAAATACTTATATGAGGTAAAGTTACTTTTCCTTAAGCATGCAACTTATGTTGAATTTTAATTATTCAGTTAGATTGATTGTTATTTTAATTTATTGTATCTATTAATTCTTTTGCCTTTTTTTTTGGAATGCTGATCGAAAAAGACGACACCAATTTCAAAATTATACATATATATTATATGTATACATACATAAATATATATGTGTGTGTGTGTGTATATAAAGAACTATCAGCTTTGAAAAATAAGTGGAAAAATAATCTTTATTCCCCATTTAGAAAAATAAATGGCAGAAGCAATTTTCTTCTCTTTTATAACATTAATTTTATGTTAAAAATATCCTAATTTTTTTTTGCCACAAATTTGGGAATTTTGGAAATTTTTTTTTTTTTTATCAAAATCAATCACCCATTTTCCTATAATATCCAAAAAATTTTAATTCATAAGGTGTCCTCATTTAAGGACACCACCCATCGAGAATGCCCGCTTCTTTGGTCGCCACTCTTCTGCGCTGCCTCCATCTTCGTATGTAATTTGACATTTTTCAGAGAAGGAATGACGTGAGGCTGATTCCAAATTCCAGTGGGGGGGGGGGGAGGGGCAAGAGTTTTGTTCATTTATCTGCAGATTCAAGAAATAGAAACCTTTGTTTGAAACCAAAAAACATTTCATATTTGCCTTTCTTTCTAAATTGTAACTTATGTTTTACTCTCATGTTCTATTTTTTGCAATTTCCTCCCCTCTAAATATCTAGTTTTATGTAGCCACAATCTTTTTTTATTTACACTTTTTTTCACAACTATTATTGCATTCAGCATGTAAAAATTGTACACCAATATATATTCACACATATATACATATGCCATCAAGTGTCCCCCTTGAAAAATATTCGTAGCACAGTATCAAAAAAATGTGCACAAAACACGAAAAAAAAATGCAAAACAATATTTTACCATTATGTGTTACATATGTAGATATTACTATATGCTTAGAGAAATTTCATACCAAATAATAAGCTAATTAATTTTTCACTTTATTAATTAATAAAATTCACACTTAGTAAAATTTAATTGTAAATATTTATTTTCAGTATTTTAATTAGAAATTTTTTATTCTTAGTTGAATTAAATTATAATTTGTTACTATGATTTGTATTAATTTGAAACGGCTATTATTTTTAAAAAATTATTTGTAAGATTTACTTTAAATTTTTGTAATAAATACATTATATTTCCTATTTTTAAATGTTTCAAATTACCTAGAACATGAATAAAAGTGTTTGTACACCTAAAATATTCGTAATTACTGCTATTTTCATAAGGAATTTACACAATTATCTCAAGAATTTCTTGCACAGAGATTGCTCCAGACGGGTGGTGTCCTCAAATAAGGACACCCCCCACCCCCCGTGGAATAAGACAAGTTAAACATTTTTTTGACTGCAAAATCCATATGTACACAACCTATTAATCACATTGACTGCATTTTTTTCATTATATTTCAAAAATTTTAATTACCTAGACTGGAAAGGGTTAATACATAAACATTTAAACAATTGATATATTTTATATAAACACAACAAATACAAGTTCTATAAATAATTCGTGGAAGGAAAAAAAACTCCATTAGAAATAGAATAAATTAAATTTTTAGAACTAACTTAATATTGGGACATCCACAAAAACAAGAAAAAAGATATTCTTCATTAAAGAGTACAACACTTAATTGCATTTCAATTATATACATATATATATTCTTATCAAGATTAATTGAAAAGATCTTACTTATTTTCAATCCCCCCCCCAAAAAAAAAGAACAGAAAATCAACATTAACCAAGTTAGTCACTGATAGATATTGCTCAATAAATTACATTGAATGCAAATAGAATTGGCCATTCAAGGCATTAATAATATGAGAAATTTTTTTCTCAAGATATATGGAATGCAATAATTAAGATTTATTCTGTAATGTCTGCCTAAAATAAAGACTATCTAATTTATCAACAAAAATTAATAATAATTTGAAGCAACAATTATAGCTACAATCTCATTCAAAAGCAAACTGAAATACAAATAAAAGTGGCATGGTTAATTCTCTTCAAGGACTGATTCTCCAGCAGTCCCACTACAATCCTATAGCTTGTATAACAATTTTTGATCCAGCCTTGGGCGACTTCCGAACTTTCAATGATGACATTTATTAAATTGGCCTCAGCTAACGATCCTTCTTGTTGCTTTTGTTTTAGACCTCTTCATCATTTTGGATTGCACATCCAGACTTGATTTTGTTCTTTAAAATGCAAGGTGTTCCATGGAGCCAAACATCGTATTATAACAGAATTCTCCAGAACAAATTCTAGCCAGGCTGGTCACCTTGAACTTCTCCCATCGAACCATCCGAATATCAGGATGGTCCAACAATGCCTTCAGGAGCCCATTTGAAAACCAGGGATTCGCTTTGTTGCCAAAGCTTTCATGGGAATATTTCTCCTCTTCTGGCTTATTCTTGACACTCAAGAACTGTTTGCAGCTCTCAACACAGGATCTTCTAAAGAGCTAATCTGCCTTTGCTGAAAGGACTCGTTAGTGGCAATGTAATTTGTCTGGATACACAGAAAATTCCTCAGCTCCTACTTGAATCACTCTTCTATGCAAATCCACAGCCAAGGAGAATTCTTGAAGGAAATCGAGGATGAGACAACAGGGATAAGCGATTCCAGTCACGCAGGCTTCATCTGTACCACTACGCAAGGAGATACCAAGAGGCTTGCAAAGAGGTTGTCAACATAACCTCTGGGACAAATCCATTCCAAACAGGGGCACATTAACTCCTATATTTATTAACATTGAGCACCAGTCGCCACTAACAGACCTGTCCAAACAAAGTTAATTTTCTCCATTCCCAAGCACTTGCGATTCCACTTCAGGGGATTCATTCGGAGAAGACTGTTTAGCTCTGCAATTATTTCACAATCTTCCTGTTTGTGCCTCTCTTTATTGAACTTCGATCCATCTTCTGAATAACTAAGCTCCTTTTTGGTGACACCAGTCTCCATTCGATCTTTTCTTCTTCCAATTGGCTCTCGCCGTTTCCTTCAATTTCTTGGATGTCTTTTATTTTATTAGCTGTATCTTCTAAAGCTTCCTTTCATGACGAAAGATCTTACTTTAATTCACTCTCCCAGGCTTTCATTTCTTCCAAAAGTTTCTCTTGTCTGGCTTTCATTTCTTGTATAAATTTCGTTTGTCCGACTTTCATTTCTTCTTGTCTGTTGCTTTGGTAAAGATCATCGACCAATCAAACCACACTTCCGACACCAAATGTTACGGAACTTTCTCCTGCAAGTCTAAAAAGTTAACAGGTTTGCTTGTCATGAGCGTATGGAAAAAACGACTTTATTAACACGAAATCCCCGATACGCAGACAAATTCACACAAGCAATACACAGCGACAAATTACAATTGAAACGAACACAGGCAACAGACAGCAGCATACTACAACACACAGTAGCCCACAAGTAGTAATTGGTAGCAATAATAACCACAACACACAAAGCGGCCAGACAGAATTCAACAGCAGAGAGAATCTCCGTAGCTTTACTCTACAGCCTCTCCAAACTCCTGCAATTCTTCACTGTCTCCTTGCTTCAGCTGTATCGAACTGCTGACACACTATTACACGACTAGCTACTTCTCACAGGACTCAATGCTGCTTCCACAAAAAATAACAGGACTTGGCACACAGCTCAGTTCAGCAATTGCTTGAGCTCCAATAATGCTTGTTCTTCGCTATCCCCTTCACGACTCGATGCTTATCTACAACTTGGACTGACTGCAACTTGAGACTGTCGGCCTTTTATAGTTCCCGGGAAGCGGGCAGAGAAGGTTCTGGACCAATCAGGTGTATCACAATTCCTATTGGTTGAATTGCTAAAATTCTCAAAGTTTCCACTAATATCTATTTTGTCGCTAAGCTCTGAGATCACTGATGCGGCCACCAATCAGCACTCAACAGAGCCGATCGTAAAACGGTCTTTCCAGTGATTGTACTAAGCAATATTACCGGTTCGTAACAATATTTTCAATTCTGGAAAGCCCCAAATATCTATTCAAGCAGGAAATGGTAAATATCTAAATATTCCTGCAAAAGCCTCACAGTTTTTTCCCCACCTGAAACCATTAAATGCCCTAAATACATGCTTGTTTGCATGTATTTAGGGCATTTAATGGTGTGCTTCCACAGGGCAAGTTTGGAAAACAAATGATTTTTTAAGAATTTTCTAAGAAATTATAAACATACATTTGTTGAAATTTGCAACCAAACACTTTAATAAAATTCCTTCCAATAGCTATTAATTAAGCATAGTCCTTTTTTATATAACAATCCATTAAGAATGAAAATTATTATTGCAGTTTTCAAAAGGGAAAAGAGACTTTTTACATTCAAATTTGAGCATCCTGATATTTTAAGCTTCCAAAAATCCTAAGTATCAGATGCTTATTATCTAGGTATTACAGTAGAATTAAATATCCATAAATATCATAGCATGTTCCTATGTCTCTTCAATTAACAATAATACGTTGTCAATTATAACAGTAATTTCTCTCATTAATTTAATTTTTTCCCTTGTTTTAAAGGTCCTTGGGATATGAAATCAACTTATTCTTATCTAGTTCATTTATACTATTTACATCAGACACCTTTCCTCAGAGTATTAAACAATAATTTATTGGGTGAGAAAAATATTTAACATATTAACAAAATAATTTATGCTAAAAATTACTGAGGGTTTTCATTTTGCAGTTTCAGAAAATACTATAAAATTAAGCATAAAAAAAAGAAATAAAGGTTTTAAGAATATACTATAAATATATTATATTGGAATTTATGAACAAAATTATTCAATCAGAATACGAGTAAAACTGGTACCAATTCAGCTGTAATAAATTCAATAAACTAACATACAAATTAATAGTTAATTAAAAATAATAACTTGATGGCAATACATTCTTTTAAAGAAATTAGTTACTTAAATTCATTCTTATAATACAAACCAGACATATGTCTGCATCCGAATATCTTAAAATGTCTATTACTACATAAAGAAATCAATACTCATTTTTTAAATGTAAAACAGGAATTAATTGCCAAATATATAAAACTGGGTCTTTTAAAACTAATGTTTGTTTACATAATTATATACAAATATTTTTTAACCATATCCACAAACACATTTTTTCAAAATGTTTCAAATACATTTCAGAAACTAAATCACGAGAAACAAGAAAGTACAACAAATAAATAAATAAGAAATATGAAACACAATCATTACTAGATACCTGTGTATTAATTGCATGTAAATGGTAACTAAGGTAGCTATAACTAACACAATGTCTTTGGTGATTAACTAATTGCTAATTACTTTAAACATGACATATTTAGCAATTTTTATGTGTGTTTTATTGTCAAAAAAAATAACACCTTCTAAACTACGGGCTGCAATCATACAAGAATGAATATGAAAAGTACTAAACATTCAATGTGACTTAACTTATCAAGAAATGAAATTTAATGTAGTTTTAAGACAAGATCTTTGCTAATAAGGGAATTTTTTTTAGGTCAATAATGCATTCAACTTTTCATAAAGAAATTCATTTTTACAGCTTTATAAAATTGCGCAAAATATTGTACATACTATATTCTGAGACAATGCATAATCAAAACTAGGTTGATTTAACGTATTTAAATTTGGTTGAAAAGCATGTGTTATTTTAGACACTGCTTTGCCCTGTGCAGAGTCCATTGATTATACTTGTCGAAAAATCAAAGAATCTAATAGCAACAGATTAGGTAAGTTGCGTTCCATAAAAAAAGTTCGTAGCATTACTAGTCCTAACAATTAATGTCTTTCTTAACGTAATATTTGCAATGATTTAAATCCTGATTTCTGCATGTAATAAGGCGATCTGTCATAGACTGAACAAATTAAAAATTCTTCGAATCGTATATTGGCGTCTTTTTCGAATGTGATATGGTTTCAAAGTACGGAAATGGCACTAACTTTTCTTCAAACATTGGCGATTCCATAAATTGTAAATTTAAATTTCAAAACACTTGAAGCATAGATTATACAAATATGAAAAAAATATGTTTAAAGGATACCAACACCAAGGTTTTGAAGGCTTCTTCTTCTTTTTGCGCCCCATGACCTGTTTTGAACTTCAGTTATGCTTCAACCTAGGTAAATGCTAATAGAACAAACCCTTTAATAGTAGGCTGATACAAAAGATAGTTGAATATCTGTCGATTCTATTTGAATAACGACATATGATCTTAATAAAAAAAATGAAATTGCTATTTTAGCGAACAAATATTTATTCGGCAGTTAAGAACACGCAAACAAGCTCGCCTTTCTTTTTACCATTTATGTTACTTCACTTCGCATCTTTTTTGGTTCCTCTCAGACGGAAAGTTGAAGTATTAAATAATGTGTTAAAATTTTCTATTACGCAATGAAAACATTGTTTAAAATTATCCTAAAAATTGATATTTTTTTCAAAAGTAATGTTTTGATTGATTAGATGTTTTTTAGTAATTCATGAAAGTTAATGTTTTAAAAATCAAATAGAATTTTCTTCCTCTTTTATTTGTATTCGTTGTTTGTACTTATTTGAATGAATCTAGTTTAATTCATCTCATTTTTCACCAAACTGAAATAAAGCAGTACTTTTATTTTCTCTTGACATTTTTGTTATTATAAACACGATTACAACTTTTTTGTATGCATTAGTATTTCGATTTTTTGAGTAATATCATACTGTATCTGAATCAAATCAGTAAACCAAGATTTCACGATGGCGGATGAAGGTAAGAAATTTCGTTCTGAACAAGTTTTTAAACCTTTTACTAATTATATATTATATTGTATGGTTCATACATTTGATGGGACGAGATGAACAACTAATGTTTGTTTAGATCTGTTTGCACAGTCTTGATAACTTGAAATTCTGAAATGAACGTATTACGAATTATGCGTACTGGTAATAGTAAATAAAAACATATTTAGAAAACTTTTTAAAAATTAATTATTATTTAAAATCTTTTTCATTCTCGGTTATTAGTTCAAGTCTAGGTATTGATTTCATATTATATGTGTCATTGGATGAATTTTATATTTATCCAGCTCATACAAATAAACTTTTTAAAATATCTATGTTCGTGCTGTGGTTTCTATTGATGACACTGTCATACTTTTGAATGATTGTTATTCAAATGCCGGTTTAACTTTTGCATTGATTATTTTCCCAGTTAGTAATGACTATGTATCGTTAATGTTCTAACAGGATTGAAATAGATATAAGAATAAATTGAAGAATATTATTTTCGATAATTAATTTTTACTTAGATTGCTTCGAACTTAGATTTCGCTAATAACTGCATGAAAATTTCATGTTTTGTGAAAAAAGCATTATTATTATCAAGCAGATCTAAGGTGCTTCAATGAAATATTTTCTTTTAATGTAAAATTAACTTATATTTCCATTTCTTTTTATTCGCCTAAGTACCTCAGCTTTGCCGTCATATAAATATATACGTATAGCTTCTCTAAAAATATTTATTTAATCATGAATATTTTTCATGATTAAATAAATTCTTTTTCTTTTTTTAATTTTTTTTGTAATTATTTTTCTTTTTACTAACCATATGACCCTTTTATCTTCATTTTTTAAATTTATCTGTAGCTATATCAAGATTTGGAATTTTGACGATTAGGCTGCACTGAATTCCCATATAGATATGCCAATTATCTATGTAATTATATTTATTAAAGTACTAATGTTTTTTTTTTTTAATGCAGTAGGTGTTCTATATTTTTGTCATTCAGCTTTTCTTTTCCTACGGAGTTATTTTTTCTATAAATATAATTTTTTTGTTATTTTAGAATCTTTCTTAAAAAAATTAATTGGATAATATTAATAATGAATACAAGCAGTTAATAATTCATTCAATCAATAAATACTTTAAATAATTTATCTTTCAGTTGGTGATATTAAGAAATAATTGTCAAAAATAGAATAATACTTTATAATATCATTAAGATTTATTAGAAATTATATTAGAAAAAAGAAAAAGAATTTATTATTAATGTCTAGGGATATTTGTTCTTCTAGAGATCTTTGATCTTTTCTTCTGGAAATAACTCATATCTTAGAAAAGAACATACTATCTCTAAATTCTTTCATTACAGTCATCATTTTTTAATTCCTTTTGCTAATTTGATTTGTCATCATTAAATTAATTTTCCAATGAAATTTTATGGAATTCTGACAGTTGCAGGATTTTGATGCTTCTAATATTAATTAATTTTATGAATTTCCAATGATATCTTAGAAACTACTATATACTCCTCAAACTTTTTATTTTTTACTAAAAGAAGATTATTTTATTTCATAAAATCATGAGACAAATATATAAATAACACAAATTTAATATTTTTGTAATGAATTTTTAAAACATGAAAGTAGGGCAAAAGTGAATTGTAACAAAATTTTTGCATGGTGGACACAGCTGACGTGCTAAAATGTCAGAATCTAAAGAAATGTACTTATACCACTTATAGTTTTCAAAATATTCATAAGAATTGTAAAATTCCCACAATCTATATGCAATACCTACTTTTAGGGACCATATATTAAATTTATGATCTACTTTTTGTGAAACAAAAGTTTCAATGACCATTGTAATATCATGATTGGATAAATATTGAATTTATTTTCACTTTGTCATGAATTTTGATTTCTCTTAAAAAAAGTTTTCACTGAAATGATATAGAAATTGACTGCTGGATTGATTGGCTGCAGGAATGTTTAATTAAATTTTATTCTCTACTGCCAGTTACATTGTTTGCAAGACAGTGAAATAGAAATCTACATAATTTCTTACTATTCAGTAAGTTAAGTAATGTAAAATATGGAAGTTAATTAGCACCTATTTATTTATATATTCAAAAATTTAATATTGAGCATTTTTTCATAATTTCTTTGATTAAGTAGATAACTTTATAACTTTGAAAGAAAAGATGTTCTCAAAATATTATCTATTTAATCAAAGACATTATGAAAAATTGCTCAAAATTAAGTTTTTGAATATATAAATAAATAGTTACACAAGCTATTTCAATTAAGTTGTGTATTAACAAAATTTTGAACCACTAATTTGAAAATCATTATGTAATAATGTGTAAAACTTGATTCTTTTGTATTTCTTTGTCTTGATTGCATCAGCTGACAGGAAAAATACCCATCAGCAAATCTTATTCTTTTTGCAGATCTTTATAATATTAATTTTTTCCACTTTTTTTTTTCAATAAGTGGTTTCTGCACACCACATCATACAGTTTATAGATAACATGTAACCCAACAAGTATTAACTTGTTAAAAAAAAGACTTAAAAGTATCATGCAATCCAACAAAAATTTCCAGCCAGCTACTGATCATTTCAGTATTCTGACACGACCAATTTTCGACGATTCTATCTCATCAAGGGGAGAGATGCATGAAGATCAGCACATTTCCAGAATTCTTCATCATTCTTTGACCTTGACTTTCGTCTTATTAGATACTTTTTATTCATTTTTTTTTACGTGTATGTGAGTATCTTATCGTTTCTGACTATATATTTTTAAATTTAGCCCACGAGTAATCTGAGTTTATTTTATTTTATTGTTAAATGAAAATATCTCCTTTCATCTTTTATCTCACCTCCATTTTGATGAATTAAACCCACTCTAATGTGTGCGTAAAAGGGGGAGGGTTTTAGAATTTGTTGTCAAACTATAGGAATTCTAAACTCCCCAATTTTTCTGTATGCTACCAAAATAAGCTTCACTTAAGAGTTAAAAAAAAAAAATAATAAAGCATAAAATCCAATATACCGTTTAAATCTCATTTCTTCTATTGATTGCATCTAAAATTCAATGAGGAACAGTTTAGATGTCAAAGTTAAAACCTGAATTACGCATTTCTAGCATGCTGCATTTATGAGTAATTATTTTTTAATACTTAGAAATAAACAGACATTATCTTTGAATATAAATGAAGTTTTAAAATTTGACACAGATATACAAGTTGGATAACTAAGCTTGTACTGAATTTCATTTATCTAGCTTTTTTATTTATTATATTTTCATAGATTTAAATAATCAGTTAACTTCTTTTAGGTGGATTTCATTCAAATTAATAATTTAATGAAAAATCACTTAACAAATTTCATCTTGCTAACTTTTTGCATTTTTGTGTTAGACAGACAGATGGGTGTAATTTGAAATATGCTTTTTTTATAGGCTTGGAGTGGCCTGAAATGTTAAGACCCACTGAAATCTAGAAGTTAATTTATTTGAAGACTACAGTTCTTTGCCCTGTATAATCCATATATGGACAAATAAAAAATATTTATTTAAAAATTATTTCATTGGCACAAATATTATCCTCATGCAGTTTTTTAAGCAGATAAATAAAATTTCGTGCAGTTAATTAATTTTTATCCCTAATATTTGTATAAATTTTTATTGTTGTAGTATTGGCAGATAAATCTTCAACATTTTCTGAAATCATTGAAATAATCAAAATATTATTGAACTCTATGTAAAACTAAATGAGTAATATATCTTTTATAATAAAATAACCTTGATAAATCTCCTATTTGATTAACAATAATTTCCGCCTGAACATAAAATTCCCTGTTTTTGAAAAACATAGATAATTTTATTGACTTAAAAAGTTTTTATGGTATTTACATCTCACCAATCAGCAATTCGAAAAAAAAAAGTTTAAGAACCGATTTCATTTACCATAAAAATTAAAATGGCTATTAATTTCTTATGGTGGAATTTACAAAAAAGGTTGAATTATAAATGAATTTTTTTTAAATGAAAATGCTTCAATGTTTAAATAAAAACAATTTATGTCTATAATTTGAAAAATCATATGCATATTAAGGATATGTTTGAATCATGTTATTTATTCTGAAATTCCCAAGTATAAAAATGAGAAGAAAAAAGTTTGTCAAAATACATGCAATTGTAGGTATGCTTGAGTGTGATTATGTTAACATGTCAACACAGAGGAATTTACCATTACTTTGCTGTTGTGGTGAATAGCATATAAGCCAGTTAAAAACTTTTCTACCCGAACGATCGTTTTGGTATAATGGTTTAGTTACTGGACTGCTAACCATAAGGTCCCAGGTTCTAACCCCGCACATTCATACTATCACTAAATTGGTGACCTTGGACAATAAACTTTCAACCTTCATACAGCTGTTGTGGTGCCATCTACCCGCAATCAAAGTCATCCGACTCACTTGACGCAGCAACCAAAAAGTCGCCAGACTCACTTGACACAGCAACCCAAAAGTCGCCAGACATACTTGGCACATCAGCACCCACACACGCTCGCCATAACGCTTGGCACTAATCAACTGGGTACAAGTACTTGGTTAGACAACAGCTACTGAATACATCACCACTCAACAACCATATCGTTCGTCGCACCTCCAACTCACTGGAGGGAGAGTACTGTGGTGAATTGTATATAAGCCAGTTAACAACTCTTCTACACGAACGATTGTTTTGGTATAATGGTTTAGTTACTGGACTGCAAACCACAAGGTACCAAGTTCTATCCTAGCACATCACATACCACTTCACTGTGCTTAAGTGATCTATTAGAATATCATAATGATCAGGTAGGAGCTTCATGGAGTTTTAAAATCTGCTTAACCTCTGCAGTCCTGAGGTACACATATGTGTACCTGCAATTTTTTTCATTTTTCTTATCCGGTAAAGTAAAATTTTGATGAAATAATGTATGTATTTCAACATTTATGAATGTAGCTTTCATTTTTCATCAATAAATAGTACAATAGTTCAATATTTTTTTCATATCCATTGCTATTAATTAGAGACATATCGAAAATTGCATTGAACAGAAAACACAGCAAATTTAAGTACATTTTTGAGTAATTATTATTAAAATAAACACTTGTATATTTTTTATAAAATACTTAGTGCCTGGTTAAAGTCATTACCAAATTATATCTTGTTATCTATAATAAAATTGATGAAAATACAAATTTAATTAAGGTACACATGTGTACCTCGGGCATTTTCGCACTCATTTCCTGACTGCTTGCAATCCATTTCGCTGTTTATCTTTTAAGCGCTTGTTTCCAAATTGTCATTTCTTGTCCTTGAATATATTGTATATCTTTTTTATAATAAACAATTCTTATGTTCTGTAATGTAATAAGATATAAATTTAAAAATATTTATTTTTTTTAAACTTTAGTAAGAAATTTAATTTTATAGCTGTTTTGTAGTCAGTAATTAATATTTCAATCTGTCATCATGTGTAGAATATACGGAATTTTATAAGCCAATAAAAAAAAAATTCACGTCAAATGGCTTTAATTCAAAAGGAGGTTATTAAAGTTTTAGAAAAAAAATGATTTTAGGGGAAGCAATAGAATTTCTCAACGTATTGAAAATAATGAAATCTTGCAAATGGGATGAATAGGTCACAGACGATAGTCAAATATGCCTTGTCAAGTAGAAAGATGATAAATACGTGACTCTATTATCCACATGTATAGAGATGATGAGCCAATTGGAATAGGCAGAAGACAATGAAAATAATTGAAACAAAAAGCTGATATAAAATAATCTACTATTGTAAAAGTAGATTATATGGGATTCATTGACCATTATTTTGCATATTACCAGTATGCAGTAATTACAAAAAATGACCGACTCGAGTATTCGCGCATTTTGTAGATTAATAGTTGTCAATTGATTAATATACTATAAAATATTGACAAAGTGACAAGCAGAGCTGTTAGGACAAGGAAAATGTTATGACCTTATTACAATTTTGAATACATATAATTTGATCCTTGTTGAAATATGAGTGAATTCTCATCATCAGCAAGAAAGGAAACCAAGAATAAGTAAAAAATCATGTTTGAATGAAAACAAATTAATAGAAGTAGGGTCATCAAATGATGGAAATACAACTACAAGACCATTGAAAATTTCATTGCCACTATCTGGAGTAAAATATCTATAAAAGCAAGAAAAATTGTCCCTTCCCAATTAAAAAGAAAAAAAAAGACTTGATATGTTACATTACATGGACGATAAGTATGTATCAAAATGCAGATATCCAGATTGCAACTCCAGGAGAAGAGTCAAGTGCTCAACATGCAGTATCTACTTACGTAATATTAAAAAAAAATGAAATATCATTCAAAATAAGGTTTAATAGATTATTAATATAATAAATTTTGTATTTTTTTTTTCATTTATAAGGTATTAGAATAAGAAAAGTGTAGCTAATAAGTAACCAGGAAAATTAAATATTTTTTTTTTTTTTTTTTTTTTTTTTTGTCGAGGATGCTTTAACTTGTTTAAGACCTGAGGTACACATATGTGTACCTTAAAATTATGAGACTTAAAATTGTTTGATCAACAAATATTTTTTTCCACAAACTATTGAGATGTAACAAAAGTAAAAGATCTTGAAATAAATTTTTTAAACCAGTTTTAAAAAAGTCAGGTTTGAAGAGCATAAGTTAAATTCACAAATAGAATCAATGTAAGATTTTTTCTTTCTTATTATTAACGAGCTGAAATATACTTAGTATGCAGTCTTTGGGGGACTGCTGTTGAGTAAACAAAATCAGTTACATTATTATAATCTCAAAAACTGCTGTCAATTGCAGAAGAAAAAGAAATGATAATCTTGCATACAAAGGCCCTCAAAACATTGGAAAATCTCAATTTCCTAAATGGGAAAAATTCTGAGATACTAGTTAATTAAGTAATTAATTCCATCAATTTATTTATCTAAACAAACCTGCCCTTTTAAGTGTGAAAATATAATAATAAATAATTTAATTAAAAAGATATTATTTTTTGACTGTATTATGAAATACAATGAACAAATTACAAACTTTAAACATTGTTTCATTTAAATCAGTTTGTGAAAACATAAATAATTTAATTTCAAACAATTTAAATTATATATTAGAATTACTGTTTTCTTCATTTTAAGGAATGTTATTAATTTTTTGAACATCTAGGAAAATGTTTTTTATATTAAAAATTTTAATAAATATCACTGATAATAATTATACGGCAGATCTATAATATTGAATTTATAAGTTAAATGCTTTTCTTTACAAGGATTAATAAGTTGTACATAATCTAAATGTTTTTTTTTTAGAAACTGATTTTATGCATTCCATATACTTTTAAGCTATTTTTTCTTGAGTGTACACAGACTACTTTTCATTTAATGCATATCCTTTTTTTGTAATTTTTCATCTTGAGATAAAAAATTACTTAAGTTTCATTCTAATAAAAGAGTTCTTAATGCTAGCTTGAGATCTTTTGATAAAAATGAAGAAAAAAAAAATCATGTTTTTAAGATAAGGCTTTATACATTGATTTATTAATAAAAGCATGATATTCTTTATTTTTGGAGCCTTAGGACAAAACTGAAATAATATAATTGCATTTATAACATACATTTACAATATTCAGAAAAATGTTGCCATATGCAAACATTGTATTTGTTACTTGAATAAATGCAATATTTTTTATCAGTTTTTATCTACACATTGTTTTATGTAATTCTCTAATTTCTGGTTTTCCTGTATGAATATTGGTTTCACAGACATAATGCATTGATAAAAAGAAAATAACTATTTCTTTTTGTAGGAATTTAGGAATCAAAACTGATATCTTAAAAAAATCTGTATAAGCATGTAGGAATTTTTCATTGTTTTCTTGTTTTCTTAAATACTTTTAGATTTTTTTTTCTTTCAAAAACCTGTAAATGGAAAGTATATCTTTTGGACAATTCACAAATCTATTGAAGAAAATCATTTATTTACAGTTATGTTTGTTTTTATATTTCAGTTGTTCAAAGAACAGTTTGTGCAGGTTTATCCACCCCCCTTTTTTTATTAAGCCTATCTTTATCAGAATTTATTTTCTATAGATGTTTGCATTTTAAAGAAAAACATTTCTTTTGTTGAAAAGATATAATGTTTAATCCTTATTTGCTGGTTTTTTTTTTTTTTTTTTTTTTTTGCATATATATTTTATACTTTCTGTATCCTCTATTTTTTTACTTTTCGTCAATACATGGATACTCCTGTATGAAATACATATATTTTTTAAATTGTTGTATTGAATATTTCTGAAATTGAAGTGAGGTTTTTGATATTTCATGTGATACTTTTTTGTTTTAAAATTATGAAACCATAAGCAATTCATTGAAAATAAAAATCTTACTTTTGAAGTACCATAACTGAATATTTCCTCTCCTGTACTGTCAATAGCAAATAAACAATTTGATTTGAATATAACACAGAAAAAAAAAAATAAACCCCAAGAAACAGATTGATTTCTTATTGATTAGTATTCATAAGTTAATACATATTTAGTTCAGAATACTTCATTTTTCTGTAGTCTAGTCTGTTTCATGCCTAGGTTGATCACACTTTTTTTTGAAAGAGTAAATTCAAAGCATCTTCAGGCTCTGTTTTAGAATTTGTTTATGCAGGATGTTTTAGACAAGTAAACTGGAGAAAAGTATTCTGTTTTGTTGTTTGTTCAGACTGATTGAATTTTTTCTACAAGGCATAGAACGTGTTTTTTTTTCCTATAAAAATCATCATCTACTCTATCATTTCAAAAGTTCTTGTCTTTATATTCAGATTGTCCAGAAGACTCAGATTCTGTTTTATATCCATTCTCACATATATGCTTTAAGAATCAGAATACCCTAAGTAAGAATAATTGTTGTCAATATTTTCGTTGTAAGATGCAAGGATAGTTTCTTGTTAAATTTGAAGCCATATTTAGCATTTTGACAAAAACAAATGAATGCAGATAAATGGCATCTCTCATACTTTAAAGTTGTTCTGTATATGTTGTGAGCAGCTTCTCAGACTTAAAGAAAATTTAACAAAATAATAGGATGTTGCAACTAAGAAAATAAAAATAAAATTGGAAGGGGGAAACTGGATATGTGACCTTGAGTGACTGGTTTCTGAATGTTAAAGAAGCAATAATGGCCAATTTTTATTTTTAGGGGTTGAAATAGTGATTAGAAAATGGTGTTCTCTCAAACTGCACACAACAGTTGGAAGTTCATAATAAAATAATATTCTCTCCTGAATTTATGAAAAGTTACTGAATGTATTATTATAAATTATTTTCCCATTTATAACAAGATATTCAGTTGATTTGCTGTTACTTGTTTTATATCTGTATCTTCGTTAGTTTAAAAATAAGTCAAATTATCTTCATACAAGAGGGAAGTGGAAATTTCATGTTGCAATTGATTACTTCATTTAAGGGATTATGCAAACCTTTTTTTTTTAGACTCTTTGAAAGGCTAACACTTATTTTTGAAAACTTAAACTGATAATCATGTAGATACCAGGAACATTGCTTTTATATTGGTTCTGTCGTGACTTCAACAACAGTGAAGTTTTATTTGGATTTTTCCGAATGATTCAAAGTATTAATGCACTTTCAGATCTCATTTTTAATAGTCTTTTTAAATAAATGAATCTTAAAGTTTCAAAAATGTCCAGTGCTCATTTGAGATAGCAAAAACATTTCACACATGTCATTCAATAGGAGAAATCGTAAAATAGGAAAAGTATATAAAAGAAATAGGATAAATTGAACATGCATGAACTGTTTCAAATGGGTACTGGACAGATTTTTCTAATGTAAAACATCTTATGATTCATCTTATACACACACATACACACAAAAAAAAGCTATTGATTTTTTAAAAATTTTGTGAAACATATTCCTATTAATGCGTGTTTCTGTTTCACTAGAGATTGAATATAAGGATTCTATATGCAACTGTAGTATTACTACCATGATGTGCTGTGAGAAACAAATCGAAATATGACAGTTTGGTGCCAAAATGCATAATGTGGTTATAATAGCAAAGCACCATTTTGTCTGGCACCTGACTGGTTTGTAGATTAATGTATAAAGTATTGCTGTACTATAGAATATGAAAAAATAAATAATAATCAAAATCTGTACTCCTTAATTATCAATGATGTAAAAGTATAACAAAAAACAAAAATTCATTATTAAATATATGTTAAAATAATGGAAATGATTTGAATTTAATTGCAACAATGAAAAATACTGTAAATTAAGTGTAAAAAGTTTTCTCATCCATCAGAATTCAGAATAAGTTATGTAACTGATGGTATAATAAAATAAAATGTATGATATTTCTAATCTCTCTCGCACATACATACTAGAGATCCAGTGCAAAATGAGCAACAAAGGTTATTACATTCTTTTTAGTGGTACCTTCACACTATTTATTTGATCATGCTGCTACTGTCAAATATAGTAAACTGCAAAATTTCTTTGCGTAAACTGATGAATATTGAAAAACATTCAGCGTTTGAATTTAACTATTAACTATTTACTATCAACTTTCTAAAAATATTCTTAAAAATTAAAAAAATTATTAATTTATTTGAAAGTGTCACTGAGATTAAATAAATGATTGAATCAGATTGAAAAGTTGTTAGATGCCTTACAAAAAATTAATGTAGTGTCTGATACAGGAAATGGTTTATATCTTTGCTTTTTGAGTCTAAAATCTTGATAAATAATTATTTTTGTTGTATACAGATTATTTGAACCATTATTCATAGTTGAATAAAAATTGAAATCATAATGATCTTTGAACTTATTCTTCTGTTTCCACTTTTTATTTACATTTTTTTGATGTGACCTTTTAAATTGCATTTCTAATTATTATTATTATTTTCTTATTTTTTAAAAATCTTGTCAGACTATTTGATGTTTTTAATACATTGAAAAATAACCTTTCAAACAGGAAGCCTTTGGTTATTTTTGATTTGATAATATTCAGTTTTTTACATTGTGCCTTTAAATGGAATTGACGTTAAAAAATCTGCATGATTATAGAGAACATTTTCCTTTCTTTCTTTTTTTTTTTTTTTTTTAAATATATGTTGGATGAGGCAACATGGCCATTTCCGATTATTGATCCGGAGCTTTTATGAGCATTTCTTTGGAAGGTTAATGGCATAGTTTTAAAATTTTTTTATTTGAAATAACTTTTATGTGTTTGTAAAATGGCTTTTTAAAATTTAAAAAGCCAAACTATAAATTAATTTTTTTTTTTTATAGGGGCATCTTCAAGCAGCAACTCTGTTGATGAAGTAAGAAATAATGTTATTTTTGTATCCTAAATTTTTTAATTGTATTAAAAATACTAAAATTTATTTTTTATTTGTTTTGAATAGTAGGTTTTTGAATCATATGCTCTTTTTATAATGTGGATTTAGATAAATTTAAAGTGGACAGGGAGCATTTCATGTGATGCTTTCTCTGTTCATAAAATATTTAGGAAAAATTAAAAGGGTCTTTCTTATTTTCTTTTTGGCTGTGATTTTATTAGTCAAAGAAAACTTGTTATTATCACATATGATTTTGATCATTGTAATGTTTTTTGGTTTTCTTATAACCAATTCTTTCTTGATTATTATTTTTTTAATTTCTACTGCTTTGTCTTTAATAATAATTTTTTATTGATATTATTGTTACTGCTTTTTCCCCCTCAGTTGATTACTTAAGGAGAAAATAAAACAGCAACAAAAAAGTACTAATATCTTTAGTTGCAAACAAAAGCAATTTCTTATTTCCATTGATATCATATTTATTATAATTTGATTATTACAAAATAAATGCATTTTGATATAAATGAAATAATTCTCATCTTAAAATGTAACACACTAAGAATATCAGGTATTTATTAATTAAGAGAAAGATTGATGGTGCGTTGATGATAATTTTGATACCTTTTTTTCATCTTTCACATCAATAATTTTGAAATCTTTTGATATAAACAGCATAAACAGAAGCTTGTTTTCTTCTTGTTCTTGTAAGTTAGAAGGGCACTCATAGGGTTGCAATGCCAATTTGCTTTTGGTTATACACTTGGCGAGTTTTGGCTCTTCCATCGTTAATTAATAAATACTGAATATCATCAATTCTTTTTTTAAAAAATATATTATTAAATCGATGAAAGATTTATAATTGTTCACATTAATAGCATTAAAAAAATCAAGTAATATATTTCAATGTAAAAATTTTATATAAAAATTATTAATATCTTTAGATTGAAGATAAACAAGAGAATCAACAAGGTTGCTTTGTTACAAGTAAGTTATTTCTTTATTTTTTTTCAACAATTGCTCATATTTTATAAATTTCAGACAATTTAATAATAAGTATAAGTATTGTTTTTGTAAATTTGCTTGAAATATTAATATAGTTACTATCTAATTTGTAGATTTTACTTCCAATACAAATGAGAACTGTGCAACTGTGTCTAGTTCTGGACATGGAAGCCAAGGTACTGTATAAATTGTAAATTAAAATATGATACATATGGAAATTGTTGTTAGGTTTTTTCTATAGTTTTGTTCTGATGAAATTGTGAAAAATTATTTTCCCCACATTTTTCTTGATGGATTAAACTTGAATACATATGCATTTTTAAAATCTAATAACAAATGTTCTTTTTTATTTAGTGTTTCTACTAGGTAAAGAAAGTAGTAACACTACTTCAAATCCATTTGCTATTAAGTTGTCGCAACCTACCCGGAGTGTTGCTGATAGTACAGACAATAAAGGTACATATTTGTAAACTATTAAAGATATTTATGCGATTCATTTTCTGTCCACATTTTATTTCTTTATTTTTTATTTCTTTGATAGAAACAAGGCCACTTCTTGCTCCTCCAACATTAAAATTAAATTCAGGTAGCTATTATGATTTCTATAATCATAATAATTTACGTATTTATTAAAAATTTTTATACCAACTCTTATAATCTAAATGTATTTGTATATTTTAGATTCTCCTAAGATTGTGCTACGGCCATCAGCTTTATCGATTCAAGCTGAAAAATTGAAACAAATGAACAAACTTGATAGCAGTATGTATAAAAGGATTCTTTTGCATTTTTATATTTAGAATGATTTGAGGTAAAGACAGCCCTTTTGATATCATTAAAATAATTTTTATTATATGCAGTTCAGAAATCAGGTGAAAGTGACCATTATAATAGATCTCTGATTAAGACATTTTTTAAAAGAGATATTACATGTTTCTGTCTTAATTTCTTCTCTGTAGATCGGACAATATATTTTTTCTTACATGAACAGTCATTTTAAAACTACTATAGCAAGAAAAAAAAATGTCGAAAGAGTGAAGAGGAATAATATAACTTTTTAGGAATTAATTTAAAGAATATTGTAAATATATTGTTAGTAAAATCAGTCTAAAGTAGTTAAAAATCATTTGCTGCGTTTCAGTTAGTTTTTGGAGTATTATATTTGTTTTGATGGTTTTTGAGAGTTTTGTCCTTTGTAATATTACAGCATGTCTTGATCTAATTTTTAAAAGTTGACATTAGTAATTTTAGATAAATAATTTTTTTTAAATTTCTGAGAGTCAAGCAATTATAAAAATTCTTGATGTAAATAATGTATAAGTAAATAAAATGCTCTTAATTTACTTTTTTTGCTTACATGTATTTTTATTCTCTAAGGTACTTAGCTTAAAGGAATAATAGATGATTTACTCCATCGAATGCATACTCTTTGGCTTATTTGGATTATGTTTGCATAATTCCTCTCATTGAACTTTCACAATTATAAGATCTCTGATATAACTAACAATTAAAAAAAATTATAACTTTTTTTTTAGTTTTTTATACAAATATTTCTTTGTGGCAAAGAAATAATAAAAGGCAAATGTAAAACTTGTGTGAGTGTTTGTATCATTTACTATTTTCTTCTTCTTCTGTCTTTATAGCTGGTAAACAGGAAGGAAAAGAAAATTCATCAGACGAAAGCAATGTAACTAAAATACCTCGTCTGAGCACTAGTGAAAGTAATGGTAAAATGTCTAAAGTTGAGCTTCTTGCAAGCTGTATTTCAACTTCATCTGATAGTTCTATCATGTCTTCCCCTTCTAAGCCTTCCTGTACTTCAGGAAGCACTTTCTGTATATCAGAAAAAAATTCTGATGAAAAGTAAGTGCATAAAAATAAATAAATTAGAAAATAATTTCTTTTTGGATATTTAGGCTTTTAATATTTGTTGTGAAGAAGGCTTTTGTAAACTGTGAATCGTGATTCTGAGTACAATAATAAATCTTCATCATAGCTTTTAGATTCTTTGTCATATGTAATCAAAATTAGTTAAGTATTTTTGATGTAAATAATTTCATTGAAATTTGCAAAATTTATATTTGTAATTGAATTTCCTTTTTACGTATTTTTATTTACATCTTAACTTTGGAATCGCAATAGATGTTTTCGCAATCACAAAAGGAATTTTGCATGAAGAAATTAAAAAGTTTTGTTTTAAAAGAATTGATTTTAAAATGCTGAAAAAAATGTTTTAAAAATAAAATGGTAATTTATATTTGCAAAAATAGCAGTTTTATTGTTAAGATTATTGTAAGGATATAAGTTTGATTAAAATCTAGCAGTAGAGTGATAGTCTATGATAGAAGTTTAGTGAAAATTATGTCTGTGATGACTCAAATGAGACTTTGTTTCAGAATTCATGTTTATCATTTATTAATAATTCAAAATTAAAGAACTGTATCATAATGATCGTTATGGTAGTTTCCAAACAGAATGCTAATGTAACAAAAATGCTTTTTACAAATAGGTTTTCTTTTTTATGAAGAAAATGTTGCCATCATCAAAAATTTCATTATTGGAGTTTTTAGATATTCTATAATTGTAGATCTTATTGAATTTGAAGAAAGGAAAATCTCTTCCAAATTCGTATTATTTTCTTCTCTAATTCTAATTCTGAATTCTTCTAATATTCTTCTCTCAATTTTGAAGTTATATAGACAAATGACATATAATATTTGAGAAAACTAAAAAATAATATTTTTTTTATATCTATAACATTTGTAGCTGTTAGCTATTGCATTGTATGCACCTTGATAAAATATAAATACTGATACTGAAATACAAATGTTGATAATTTTAAAGCTATACTGTGATGAAAATTTTTTTAAAAAAAAGTCATGTACTCTAAGCAAATGATTTAATTTTAATAAGGATTTAATATACTGGTAAAAGAAAAATATTGCTTTAATCTTTCAAAGTAAATTATTGTTGTCATACTGCCTTTCATCAAATCTTAAAAGCACTATTTTTGGTCTTTGCTAAAAAATTGGAAAAATTCCATTTTATTTAAGATTTATTTTTTTGAAAACCAATGTGCAAGTTTGTTAATTCATTGATATTATATATTGTTTTAACTGTTTAAATATCTTTCTCTAACAACTTTTATAAATTTATCCTGAATCGATATTCTTTATATTTAATTTCTGTGCAAATGTTCTTCTTTATTAAATATTTATATATGATTTTGGAAGGTTCCATTGAATGGTAAAACTTATGGCATATTCTATTTAAACATTGCTCCTCTAAGCTGAAAATTATTATATCAGAATAGTTAACCATTTAAAGGTTAAAATTTAAATATGCATTATATTGTGTGTGTGTGTGTGTTTTTAAAGATTGTTATTGTCTTTTTGCAAAATTCATGTCAATAAAAATACTATTCCATTTGTAATGTCTCAATTAATTTCCTTCTTTTTTTACTTTTCAGACCAACTAATGGAGGTTTTATTTTTGGACAGAATCTTCATGAAAGAGTTCTTGTAAGTATTTTCTTAAAAAGTTAACTGTTATGTGAATAATTGATGCTATCAAATGTGGCTAAATAAATTGGGATTGGAAAGGGAAGAGTGGAAATTTTTATTCTTATGTTTTTTTTTTTAAATAAGGATTTGATATGTTGAAAATTCTAAACTTTTAGCTTGTAAATTTAAATTTCAATGTGGTTAAACTATTTTCAATTTAAAAAAATTAAATTCTTAGTATTTATATTGGGTAAAAGAGCCATGTAGTATAACGGTAGAGTAATGAATTCAAGTTTGAGATTCAGGATTCAGGCTTTGTATTACAAGGCTTTGATTTGTAATAAAGCGCAGATATATGAACTAATTTAATAATTATTTGAATTTTTTAATCCCTTCCGGACCAGCAGGTGGAGAACAAATCACTCTCACACGCCCGAGGTGGAGCGTTTCCATGGCCCACACAAAAAAGCCCCACAAGTCTAATTTCACACACACAAACAAAAAGTATAAAATCACTATTTTAATGTAATGATTTCAATTTCACAAGTAACGTTTTTAGTATATTACTTCTTAATATGTATTAATATAAAGATTAATATATTATAACAAAAATAAAAATGAATAAAATAAGCAAAAAACTTAACTTTTTTTTAAGCCCATGAAAATAAATATTATACCCATGAAAACTAAACTATAAATATAAAAATTGTATAATATTTCACTCTCGCCTTCAGCAACAGATATCCAAATGCACTTCCCTAACGTGGAAAAAAAAAAAAAATTAAAAATTAAAGCAATCAACAAAAACTCTGGAGTTTCTTTAAATCAAACATGCATTTTCAGAGAACTGTTTGTTTATACCAATAAATCTATCAAATTTAGAAATGCAGAACAGAAACCAATGACTGCCAGCATATGAAGGTCAAGTGCCTTACAATTAGACAGTTAAATATTTCACACTTTTCATAATGGGAAGGCAAAATAGAACTGATAAAAAAAATACAAAGTACTATGTTGTGATCCCTAAACTGCAAACAAAATAATCTATTCCCCTTACATAAACCAATAAGCATTCCACCATTTCCCCACTCAGTCATAATATGAACAAAATCCCAGAGCAAAATAAACCATGGTTCTTTAAATGTCCAATTCTTTTGAAACACATGTAATTGCTTACATGTTTAAATACCTCAGATCAAGTAAAAAAAAAAAAAAAATCTGAACCAAAAGCATATATTTCACACTCTGTGAGATATATTCCAAAGTTATAAGGGACTTCAACCGTTATCCAGTATTGTTTAAAAATTTAAATAAAATATTCCAAATAAAAATAGCACCAGCATGATCGTGGGCCCATAGAGATGAAAAAGCTCATCATATATTTGATACTGCAGGTTGTGAAGGGAGAGTCGCATGATCACATATACGTGATCATGGTCCTCAATGGATTAAGGAAGAATTTCAGTCTGATATTTTATTTATTGTTATTTTTTTGTAGAACTATGGGAAACCTCCTGAGCAGCCTTCTTCACCTACAGATTCCCATAATCTAACATTTGAAGAAGCTGCATTAAAGAAAGAAGAATTAGAAAAAATGGAAAGGCAGAATCAGGAAGGTATAGATAGCATATTAATACAACCTATATTTATTGTACAATTTTTATATGTTTGTGATTTTTAAATTCCATTTTTAGCTAGTGATGAATTTCATATTTGTTAAATAAAAGTAATATTTTTAAAAAGCTGTGTACATTTTCATTGCACACTTTTGATGAAACACAGTCACATCTGCACTTTTGTAAGCATTTTTTAAAAATTACAAATTAAAATGACACTTGCCACTTTTGATAACTAGCTACTCAGCCAAAACTTAATATTTAAAATTATTAGCAAAATCAGTAAACCAGGATACAAGTCCAAACCACTTTATCAGTTTGCTGGCGTCCTGGCATAGGGGTAGCACGTCTTCTCCGTGATCTGGGCATCCTGGGTTCGAGTCCAAGTTTGGGCATGGTTGTTCTTCATCTGTTCTATCTGTGAGATATATGAATGTGCCTCTCTGTAAAAAGGGGATGTGCAAGCAAATGTGATGCATGTGTAGCAAAATCGTACTCTTGGCCCTAATTGGCTCTACTTAAAAAACAAGACGCTCTCTCCCAGCTTAAAATCGCTGAATTCTAAATCAGCGGGCTTGTCATTGCAAATGCCATCAGAAATAACAACACTTTATCAGATTTGTCAATTTTCGATTGTTATAAAAGTTGATATGCATTGATTTGTCATCAATAATCCCTTGCTCTCGACTGCCCATTTTTGAGAAAAACATTAAAATCACTATTGCTCTGTAAACATTTGCTGTGGGGAAAAACTTTAACAGTGTTTCCAATCATAACCATTAAGTAAAATATCTAATGTACGGGTTTCACCAATTTTTTTTCGTATGATTGCTCTTGATCCCCATATATGTCATCAAGGATTGTTTGTCTTCTCTCCATATTCGAGAGATACTTCAAGCTAAATTTAGGTAGGGCTCCCAACCTCAATAAGAGAGAGATTTCACATTTTGCAAGCAAAAAAGCCATTCAGAATGGTTATCATATGTGTTGTCATAACTTAAAATAGTACTTTTTTTGTTTTAATAAGATGTATTTCATCAAATTTGGTTGACATGGTGATATTAATTAGTTGCTATTACTGCTGTTATGAATCAACTTTATAGTATTACATTTTATCACAATAATAGTATAATTAAAATAATATAAGTAAAAGTAATTTTCTTTATTATTATTTAAAATTATACTTGTGTAATAATGATAAAATATTCTTATTAGTTAGCATATAATTTTAAGTGATGAAATTGTGGGCAAGTTCAAGTTGAAGGCTTTATCATCAACAGTTTATTTTGAAATATCTTTCAAGATGATATATCTAGGAATTATAATTTTCAATATAAAATCAAAATTTATGAAACCAGTTTGTGATTTTGGTTGACAACTTATGTTCCGAGATTCTTCCATTGAGTGTATTACAGGATAGTGTTTCGTTTATTTTTCTCAAAAATGAATTGTGGAGTCGATCAGGTGAGTCTTTATGATATATCTACGGGTAATAAGTTTTCATATGAAATTAAAATTATTTAAATGTTCAGTAGATTTGGCTGACAAACTGTGTTGCAGGATTACCCCTTTTGCAGTTTATTAAGTTTTTTTAATTTTATTTTTTTTCAAAAATTAAATTTGTAGAAGAGCATGCATCCTTTGATATATATAAGCTTTCAAATGAAATAAAAATTAGCAAAATCAAACCTGTGATTGGATCTGGGCAGCTGATTGGCTGATTTTCCTTATAATTTTAAATACATAGATTGTGTTTTGTCTTAAGAAATTATCTCTGAATTGTTTTGTGCAGTATAATGATTTTTTTTTCGTAATTTAGATTGCAAAATCAACAATTATTGTATTATGATTAATAATTTGAATATTTCTTGTTAATCTTTAAAAAATTTATATTCAGCCTTAAGATAGCAATTTTGGAGTTTTTGTAACTGAAAAGTTGAATTTTACTTATGCAGTTACTCCATTTAGAGTTAGTGAATAAATCAATCTTTCATATTCATGATAACTTGAATCTGAAATGAATTCCGCACATACTTCAGATTCCTTATTGTTTTTAATATTGCAGAGAAATTGAAGAAAAGTTTATCTGAATCTGCAAAAGAATACGAATCTAAACAAGTGAAACGGAAATTTGATGAAGTAGCTGTTATTACGGGTGAAGAAGAAGAACAAAATGTTTTGCAGGTGAAATCTAATTTAAAATTTGATATATTTCAACACTCATTGAGCTCTTTCAATGTCTATTGATAAGAGGTAAACTAATTAAATGGATTTAAAAGGCAATACAGATTTCTTTAAATTTTTTTTATGCCTAGTTCATAAAAAAAATTTAGTCAGTTAGTTTTATATTCTTTTCCTGATATTTTTGTTTAAAAACAGATTAGGCATGCAAATGTCAAATTCATTAAAATTATTTTTTTGAATCATAAATATTGAATTTTAAGAAGCGATTCATTGCCCAAGCAGTAAGTTTTCTTTTTTATTTTTTTCTTTCTACTGTTGGGTAAATTAAGCTTGTAATATCAAAAGATTATTTCAAAATTATTTTCAGATTTGGAAAGGAGGAAAAAGGAGAACACTGCTGAAATCTTGTAATCAACATGTATCAAAATTCATTTGCATTCCTTCTTTTAAATTAAATTATATTAATTTGGAATATCCCAAAGTTTTAAATTGTTGCTATAAAGTGTTTCATACTTTAACCGATTGCAATAATTTTTGCTGAATTATTTTGGCAATTTCCTTAGATGAATTTATTATATATGCAGTATGATTCCAAATTAATCATTCAGTTGTGATGGGAAATACACTGGAAATTGCTACTATAAATTTACACTGTAGCTAGAGATAGTGCGCTGTATGTCTACAACAACTTTTTAAATGTAAAATTATCTTGCTACAACAGCTAGCCATCATTTTTTAAAAGTTGATATCACAGATTAGTTGTTTGATTTATTTATGGGTGCAAAGAACATTATTTGATCATTCTGAACCAAACAAGATAGAGATTTATAAAAAGTAATGAATGACTTCATAGAAGTGACATAAATCAGAATACATTTCTTGTTGATAACTGTCTTAACTGTCTTAGTTGCAGCAAATTAAACTGTCTTAGTTGCAGTAAATTAAAATAATTAGGTGCAGCTGCATTGTATTGTATGAAGATTGATATTGTAACTGCAGCATCAAATGTATGACTCTCAGCTATATGTTATAGGAAATAGTTTGTTTTCAATGTTTGCTTGTACTATATATTAATATGTAGAGATAAATGTTACTCGACTTTTCTCTTGCTTGCAGTGTTTACTTTCCTTCACCTTTTAGGTATGTATTACTCTTTGCATTTATGGCCATACTTTCCTTGTGAAATTGTATCCTTTTGTTATTTCTTACCTCTCCAGAAATTTTAAATATTCATTTTGGAATCACTGTTAATGTATAAAATATTATTTAAAAAAAATTTAAGTAACGTTTTACTTGTTTAGATCTTTGGAGCTTTAAAAAATAAAGCTTCAAATTTTATTTAAAAGAAAGAACCAAATAAACTTTTGTTCCATTACCGAACTCCAGCAATGCTCCTTTGCCTTATCAATTTGTAATTGAGTTACATTGAATTATTATTAATGTGCATTTATTTTTAGTTGTAAAAGTTGTAACTTTGTTTAATTGTAAATATGCATATGAAAAATAAAGAAATATAATTACAAAAATAACTAAATTGCCTTAATAAAGTTGTAAATACTTTTTTAAAAAATTTGAATGAAATCTGATCGTCATTGTTATTTGAGATTTGATCTGAAATATGAGAAAAATTGTAAAAATTTAGGATCTTTTCTTATAAAATTTAATGCACCTAATTAATAAACTCTTGTCTTATTACTTATTTCAGATTAACTGCAAATTGTTTGCATTTGATAAAGTCAGTATGAACTGGCAAGAACGAGGTAGAGGATTACTTCGTCTTAATGATAAAGAATGTAAAGGAAATTTGCATTCAAGAGTTGGTAAGTATTTATCTTTTCTTTCTCTCTGTTTTTAAGTTTTGAGATAGTTAGAATTGCATTATTTTTAAATTAAATTTTCCTTCTTCTGTTTATTAAAATCTGTATATGCATACACATTTTTCAGTGATGCGCATACATGGAAGTCTACGAGTTGTTTTAAATACAAAAGTATGGGCAGGAATGTCTGTAGAACATCCTAGCAAAAAAACTGTTCGATTGACTGCCTATGATCCTCAAGGTGTTAAAGTTTTCCTTGTCATGGTAAGATTGTGTTAAATATTAAGAGTAAAAGGTTTTTTAATATATTTTTATTATGTGGGGATAATTGCTCATCTGTATATATAATCCCAATTATAGATGCATCTAAATATTTTCGCTCCAGGATTTTTTCCCTTCCTTATTTATTCAACTTGTATTTATTGATTTACCAATTATGTGCATAGCCATTTTCCATATAATCAAAATTGCTACTTTTTGGATTTAGAAATTAGGGCTTTTGAAAATTAGTAACATTATTAAAAATAGATTGAATTTTAAAACAATTCTTGCATATTTTCTCAATTTTTAAAACTCATTATTTATTAGAGTATAATGAAAAAACTGGACATGGAACTATTTTTTTTACACCATATAATTTTTGATAAAAACCTGTGAAATTTATATGAAGTTTATTTATCCTATCATCAACTTTCCTTTGTTCAGGTATGTCTCCGTTGGCCCAGTGGTAAGATTTCAGCTTTGAGGCTGGAGAGTTCTAGTTCATAATCAGATTTCTTTAAAAAAACCTGCTGTATAAAAGTATCTTTTGCATAGTAAATTCATCAGGGTGGAATCTCTTGCTGTCGTGTTGCAGAAGATTGGAGAAATGGATGGGAGAGCATAATTTTAAGTGGCATCTTTATTATCTAACCACATTTCAAAATTATGATATAAATCCTTAAATAACCGTTATGTTGCTACAAACTGGCATTTAAATATAACTAAGCCAAACCATCTACTCTCAAGTGTTCTTCTGGCATCATTAAATACTAACATATTTTTTCCAGAATTTAAAATGAATTCTTTTGATACTTGATTTGAAAACTATTACAAACATATGTTTATAAGTCAAGTAAGAATGAGGATATTATATTTACTGGATATCAATAATCACAATTACATATCACATATTGAACTGTGCTAAATTAAGATTAAAAATTTAAATCATATATAGGTTTAATAGGATAAAGAAAAAGTTTTGAATTAAATTCGATTCTGCAAGTCCTTTAATTTTTGTTTAACAATTCTGCTTTCAAAATATTTACATTTTTTTTTTTTTTTTTTTTTGTGATTTTCAAAATTATCCAGACATTCCAGTATTAATTAATTATGTTATAGTAAGTTAGTTGTATAAAAATAAATGCTGAAATTAAAAAAAAATCATTATATTTTGTATTTAAAAGCTATTTTGCTCTAGATTAATATAAAGCAAATTTATTATACCAAAACCAATAGGCCAAAAAACAGTGGTAAAGTTTAGGCAGACCTTAAAAAAATTCTTAGAAACAGATTTATTTGGAAAAATTTTAAAATGTATTTTTTAAAGAACTGTGCTATTAAATATTTTCTAAAGGGACCATCTGCCCTCATTTATAATCCTTGAGTGATAGGATATGGTTAAATGAAAAAGATCATTGTTCATATGTGACAAATGGATTATCAATGATCATTGTTAAATTTTGATTCATTAAATATTATTATATATAACTGGTAATTAATTAAATTAAATTAGCAATGCTATTATATTAAATTTACATGTTTCAGGCCAGGAGTTTGATATTCTCTGAGCGGGCTTATTAATTTTTAAAATATGTTTCAGGCTCAACCAAAAGATGCAGAACAGCTATTCCATGCTCTTGATTGGCGAGTGGCAACTCTTAAAGCTCAAGAAACAACCTCTACCAAACAACCTCTCAGGAAAGATGAAAATCAATCAACGATTGAAGAAGCAACAAGTTCTTCCACTTTACCTGATGCTTGTAGCCAAGACAGTTCTGACAGTTATTCGAATAAAAGCATTATTGCCTCTGATAGCACATGTGGTGGAGCTGACAGTAGCTCAGAAACAAATTTTGTACCTCATGAATCATCTGAGGAAGTTACCTCTGATGGTGCTGCTGATTCAACTGAAACCCAGTCATGAGAACTATTTTTAAAAAAGCCCTCAACTGTAATGTTGGAAATATGTATCAGTTTTGCCATATTTTTATGGTTACTTTTGTATGTTTCAAGTGGGCTGCACTGTGCTCATTCTGGACTTAAAACCACAGTGCTCAGTCACAGGCATAGACTTTATATATAAATATGCATTCTCATGTCTCTTTCTGTGGATTAGACTTTGCCTTTCAAATAGGTTCATGCAATGCCAAATCTTGGTATGTTTAGTTCACCATCCATGTCTACTTACAGAAAAACCTGAAATATGATTCTAGTTCATGACCCTATTTATTACAGTCTTTAGTTTTGGAAGTCAGTGTGAATTTAGAAAAAAAAACAGCTTTTAATAAAAATGACCCCATCACCAAAATATATTGGTTGTGTTTATATAATACTAAATTTAAAATAAAATAACAAAACTAGGCTTTGTTTTATAAAGACAAGATTCTTTTTAAATTTTGGAATTGTTAATATATCGTATTCAATCATAACTGTAGAATTATTCCACTAAAAAATAATTTCCCCTATTTGTGTATTAACATGTTATACTTTTTTCGTTTTGTTTTGTTCCTTTCCATTTATTCCATGTCAATCTCTAGAGGTTGACATAGTCTATTTGGAAAGCCAAAAAGTTTCTTTTAAGGACAAGCATTGGGTGTTTTTCGTTAACTATAATTTTTATTTACGGTTCAAACATATCTTTCACGAGAAGCTTAACTCAAAGAATTTTTGTTGCTTTTATATTATTTTTGTATGTTGGATGTTAAAATGAAACTCACTTTCATAGCAATTTTTATTTTTTAAAGAAATTCTTTTAATAACGTTGAACTCAAACATGTTTTGAAGAATGTATATAGTAGCATTCCATAATAAATTTCCTGTACTGTGTCTTAAACTAGTGCATTATGAACTCTTGCCTTTAATCACTATGCAATGTATAAAAATGTGAGAATACTGAATTGTACTGCCACAATTTTGATGAAATTTAGTTGGTGAAATAATTCACGAACGATTCTAAATGCTGTGTTCAAAAGTTGATCCAGATTTTTATATGAATTTGGAGCCAATAAACTGAATAAAAAATTATTTATGAGTGCTCTTTCATTCCATTTTGTTAAATTTTCAGTCAAGGAAATGCTGATTTATCAGTGTTCCCTTAAGGCTTATGATGACATAATTAATCTTTATTCATAAAATAAAAATAAGTTATGTGTTTATTAAATTCAAGTTTTTAAGTATTGGATTGTAGCAAAGGTCAATATGCTTTCTGCAGTGTTTATTTTTCTATATTTATGCTTTTTTATTATATTTTCACTTCACAAATCAATTAGAAGATAGTGCTAATATTTTCTTTTAACCTTTTTTTTTTATTTGGATTGTATTTTTTTTTTTTTCGTTTAGAGGATCATTATTTTTTCAATCCGATTTTTAGTGATTAATTTTGATGTTTTGATTTGAATGTTTGTGTATAGTATTCGAGAGAATTGCATGATGGGGTGCTGGATAAGAACTAAAGGACATAAAATCAGATCTGAAATATTGTTAACATAACAGCTCATCTAAATGGGAACATATTTTAGTTTTAAATTTATAAATTAAAATTTGCAAATTTTAGTAGTATTAACATTTCATATCCATAGATGGCAGTATGGTGTAAGTTGTTATTTGATCCTTAATTTTGACTTGTTTTATTTGAATTATTTGTTCTGTTACCGCTTATTTTCAAACATTTATTAACATTTTTAATCTTTGAATTGTGATAATGTCTGATTATTCAAAAGAAAGTCTTGATGAATATTTTGCAAAAGCCAAAAATTGAGGGCCGAATACTTCTTGTGTATAGTCGATCACCCTACCACCACTGAACTAAGCACTATCAGCAGGATTTGTTTTGGCCAATTGGCAGGGGGGGGGGAGGTGCTGTGTCTTTGATCATTTCTGTCCATGCAGGAAAAAAATGTTTGTCTAGTACAAATATTAGATACTAATTACTTAATTTAAAAGCTTCTGAATGTTTGGTTCCTTACTAAAAATAAGTTATCAAGTTTTAATTGTCAAAATGTACAATGTTGCACTTAAGATCACCATGATGTATTATTTCCTTGATTGGGTTAAGGATACAATATTTCATAATTAGCAGAAACTAGAGATACTTTATTTAAGATTTGTTTTTTTCAGATTGTGAGAAGGATGGCAATTTGTGTACATTAATTCTATTTGACCCTTCGCTATATAGCCTATTGCAAAAAATGTTTTTATTCTAATCTTTTTTAAGATATTGTAACAACAGGAAGATAAATATGTTTTGAGAGCTTGAAGTAATTTTTCTCTTTTCATTCTTCTGTGGATTATTAAGAGTTTTTATTCTTGAAAGAAAGATTAAAGAAAATATTTCTGAGTTATAAGCATATTTCAATCTATAATTTGATGCATGTTATTTAATATTTTAATTCTGAATGATTTAATCTTCTTTTAATCTATGATATTTTTTTACAAGATAAATTCACAGCTTTTAAATTGCTTTTCGATTTTCAGATTACATTACCAGACTACTTTTCATCGATTATTTAACCAAGTTATCAGTCATACCCAGCCAAATCTTGAAGCATCTACAGTGTTACTCCTTAATACCAGGAAACTCATGTAACTGGTCCTGTTATTAAGATGGCAATATATATATATAAGTGCAATTGTCATAATTTTTATCCCTACAACAATCATCGAAATCCTCTGTTAGATAGGGATATATCTGGTCCATTCAAAACTTATTACAGAAAATGAACAATTGGATGTATCAAATAATTGTAGTAAACTTCTTACTATATATGTTGTGAAATAATTTCATGGGTTTAAAATTATGGGTTTTATTCCCTTTAATAAGTATATGATGAATTTGTACTTCAATTGGCAAATGGATGATTCATGCAGATCTCATGACACCAATTCATGCAGATTTCATGACAGATTCTGTCCCAAGGTCTTATCACTCCAAATATATTATTGATTTCCCCAGTTATATCCTCATGAAAATTTGAGGTCTTCCCTAAGGTTAAGAGTCCCAGGAATAAATAAAGGAAGGCTAAAAATTAAATCAATGAGTATCACAAACAGTCCTGAAAAGCTAGTTTTACGATGCATTAAAACTTATAAAATAGACATAAGAGGGGACTTGAAAGAAATTACTATTTAAAGAAAAGGGCTAAGACAATTACGTATTTTTAAAAGTAATGATGATTTCATCAAATTATAAAGTTCTGTAAAGATTTTCCACTTTCATTAGATATTAATATACTGAATATATTTTAACAGGAATAAAATTTTAAGAAATTGAATACTCTTGTAAATAATTTGTTCTTATATATATATAAAAGAATGAGATTTAATCAAAAATATAATTTTATGCGATTGAAATTCATATTTCATTTATTTTTATATTAAGTGCAGATCAAAGATGTAATGTTATACCATTGGCCATTTTCTTAGATATTAAAAAAATAATTATAAATTTTGGTGTTTTAAAATATGTAATAAATACAAAACTAGGCATAGATGAAATCAGCACTCTCAATAGAATTGTGAATTTACAAACAAAACTAATAAAAAATTTATATTTGAAATTGGATTGACCAAAGATACAATATTCTCTATTACTGATTGTCTGAATAACAAAATTCCTAATTATAATGCACAGTTTTAATTAATTTAGTACAACTGATTGTACGGTGGAAAACATCTTTATTTAAAACTTAACATAAAATAGCTAACTGCAAGTTAGCATTTTAGGGGGGATAGTATGTTTAATTATAAATATATATTAAATATAATGGTTCTGCTTTAATAATTATGTACCTGATTGAATTGATGTGGTAATTAATATATTATTTTTTAAAATCAAGTATTTGATCAAAGTAAATATAAAAGATTTGAACACTGATTTTTAAAAATTGGAATTTGAATCGCATTCATTAATTATTTAAATTTTTAATGTTTTGTAATTTTTTTCTCAGATCATTAATATATTGCTCAATTCATTGATATACTTACTAAGGAATCATGTGTAATCAATTTTTTTTCTCTCAAATACAATATAAGATGACATCTTATATTGAATTAAAACTTATTTACTGAGTGGCTACTGAATTCTGTTATAAATATTGAGTTACTAACTGCCTTTGGCAACCAACTGGTTCGCTATAATTAATGGTCCCTAATATTTTTAATCAAATATTTTATATCATTTGGTTTTAAACACTTTAGCAAAAATGTATAGTCATATAACGGATACTATTTTAGAAGCTTTACATAATTCTGTACATTGAACTATGCACTCCCCTAATTTTCTGTCATGTCTACAAATAGAACTTTAATTTGAAAACGGAATGAATAAATTTAACATATAAAAACTCCCCCCTCCCAAAAAACGTTTTTTTCTTGGTTTTTTTTTTTTTTAATATGAAAAAGAAATATCAGCATTGAAGTCTCACATGTACTATCGAATATATTTTATAATATATGCAAAATCTCAGAGGATTATTCAATAAGAATTTCCCTGATTCAACATGAAATTCAGTTTACTATAATAAGAAAGGGATTTTTCGACTGATAAAAACGAACAATAACTTATGCATGTAATTTATATTTATAGGAAAGAACAAAATGCACTTATTATGTTAGAAATGAATGCACTTATAAAAGTTTTCTTCTGTGCTTACTTGTAAAGTTAACATTTAGTTGTAAGTGCTGCAAATTTTCGAACAATATTTTAAGAACACTCAATAAACGGGAACTTATTCTTTATGAAAAAATAAGTCATCTCTTTATACCTTTGATTTTAATAATGGAAGAAAAATTGAGGATAAAATATTTACAGCAACCACAACATAAAAAAAACAATTTGAGTTTCTTTATAATACTAAAATATATTGCTTTAAATCAGCTTAAAATATTTTCATAAATTAACTAACGGCCTCTAGTGTCCAGCTGGTTGAACGGGAATATTGGTTATATTTTTATTTCAGATAAATTGTTTTGACATAATTTTATGTCTATAATTCCGCCAAATTGACCGACATTAAAGCTTTATTATTTTAATCATTTTACCTTAGTTCTGTTTATTGTTCATATAAACATTTCTAATGAAGACTAGTTCTATGACATCATACAACTATTAAATCCAGTAAATGTTCGGTTCATCTATTTTCTAAATTTTGAGGTATTTTAACTTTACTTTGTGTGTAAATTTTACGCACAAAATTTATTTATTATAACGTTTATTTATTACACAAGTAAATTTAAGTTTAAGTAAGTAAGTTTATTTATTACAGATTACTTTTAAATTTATTTACTACCCAAAATTTAAACAGAATTCCTCTTTCTTTAGATTTGAACAATGAACGAAAATCACACGATTAAATATTTGGATAAAAAACGAAAATAGTTTAAATTTCAAAACTACAGTGTAATTTATTTTTCACAATTATGCAAAAAATATCTTCGAAAAATTGGGAAATTAATAACAAATTTGCTTTTTAATTATATTGTTAGTATTAGGAAGACCAGGCATCGCGCGGCAGCTTTTTTTTTCTTCTTCGTAAAATCTTGTTTTTCGGAGAAAATATTTGAATACGAATCACTTATGAATATTTTTCAGTCTTGCTGACATATAAACTGGTCATTTAAATAAATAAAAATGAACGCACTGAGTTTAACATGTAATTCGAATTGGTTAACACAATAATTGCCTCGTTGCTATTGGATGTGAGCTGAACATATTCGTATTCGAGTAAAGTCATATAGAGCCATCTCACAAAATTTTGAGGTACTAGTAGTTTATCATCCTATGGCAACAATGCAAGTACCACACAAATTCACGAGATGGCGCTATATGACATAGCATGATTGCAAATAGAAAAAGGTTTTAATAGTTATATATATTTTTTGTTTGTGTGTGTATGTGCAAAATCGCATTTTTTCAGGAGAGACACCTATATAGTAAACTTAAAAAACAAAACCTTATAAAATTCGATCCAAATCGTTAGAGTCGTTTCCGAGATACACGAAATAAATTTATATATACACAAGAATTGTTCGTTTAAAGTTATAAGATTTTAAAAAAGATATATATATATATATATATTTTAAAATTTTGAATTAACGTGGAATTCTTTTTTTTGTGCAATAATATTTCCTGAAGGTATCGCGGAAAAAAGCCGAAAATTCAGTGTAATTTTTAACAAATTAAAATTCTTATTAAATTAAAAATAATCCCACCCAGGTGCACATTTTTATCCTCTAAGTGAAAATGGTGTCCAAACACATCTAATCACACGCACGTACGCATACACACACATTATTTATAGAGATCTTTAAATAGATCTCTATAAATAATGTGACCTCTTAATATAATAAGACCTCTTTAAATAATGTTTTTTTTATTCTAAAAATAGATTTAAAAAAAACTTGAACAACATTTAAGCTAAATCATTAAAAAGACACTCTTTTGTATTTAAAATGATTTAGAAATCATTTTTGTGTTGTAATAATTTCGGAAGTTAAGGTTAAAAAAATACACCCAAATTTCTTTTTATTTTTTAATTAATAATTGTAATAAAAATTTTTAAAAAATGACCCAGGGTGTGCATTTTTATTTTGCAAAATACATCTGGGCCAAATGTGGTTCTATGAGCGAATCTTATTCAAATGATCTGTTTTGTAGAGCATCAACGCACTCATGCCTTCATCTCTATTTATAATAATGTAAGTGAGTCTGTATCTATTAGTATGTGTTGAAAATAGAGGATTTGAAAGAAAATTAGGAAAATAATTAGCATTTACTCTTCTTCTAAAATAGTATGAATTATATTTCCATAAAAATTTTAAGCTTAAAAACATTTTGGTGAGGTTTTCTTATTTAATTTCTAACATTATTAATTCTGGGAACCAACTGGCCGCCAAAGACTATTAATCTTCACATTTCAGGCCATTCAGAGTCCGAAATATATATATATTTCGGACTCTGATACACTGGTGTGCAAAACTTAAGCAACAGGTATGTTTTTTGCCATAACTTCACGAGAAATCATCTGAGAGACATGAAATTCAGAAATGAGATACAGCATTTTGTTCTGAAAGAATGTCGAAAGCATAGTTGCGCAGAAATGAATACAATGCATACAGTATGGAATCAAACAAAATAAAGGCTTTATTGAACTCATAGTATCGCTACACATGATTGTCTGTCCAAGAGGAAGAACAGCAAGCAGATGTTCCTTAGTATGGGATATGCCCTCCCCTTACTGCAATGGTTGCTTCGCACTGTCTCCCCATACTCAGCACCAGATTGTCCAACAGTTCTTGAGGTAAGGGCGCCCATTCCTCAATCAGCATCTGTTTAAGTTGTCGGGTGTTCTCAGGAGGATGTAATCGTGCCGCAAGGCGCCTCCCCAAAGCATCCCACATATGTTCTATCGAATTTAAATCAGGGGAGCACGCCGGCCAATCCATTCGAGTAATATCTTCACTTTCCAGGAGCTCCTCAACAGCATGAGTCCTGTGTGGCCGCATTGTCACCCATAAAAACGGAGTCTGATCCAATGGCACCTCGGAACAGACGCACATGGGGAAGGATCACCTCCTGACTATAGCGATCTCCAGTTACAGAACCTCTGTCGAAAACATGGAGCTCAGTCCGCGCGTTCATCATAATGCCTCCCCAGACGACAACTCCAGGACCACCGAAACGGTCTCTTTCCGTGATGTTAGAAGCGATTCCCAACGCCAGTTGATTTGGAGAGAGGTCGGGACACGTTTTCATCCCAGTAAGTGCGCGCTTTTTTATTATTAGGAAAGATAGAACTAGTAAATGTTAACAAAAATGATAACGAACCAAATGCATATATAATAATAATCACATTTTTGTAACTATAAAAAGTAACTCATTCAAGATCTTATCAAGAATCCATTGTAAAGTAACTCGCACTTCACAGTTTGGGATTCTATCCTCTAGGTGTCTCGAGAAGTAAACAGCTTGCACCGAAGTCCTTTTGCTATTACAAACCGTATTATTATTTTACAGCTTGAAAGAATTAGATGTATTGAAACTTGGACGGCTCTGCAAATCAAAGGAGTTGGAGGAAGAAATTACGATAGTGGTTGAATAAGTAATAATACAGTAATGTATGTAGACAGCACAGTGTTACACCAACGAAGCTCATGATATGCACTTTAATATCTAATAATAGTATTTGCACGCCGGCGCCATTTTTCATTCTATTGGGCAAAGTATGAATTTTCTTCTTCTTTTTCCACTGCAAAAATAGAAAGTGCGTGATGAGGAGTGTATGTGTGCAAAATATGGTTTTGATTCAGTCAATAGTGTTTATCGTAGGAGGTGCCTAAACACATCTCGCTTAGTTTGATTTACTTTGTATTTTCAGTCTTAATTGCTAATTACAAATTTTTAGCCTTAAGTTTATTTGTTTTCCCGTTATTCCTATTACTTAAGTTTTACAAATAACGAAAAGAATATAAAAAGACAGGCCGCCTTTAGCGATCGACTGGTTGGTCGGTCATATTAATTGGGCTTTAAGTAGTTTCAATTAAATCTCTTAAAAATAATTTGATGCCCATGATTCTCCCAAAATACAAAATATATTTTAATGTAAAATTGTGACAAATAGTGAAGGCGGTTAATTTATTATAACCAAGCAATAAGAATATGATTTTTTAAATTTTTATGATAAACGTTAATTTTTAAATTTAATTATTGTATTTAATATTCTAGTACAATTTTATAAGAAAGTTTCCAATTATTATTTAAATAGTATTGCATTAGTAGCTTTAAATTTATAATAAGGAAAGTTTTTATTAAAATTTTCAGTTATATAGTCTTTTTATTTATACGTCGTTTTGCGTTAGTCCCTCAAAAGTCGTATTAATGGTGTTCGACTGTATATGTAAAACTGTCTACAGCCATAAATCCTTTAGCAAAATATGGTTTCTTTAGCAAAGTTTTCAAATTTTCTCATATTCCTTCATGATATTAAATTAATTTTTTTTATCAAGTTTGCTTAGATATATCCCGTTCCATCAAAATTTTGCAATATTTTTACATTTTTCATCCGATAAATGATTTTTATGCCAAGAATTTTATATCGAATCCAACATTCGGCTATGTGTCTGAATGAAAAACGATGATGACTATACTTTTAATTATGATAGTTATACTTTAACTTTACTTTAATGGCTCAACTTGCTATTTATTGTTTCATTTACAATTGAACCTAAGCAATTTAATTCTTTGTACTAGATATTATTTTAGGTTTAATCGGTATATCATAGACATACACGTTGAAGTTCGCTTTTTTACTTTCTTATATGTTAAGTACACAAGAAGACGGTATTGTAATTATCAAAAAAGTTGCCATTGAAATTCTTACTTTCTCGTAAAAGAGAAAATAGAGAAAAAGACACAAATAGAAAATATTGTAATATTAAGAAAATTCGAACTACATTTTGACGAATATACCACGTCTGTATTATACCCTGTCTGGAATTATGTCTGATTGTCTGTAAGCAAATAGATTAATTAAAAAACAATTTGGACCAGATTGATGAAAGATGGTATACGGTCTCTACTCTAAATCTGTAGTTTTATTTCAAATTATGACCGAAATACAGTCATAGGAAGTTTATCTATTCGGTTGCCCGAATAAACGTTAACACGATAACAACAAAGCGAAGAGAATAAGGGGGATAGAATTTCACCCTAATTTAACATTAAGTTTTGAAACAGTTTCCTTAAGGGATTACTCAAACACGGATTGACTTAAATATTTGGAATTTGGTATGTGATTTTGTGACTTCAATTATAGTTCTATGTCAAATTTTGGTTTTAATCTTTCTGAAAAAGTATTCAAAATACAAACCGGTGTTCTGATGCTTGTGTGTTGACTGAATCACAACGAAAAATATCGATAAACAACCCGCAAGTTTGCACTCTAACTAGCTCATTTGTAACTATTGTTCTCTAATAGTATGAATTTAATAATACATTAGTAAATTGGTACTTTTCTGTTAGCCGGGAGCAAGCGAAAAACCGTCAAATAATGTAGAATTCCGCCAAATTCGCGTTTGGTTCACAGTTGGTGGCATTTGCGCCCGGCTAACAGAAAAGTACCAGTAAATTTACTAGAGAGAGTATGCGAGAAAGTTTCGGGGAGACTACCACTGATGGATGGAATAAGGCTTTTCTATCTGAAAACATATAAGCTCAAAACGCTAGACAGATAAAATCTAAAATGTGATCTTAATAAGAAATTTGTAGTTTCTATCAAATTTTGATTAAAATCTATTCATAGGAAGTTTGTATGTCTGAGAGTACGAGTGCGAATGGATACACTAACTATAAAACATTAAGAGCTAGTTGAATACAATTTGATACGCAGTTTTATCGGCATAATAGATTTGCAATAAATCTTGAATGAAATACGCTTACAGGATGATCATATTTGATCTGCGCTGCAAGTAAATGAGATAAACGTAACTTAATGACTTAGCAAATGAATAAAAACGTAATGATTTAGATAAATGAAATTTAACATGTGATCTTGTTACCAATATTTGGTTTCAATCGGTCAGGGAAGAAAGCATCTAAAATGCACAGTGGTGTTTTCTCAATATATTTCACAGCACAAAACGCGCTCATGTTCATAAAGTTGAAAATGGAACTATGAGCATCTGCATTGTTCATAGAGTAGCTAAGGTCCATAATTTTTATGGGAAGAAGAAGAAGGGTCATAACTCTTTTATTAGGTAATATAAGAGAACGTTTCGGGGGTGAAGAATATTGTTGTTTTAAAGATACATTTTGGAATTTCTTTTTCTTCAACAAATGGAAAAAATTAGTATAATATGAGTCACCCATGTATGCCAGTCATCCATGTATTAGTACAAAATGTAGTCATCCATGTATGCCAACATTATGCCTACTGTCGAAAAACAGCGAAGATTCCGCCAATTTAGATGGCCACAATATTGTAAGAATGACTACATTTTGAGATACATATTTCTTACATTGAGCTTCAAATTTTGTTAGTTTCCTAAATATAATACTCACTTTACCATTAGATATATTGATTCGATGACTTTTACAGTGTTCTTGATAAAGGAAATATTTCTTCCAAGTAGGAACATACATATTTGTCTTCTATTCATTGCTTGTTTACAAACGTCCTTTTGGAATTGATGATTAAAACAGGAAACGCAATTAGAGCTAAAACGATTTTTTTGTTCAATATTTTGAGATGCAATTTTTTGCGGAAGTTTTGAACTCGAAAAACGATGCAAACGCCGGAGACACTCTAAGTAGTTGAAAATCATGTCGGTATATGTAGCCAATGATAGAGATATGTGAGTACAGAGATATGTGACATAGAAGGACACAGAAAGTATCATCAAGGCCGGTGCAGTGAGGATCCGATATCGTCCCGACGCAAAGGCGACTATCACGGAAAATGGACGAGTTTCACCGGAGCGTTCCGAACATTGGCCAATCATTTAGCAACCACTCTTGCTGCTTGGGGACGAAACATCACTGACCTGGAAAACTCATTTAATGCCAAAACAGACGTGAATTTTTTTTTTTTAATTTTTACATTTCTTTGAAATTTGCAGTAAGATACTTACTGTATTTTCCTCATTAGTGATACTTTAATCTATTTTTTCATGTCATTCCTGATGACAATTTTCTATAAGCTGCTGTTTTCTATTTTATATAGCTGTACTTATTTTGTTGGTGACATAATAGGACGCGTTTTCCAATCACTTAGAGCGTGTGGGCATTTCGGATGTTTCCCAGGATGAAACCTTGTTGTTTGTTGCTGACGCAGGGAAAGAATTTTTTAATTTTTATTTTTAACCCATTATATTTTTTATTTCCAATCTTCAAATAACAAAATCGTATGGTTATATCAATGACAATTTAAAGTCTGCAAAAACAATCACTGAAAAAATAAAACTACCAAATGATAGTTTCCCTAATCCATTAAAAAAAGTTAAACCCGTGCAGTGGTTTTCCCGGAACTCTCTCGTATACTCTTTAAAACTTGCCACCATGACTCATACCTGTGATACATTTATATAATACGATGCTAACTTCTTTTTTTATCTTTTAATTGAAGTAGAAAAGGGAATATCTAATTAGATAGCAGATGTGAATCATAGGCGATTCACACTGTGAATAACATATCAAAACAAGAAGATATAAACTAAACATAAGCGTTACTCGCAACAAATTCTGCAACTGAATGAGAACTTTTGATGTCACCGATTACGGGTGACACGACAGTCAATGTATTAATAACGGTTTTATCTGCTTTCCTCGACAAAAAAGAGACCTTGTGTAAGCAAACTGGAGAACAATATTTACAAAATATAAATCTTTGGTTTGAAGTTGTAGTGAATAGCTTATAAGCCAGTTAGCAACTACGCTATTCGAGCAATTGCTTTTGTATTGTGGTCATGTTACTGAACTGCGAACCATAAGTTCCCAGGTTCTATCCCCGCTCATCACAATTCGCCACAAAGTTTGCTTTTTTACTGAATATAACTTGAGAATACATTTTTTTAAACAGTTTTAACAACAGTTTAACAATATTTTTTTCAGACCGACTGAAGTCAAAATTTGGCAATTTACAATTGTAGTCTTACAGAATTTCACTGATTTTAAGTTGTATTTATGAATGACTGCATTTACATATATGGGAAAGTACAGACCAATAGAAGGCTAATCCTTTAACAGATTTTGTTCAAAATTTCCCCAAAATCTATATTTTAGACATTATACCTGTGTTCCAAATTTCATTTATCTAACTCATTACGTTTGTTGCAATACAGTTTATTTGTATTTGAACAGCCAACCAGGTAGACTTTGCTTGAAAGGATTTCGTTCAAAATTTATTGGTTTAAAGTACTAATATTAAATTTCATCTCTCTAAATTAAAACTATTTTAAGTCATCGGGTTCATAGATATAAAATCATACAGAGATAATGGCAAAAAAAAAAAAATGCGTTTTTTGAAATCAGAGAGACTTTAAATGTGGAGATTCGTCAAAATCTCGAGTTAAGTATAAATTTGGTGAACACATTTAGCATCTAAAATGTTAATTCCTATCCCTATTAAATCTTAAATCGAATCCGTCTAACCGTCTGTATATCCACATGCACGAAAATGAGCAGGTACGTAGGTAAATGAAATCTAGTATGTGATCCTATAACTAAATTTGTAGTCCTACGTCAAATTTTGTTTTCAATCGGTGGAAAATATGTCATTCAAAATGCATTTCGGTTTGCTTGTCAAGAACAAAACGCTCATAAAAATCCGAGCACACGTGACGTTCACGATTTTATCTAAAATTTTATGCGGCAGAGGGAGAGAGAGAATTAACATCTTTAATACAGTGCAAGTGAGAAATTTTTAGGAGACAAATCCTGCTGGTTTTTCGCGTACTTACGTAGCATGCAAACATGATATGCCTGTTTTATACCTACGCCGACTCATTCTCTCAAAAGTTTAAAATGTATTAAAAGTCAAAAAGGAAATATCATTTTTTAACTTCATATTATTAGAAGAAACGCGTGTGCATATTGAGAAAGTACCCTTTCCTTTGTATTGACGTAACGAAAGTAATTGTATCTCCGAATCTAATAAGATTTCTTCATTCCATTTGTCATTTGTGATTTAATAAAGTTAAATAGCGGTGGGGAATTACTTTTTTTTCATTTTTCTCATTAAATTTCATTTTAGAAAGAGCATAATTTATTTTATCCACATGGCGTCTTCTAAGATCAGTATCTAGTGTATTAATACTCTTCCCATCATGCCCAATGTTTGCTATATCACTGTTCCATTGATGACTTCTGTCCAAAGTTTGGAATAGATTTAAGATTTATATAAAACTATCAATACTCGCACAGCCTTGCCAGTGGCATAACATCCAAGAGGAAAAATTAGTTTTAAGCTTACGTCTTGCGTCCACCCGATATGATATGGACATGTCACGAAATATCAAACAAACATAAAAATATATTTAGAAATCATCAGAAATAAGTACAAAACAATTTTTTACAGCACACATTCAAAAATATTTAAAAAGGTAAAAATATGATATGTTTTATAGACAAAACAATTCACAACAATTCACTGTTTTAAAATTTAAAAATATACAAATAAGCCATTGTACACTGTTCCACACTTGTTTATCAACTCTGTATAATCTGACATGAAAATAAAATCCAGCTTGCTTCATAATATTTCTTTGTAAACTATACTGGCTGGGAGATCACTTCGCTCCTCATGAGATTCATTCTGTCTCTGTAATTCAATCGCAGTGCGATTTAAAGAGAGACGGTTACTTCGCTCAACAGAAGATTCTCCTGGACATTCTTTCTCTAATATTCGCTTACCAAACGTTTCTTTCCTCTACATTTTCATTATCGCTCTACAAACGAAACGTTTTGGAATTTAATGTGCTCCGACCAAGAATGGATTTCCTTTTTTTGGAGGAAATAATGAATTTTAAATAGCTGTTTAAATTTAAACGCAAACAAAGAAATATATCGCATATTCATACCGCTACTTTTGCTATTTGCAGTTTGAGATTGTCGCACATGCGCGGATAAGTGCAAAGTACAGATCCTGCTGTTTTACGCATGCACGAATTGTAGTAGGAAAACAATTAAAATCACGATTATAAAACTCCTTTTTTATTTTGATATGGTTTTAATATACTAAAACCTTCCCCAACAAAATGCCTTACAAAATGGTACCAATATCTCCATTATCAGTTAAATGCTTCTCGAGTTTTTCTCTTTCAACCATACAGACGCTTTCAGAAGACTTCATTTTATACTATGTATAAAAGATGCACGTTAAAAGTGCACAAAAAACTTACTTATTAGTTCATTTTAAAATTACTTGCTTTTCCATATAATATTTAATTTTTTTCATTTGTATATATTTTGGTTGACTTTTCTTTCTAAATGATTTTGATTTATTCAATTTTATGTGAATATACACTTTTATTTAATTTTATTTGCTAAAGTTAGAATTTTGTAATAATGTTTTTAAATATTTTTTGCATGTGTTGGAAACTGTTGAATCTGGTACATTGAGATATTTGGGATAAAAATATAATATTTTAATATTTTCAACTTATGTCTACTTAATGTGCTTTAATTACAGAGTCTATAATTGCACCTTTAAATAGATTAGTTATAAGAAATCTACAGGGTGGTTATAATTAAACTTCTATAAATAGCATCCTAAAACGTAAACGGATGAACGGATTGCAGCGAAATTTGGTATGTAGGCTATACATGAGATGCGCTCACGGAATTTCGAATTTTTTTTAGTTCCAAAATGTCTACCAGAGGGCGTTTTTTCCGGAAAAACATTAGTTTTAACACAATACTTATCCATAAACCAAATCTTATACATCGAACTCATTAAACTGCGTAGTTATCAAACACATCAATACTCGGACAGTCAAATAGATAGGTTTCATCTGACTGGATTTCGTTCAAATTTTTTCGGAAATCTACAAATTTGGTGTAAAAACCATATGCCAAATTTCATGAATCTTGCCAAAAGCATTTTGAGTTATTGCGTTCACAGATAGACAGACAAACAGACAAAGCAACAAACAGTCAGGTGGATGTAATTACATAAATGCATTTTTAGAACTCATGGAGGTAAAAAAATGGAAAGATTCGTTGAAATCCAGAATTCGATATATGGCATACACGAGAAAGTTAAAAAAATTGTTTGAAAAGGAGCACTACAACTAGTATAAAATTATTTTTAGATAGTTAATAATTTAATTATTTTAAAGTTTGTAGCACTCATGATTGACTTCAAGATTGAGATGTATTTAAAAAAGTCAAGACATACATATCAAAGTATTTACTGTAAAATTTTTAAGCAAAAATTTTATTCGTTGTTAAAATAGTAAAAATAACACTTTGAAAAAAGTCACTTTTATTAGTGTACTAAAAAGAGAACATAGAGGATTTTTTATCAACGATTTTTGTGCCAAAATGATATTGTAAAAAGGCGAATCCCTGATACATATTAATCACATTCATGATACATTTCAATTTTTAATAAAGATCTAAAATTTTCTTTTTTTTTACTATCTATTATAGTTTTATTTTATTTCGCCTTAGTTCACTCTCGTGATTTTTCATTAAAGATCGGAAACAAATAACAGATATTTATTTTCTTTTTCTGAAATTTTTTTTCCTTACGTTTTAGTGCATTTATAAAAGCGTCTTTCTAAAAAAAATATTTTCGCTCATAATTAACATCAAACATACAAGCAGTTCACCGCTTCATTGGAAAATGGTCATTTGACCGCTCACGGTAGGTTTAATGTTAATCATTATAATTATTATGGAATCGCGTAATCAACTTTTTACAAAATTATTATAGATAGCCAATATGAGATAGCCTTCTCATATTAAGTCAAAATTAAATTTGCGAAAAAAAAACTCAACAAACTGGGAGGCAGAAGTAGATCATCTAAGATAATCTTGCGAATTTCCATCTTAGGCAAAAACAATCAAATATTAAATATTGAACCAACATAGATAATGATTTTGTTGATATCCCGTATTTCAGCGTTTATCAAAAAATAAATATTCAAAGCGATCCGCATTGCCACATAAATAAATACATAATTATAATCAAGAATACATTCAAAAGAATTAATGAGCACAAAGATTTTGAAATTTTCTAAAGCTGAACATTTTAACATAATAAGTATTTCTTCCACTTCATTTAATTGTTTTTTAATTATAAAACTTTAATTCCTGTATTTTTAAACAATATCAAATTAAGAAAAAGGGCTGAAAATCCATTTTTATGTCCCTAACTTCTAAGAAATTGCAGCTAATAAAAATCGTTTACACATTATTTGTTCATCTTAATGCGACTCTAATGGTCCTAATTTTATTTATTTTTTTACCTTCAATCGAAGGGAAAATAGAAATTTTAGCATTCCACCTCCAATTCCACTCTCTTTGAGTTGGATAACTCTTCTATAAACTTATCAAAGGTTTTTTACTCACCTGATATCGTATCCCAGGAAGGTTAAATTTCAATCGAAATTACTCTAGTTATTGTGTTAACAAGATAACATGGCCAGAGGGTTATACGCATATGTGTAATGATATCTCTCCATTTGTCCTAAATAATTTCCTAATTTTTATCTTAAATTAGCCCATGTTAACTTCACTCTAAAATGTTCTCTTATTTCCTGATCGCATTCCTACTTTTTTATTTAACTAATTCTAACGAGATAAAATTCCTTAACACCAACATTTCTTTTTAAGAAGATACATGATTTCCTTGACTAAATCGACAAGTGGGAAAAACATCTCTATCAGAATCTCAACATCTCAAAAATCACCTGAAATGTCGATTTTTATAAAATTTTAAACTAAATTTGTTAAAAAATTGACTGTCTGTCGGTCTGTGCTTTCGCATGCAAGTAAAAGAGATAGCTCAAAAGTACAATGACTTAGATCATTGAAATTTAATATGTAGTCTTATTAATAAAATTGTTCTTTTCTTTGTTCCCCATTCTGATTCAAGGAATCGGAAAAAAATATAAAATTAATTGTTGAAAAGGTATAACCGATTTTCTTTACTATACTATGAAGAACAAAGCGCTCATGTGCAGGTTGAAAGTAAAACGCCTGAGCACTCGTGCAGTTAACGACATTTCTCAAGGTTTAAAGTTATTTCAGGATATTACATCTTTATTATGGAGTTTGTTAAAAAGTTTCGGTAAGATCACTTCCTTTCAGTTTATTTTGAAATAATACATCAACCACGAATATATCAATAAATATTTATTAGCAATCATGCAACAAATAATGATTCACAAACAAAAACATCGTAGCTCTTGAGCTCGAAATAAAATTTACAAATAGTATTTCAAACCGAATTACATTCCTTTTGAACATATTTTTGAAATAAAATTAACAAGAACAAACTTATCACAAACTAACGTCTTTTGAACTCCCAGCTCTTGTTCTTGCATCCAAAATTAGATGCATTAGTCTCGAATTTGTTGTTGTTGTAATAATTCATTCTAATTTGATTCAAAATCCGTTTAACGTCTCGGATACACATATTCGTAAAATGATCCACAGTACTGGCAGGTGGGATGGAATTCATCCTTCTTAGGAATATGCCAACATGTCCCACATCGCAATTTGTATTTTTTGTATCTGGAAAAGACATTTAGAAAAATTAAAATGTGATTATATTGAATAAAAAAAACCTTTTCTCTTTTTTTTGGTGTAAAAGTTAACATTAGAACAATCAAAACCATGATTTTAATAGAATTCAGAGATTTCTAATGAGATTTATAAAACTACTGAAGTATTTTTGGGGTATAGATTGACTTTTTTTTCTAAATAAGAAGTTCCAATTTATTAGTAGTTAATAGCCAATTTTGGCGATCATTTTGTTGGCCAATAGTTCTGATTTCCTTTCATCTTCCTTTCAAACTAGTGGTAAATTCTAAAATTGACCCCAATTACTATTTTAAATAGAATCCCTTAAAAAAGTTGATCAAAATCCAGAAAATAAAATAATATTTATCACAATCATTTCAAATTAATAACTATTGGAAATACATATTTTATTAATTTTCTTGGTGTTAGAAAAAAAAATGAGGATTTAAATTACGTGTATTTCTAATCGTGACTTCAAATGATGTCAACAACAGAAATAAACTTGATACATTGAAGAAAACTAGTAATCAATACAAGAAAGTAAAAAGAAAAAAAGAAGTTTATTTCACATGGCCTGGGAAACAAATTACTATGAAGATTATTTTATATGGACTGAATGAGGTGAAAAATATAATTATTAATTAATACAGAGAAGCTATTCCTTTTTATGACAAGTGAAGCAAATTATGTATTTAAAACTATTATAAACATGGAACCAATCCTCCAGCTTTGATCATTGAACCAATTTCACCTATTTTTATTTTATATGAAAATTCATTATCCACAGATATACCGACCATGACTTTCTATATTACTTCACTCTCCATTTTTAAAAGAAATTTCAGAAACACTTCTAAATTGTAAATTTTCAACGGGGGAAAACCTTGAAAAAATTTCCTAACCACACCCTCTGAGACGATCTCATCATTTTTTTTTAATTCATTTGAAATTTGATGATGTCTGTATACGCAATCAATGGTCACCTACACTCCTTTAAAGGGCTTGAAATATGAACCTCTAAATTTTTTTTTGTATCCTTTTTGAATTTTATTTTTAGAAATATAAATTTAAAAACTACTCAGATTTTAGCATCACTGCAAATATACATAATCTTACTAGTAGGAAAAAATGATTGTTCTTATTGATTAATTGGTGAATTTTTTTTCCATTATGCTTTTATAATTATAGAATTTATTGCATAGGGCATTTTGCTTAAAGATATTTAAAAAGCGCACTACTGGAAGCATCATATATAATGGAATCAATTCACATATAACATACTTATATAAATATGCAAAGAATGCAAGAAATATCAACCGAATTAGTTTTGAACTACATTTGCATTTGTGTTATTAAACTACTTTAACAGTATTTATCGTATAACTGAACTACAGTTTTGAATTGCAACAACAACTTAATTTTTAATTAACTTCAAGCACTGATTGCTCGATTAAAAATATTTTACGAAAATTTCCTTCGTTAATGCAAAAAATGAAATAATATAAATAATTTTCCGATTTTGCATAGTTTATTTATTGATGGAAAAAAATTGTTCATAATTTAATATTCGGTATTTAATGGAGGTTTCAGAAATCATTTCTAGGTAATGAAAACTTAATTGTATGAATTAGAAATTGCATATGAAATTAAAAAAAACAAACAAGGAAAGAATTTTCAAAGAAGTAACAGAAAAAATATCGCCTACCTGATTCCACATGCATTACAAAGTGGCGTACCATCTTCTGCGTCCCTCCACAGTGGCGTTTTCTTAGCGCTGCAAGAAGCGCAATGTTTCTCTAAAAATTAATAATATTATAATCTTTTTTTATTAGATAATAATAAAGCGCAATGAAATTCAATCGTAGAATTATAAAATAGTTTAATGCGGAGAAATATAATAAAAAAAAGCTGTTATTTATAATTGAAACAATAGATGAAATATTAATGCTTTCATACTAGGTATCTCTGCTAATAAAGATGCTAATAAGTAGAAGGTTTCGCTTTACAGATTAGAGCGATAGATCTAGAGCTATCGAATTCAGCACAAATATGCTTTAGAGAATGAGAATAATCCCTTCGAAGAAATGTTTTTAAAATTTTAATTATAATTTTAGTTAATTAAAAACTAAGAGAGATTTCGGCTTTGCTCCGAAATAACATCCGAAAAGGATATTTGCAACTCCATGCAAAAATAATTTTTGCATATTTTATGTATTCCGAAAAAATGTTTTTCTGGTGACTTTTTTCTGAATTTTGAAAAAAAAAATCTTTTCATTCTTTCTACAATACTTTCATTGTTGCGCATAAATTCAAATCGCTCTAGTTGCTTCATCAATATTTAAACCATTGGTATTCTTTTATTACTGAAAGCTAAGGAAGAAATATTTTATATTCTATGCACATGAGGAATAAAAAAATGATGTCATAATACAGCAAAAATGATGTTAAAAGATAGATACCTTGGGTAGTTATGTTTCTGATGACACTTCGAAATCATAGGAATCACTTCCATTACGAACATTCAGTCACACAATGCACAAGTACAAGGTTAAATAATATTACTTACATTAAAATTATATAATGTAAGAAAGTAATATGGTTTAGCACTGTTTGAGACTTAAAAATAGTTTTTTGAAGCAATAAGGGATATAAAATATTGAATAAGAGTATTAACTAAGTTAAATATAATTAACATTCTCTGCAAAACTGCTTGTTGCCAAAAGATAATAGTGGCGGAAAAAAATGAATAATAGGTCACATTTCTGGTATTTATAATGGCACGATAAAAATACGGTAACAAAAGAACAACGGTAATAAATAAAATACGGCAATAAAAGAACAATATTATGCTAATTTAAACTTAAAATGAACGCCAGTTGTTTTTCATTTTTCTGGGTTAATAGAACATCACAAAAGTATTATAATTGACTAAGTTTGATCGAGAATTTTATGAAATACGATTAAATGCATACCAAAATATATTTTATTTTGGAATGTAGGTATTCGTAATTATGTTATTTGTGCATTGTCCTTTTATAAAAACCAAACCGAGGTCAGAAAATAAAAATGTGAAAAATATGTCTGTGCGTCTACTTGTTCAGTCGTTTGGACACAACGAATATGTTTCGTAGTATAGTGCAGTAATAAAATTGTAATCTAATTTGTGATTGTAGATAAAATTTTCGATTCTTACTTAGATTTTGGAGAAAATAAAAGCATTTAAGATTTATAAATGTTATTAAGTTGTTACTTTATTGTTATAACATTTATGAGCTTTATAACATTGTATAATATAATGTAACATTATAACGCTTGTTACTTTATTAGAGTTTAAAGATTTTATGAGGCAAATCTATAAGATTTGATATAGAAAATGAAATTTTAAAATCTTTAAATGATTTTAAAGAAGCTCAATTATTGAAAGTTTAGAGAAAAATTTTCCCCAGATATGCTTCAGTCATTGGCTAGGAGGGAATCAACATACCTTCGATTACAGTTGAATAACTTGAATTGCTTACGTCTTCTTCATCTGAACTTTCAGCATAATTCCTAATTTTTCTCTTTTTTCTTGGCGATAATCTAAAAAAAAATGCCAATTAGCATATTAGCTGTTTCAATTATTTCATTTAAATAAAATAAACCAAACAAATTCTAAAAAATGACATTTTTTTTTGTCTAATGTAGCTTCTTATTTTAACTTTTTATAAAGATCTCAAAGTTTTTGGCTTTGATATCAATTCTTATTTATGTTACAACCATTTTCTCCTTCTTACTGTATCTATGAAGAAAAAATGTTGCAGTCGTAGAAAGTTGCAATATTTTGAAAATTACCATTCAATTTTGCTGAATCTCCATGTCTTTTTGTCCTTCTCGGCCTAAAAAAGTCATTTACAATGCCTATATGTCTAACCTATATGTCTGTGAGCACTAGAATTTGAGCAGATAAGTTTGATCTTCGCACTAACAGCTTAAATCTGCATCAAATTTTGGAAAAAACCAAAATGAATATTCTTCTCTCTATTACGAACCAAAACAGTCCTTGCATATACAAGAAATCTTATGTATATAAAGAAATTTAAGGCAGAACACTTTAGTTGGTTTCAAATTATTACAGAATTATTAAAATTATTTACCTAAGAAGTTTTAAAAAGTCAGAAAAAGCAATTTTTTTATTAAAAGAAACTTTAATCTCAATTATTATTTTTATTGTATCAATTTTCTTTCTCGTGTCCATAAATTAGCAGCAAAAAAAAGTAAAAATAGATAGAAATAATTAAAAACATCCAATACACTTTCAAATATATAATTCAATACACTGAAACCTTAAAAACATTCATTATTTTAAAATTGTAAAACATACATAAGAAAAATTTAAAAACACAATTTAAGCATCGGACTATGCCAAAGGTTCGAACAACTACGGCCGCAAATTATTAGAGCGATATAAGGATATATCAGGATTATTCATTAAGGATTTCCCTCAGTGTATCTATGAATGGTACCTTCTGAGTTTTAATATATTTACGGCGAAAGCCGAACATTCTATGTGGCGCAGTTTTTACAATAAATGTAAGATCTTGTTTTATCCGGATACGTTTTCATGCCCTTATAGTGATTCCCCAGGCGGCGGATTAGGGAATGCTCCCATTGGATTTTCCTTTGGCTGATAAAAGAGAAATAAAATACCTTCAGTGAAAAAACAGGCAGAAATCTAAGCTTTTTAGGCTTTGGATTCTCCTTTTCCATGGATAATTATATATAATAGATAGTGATATTATAAACATAATCTCAAAATTAATATTATTTATTATTATACAGATTTATAAAACTTTTGTTGAAAAACATTTCAGCAGATTAGAGATAAAAATGTGATTTCCACATTTTATGTATAGACTTTCTGCAATACAATGTTCTACACAACATACGCCAGTAACGGAATTTTAAAATTTAGCACTGAGAGCAACAAAAAATGCTTTTAATTTTTAATGCGTATATAGGATATTCATTTTAATTGTAGCCCAATAATTTTTAAATCAGTAGGGGTAAGTATATACTTCCTATTGGTAAAATGCTCTAAATGAAGTGATTCAATAACATTTTAAACAAAAGATGTTTACTCTTTTGGGGTCAAAACGGAGCAATTATGAATGAGCATGAAATTATAAATTTCATTGTTTCGCCCAGCCTCGATGAAGTGCTGGATTTTAATTGATGGCTCATCCTCATGGGGTATCATATTCAATGACATCATAGTCTATTTTACGCCATTTCTACGACAAAGTGGTTTAAACATAATCTAAAATATTACTATTCAAAGTTTTAAGATTCGATCAATTGATGAAGAGGTGATTTTTTTTAAATATTAGAATAATATACTTAATAGGATCAAAAATAAAAAAATATATAGAATGTTATAATTTTTTCAAAAATCCATTTATTTATACCAACGACATAAAATATTATTCCTCATGGCATTTAGAGCATTTTTCCCGATTGAAATCATATGTTTATCTCTAAAGATTTAGAAACAAACGATTGGACCCCTATTCAATTTATCCCTCTGTATTAAAATTTCAAATGCCAGAAAACTTATTTGAAACTGTGATCTCACTGAAATCCCTTCAAGTCCACATGAAATGTGCTAAATTTAAGTTTGAAATCCACTGCGCATTCTATAAAAAGGGGAGGAGGGCAATTTTCCAAAAATGCATAAAAAATGGGCAGTTTGATGGCTGTGAAGCCCTGATCATTCTTCTTCTTCTTCTATGAATATAAAATTCCAGATAAGTTTTACAATGTGAGGCAATGATGCCATTCGATTCAGATTGTAGTGACGGCCTGTCATTTCAGAATTTTATCTGTAACTTGTGATTAATAAATTGAGTATTTCAGCTAAGTGATTTTGGACTCAAGAAAGGTCTGAATCAGGCAGATTCGGCATTGTATAAGATAAAGGAAAAATAGGTACAAAGTAATTTAATATGCTCTACTTACGTGAATTTAGAACGTATGATCAGTTTCCATTCCGAATTAATTAATCGATTATGCATCGTAATCGTAACACCACGGAAATTCGGATCATTCAGCGGGGATGAGCGGCACGGAACAAAATTTTTCCTTTTCCTGCATCCAGTCACACTCTTCTCACCTTCGTTGAGTGACGAGTTTAAGGAATCGTAGGATAAATCAATGCCTGAATCATTGAGGGACGATCCGGATTGTGATTCGCCATTTTCTTCATTCGTGAAATTGTACAATGACGTCCTTAAGGCGTCACTGGGATTCGAAACCTGTTCGGCTGAACTGATATCTGCATATTTCAAAAGAGCACTTATGCAGTTCATTCTGGAGACAGACATCTCATTCGAAAGTATCCTGAAATAAGAAAATTTCAATTGGTAAATTACCTGGGAAGTCTGAAAGAGAATTTAAAATCTAAAGTACACTAAGCGTAATGTTAAATATCGGTGACTGACACTATGATTTCCGTTTGAATCACATCAGACACTGATGACTGATGGTATACTTTTCATTCAGGCTACACCAGCGACCTATGACTGACTTCACATTGCCCTTTTGGACCATGTTAATCAGTTAATCATCGGTGATGGAAAATATAATTTTTCGTCCAGGCCGCGTTAGTCTCCGGTGACTGACATATACTTTTTATTCAGACTGCTCCATTCATTGTTAAGTAATCATATATTATGAAATACTTATATTCATTTATTAATAGAATTTAAATAATTTAGAGATCATAAAAACTAACTAAATATTAATTAATTATATATATTTTATTGAGTATTACTGAATACTCAATTTATTTTAAAAATATATCATTGAGTATTTTTGAAGCACAAACAACAGAGAACAGTTCAAACGGAAAGCCTTTTTAGGTGAATATAAGTACAGATTATAATATTAAATAACATCAGAAATAGATTCTTATTACATTACAACCTTATAGAGATCTAAATAAAGCCAAATAATCAATGAAATAAGATATCACGAATTAATATGAAGGGATGCCTGTTAGGATTAATACACTGGTGTGCAAAACTTAAGCAACAGGTATGTTTTTTGCCATAACTTCACGAGAAATCATCTGAGAGACATGAAATTCAGAAATGAGATACAGCATTTTGTTCTGAAAGAATGACGAAAGCATAGTTGCGCAGAAATGAATACAATGCATACAGTATGGAATCAAACAAAAAAGGTTTTATTGAACTCATAGTATCGTTACACATGATTGTCTGTCCAAGAGGAAGACCAGCAAGCAGATGTTCCACAGTATGGGATATGCCCTCCCCTTACTGCAATGGTTGCTTCGCACCGTCTCCCCATACTCAGCACCAGATTGTCCAACAGTTCTTGAGGTAAGGGCGCCCATTCCTCAATCAGCATCTGTTTAAGTTGTCGGGTGTTCCCAGGAGGATGTAATCGTGCCGCAAGGCGTCTCCCCAAAGCATCCCAAAATTTTTCTATCGGATTAAAATCAGGGGAGCACGCCGGCCAATCCATTCGAGTGATATCTTCACTTTCCAGGAGCTCCTCAACAGCATGAGTCCTGTGTGGCCGTGCATTGTCATCCATAAAAACGAAGTCTGATCCAATGGCACCTCGGAACAGACGCACATGGGGAAGGATCACCTCCTGACAATAGCGATCTCCAGTTACTGAACCTCTGTCGAAAACGTGGAGCTCAGTCCGCCCGTTCATCATAATGCCTCCCCAGACGACAACTCCAGGACCACCGAAACAGTCTCTTTCCGTGATGTTACAAGCGATTCCCAACGCCAGTTGATTTGGAGAGAGGTCGGGACACGGTTTCATCCCAGTAACATCACCGTTGATTGACAGTCAATTTTCATCTGAGGCCATGTCAGTCACTATCGCCTCGTAATATACAAGAACTATCTTGTTGTGCAAATAAATTTCAGATAAATAAGAAATCAAAAAGAAATGTAAATATTTGTTACTAAAAATTGTAAAGGTTCGGGCGAGTTTGTGGATTCTAACAGAAATTTATTTGCAATTACTTAAAAAGTATTTACGGTTGATGACAGCAAAAGCAATGCAGTTTTCATTAAACTGCTATATTTCAAACTAGTTAATTCACATAGAGATGGACAAATTCGGAACGCTATGCCGCAAAACGGCTTAACTTCTTGAACAAATTCAACAGTTTTATCTTGATCAGAAAACACCGTTGATCGTATGTCACGATTACTCAAATAAAGCACAGGAACTGATTTATTGGTGATTATATTAAGCGATTTTATAAACTCTGATTTTATACACTATCGAAAAATTCCCTAACTTTCTGTAAAAAGAAGAAAAAAAAAAATAGTGACGCCAAGTCACCAAATATACCGCCAAAACTATCGCCGAATCGTCATAAAGCCAAGCATCCGCTTCGCGCCAAAACTTCATTCAGAATACAAAATGCATTCAATTTATATAACTAGTTTTATTAAGACGCGGTATATCCAAAAATAGTTATCCTTTATATGTTTCACTGCATGTTGATAAAATCGAATATCGGAAATTAAGCTTAAGTTTGCAGTCAGAATTCTTTTGAATGATCAGGACAAAATTTGATAAAATTTGGAGGTTATATTTCATGCCTAAAGTCATTTATGTAAATCATTGCATTTTCTGCTTTCATGTACTGTACTCAGGAACAGATAAGCAAAAAAAAAATGGCAAGCATTCTTTCTACAGATGATTGTTTTTTATAAAAATTGATACATATCTGCAATTTGAATTCACCCGTCTAGCTTGCCCCACCTTTCAATTATTGGCTTCCCGTGCACACATAGTCAGACAGACAGAAAAATTAAAACAAACTTGTTTATTGGATTCCGAGATTCATCAAAGTCTTGCTATAATACTTGTTGCTAATTTTTCTTTTTTCTGAGGATATTTCATATAGCAGGAAAAAAAAATTACATCTGGATTTTCCCCAAAATTGCAAATTTGAACTAGTTTTCAGGGTAATTTGGAAGGTCAAACTTCAGATTATAATCAATTACAAACATAGCACAATTTTAAGCATAATTCGAAACAGTGAGATCGAATGTATGGTTCGAAATGCATATGTAAGTTCAGTTATTGATAAATGAAAACTCTTTAAAATTGTGCTCTTAACTTTTAATGAAAATGCTGTATGAATAGAGAAGATTCTTTAATTATATTCATTTTATTTATGAATTATTTTTACTCAATGAAAGATTGGAGACTCTGTTCAACATCGTTATCAAAGCAGCTTTTAGATGATAAACGTGAAATGTTTTTTTTTCTCACAATAATTTTAAAAAAATGAAATCTTTTAGTGGTAAAATTTTTTAAATGATTGCAATTACAGGTTTACATGCACTTGAGTTTGAACTTCTCATTGATCTGGAAAAACAGAATTGCCTTTCGGTTTTTTTAAAAAGAATATTTTAGAAAGTTCGGAAATAGACGGAACAAGTAAATAAAAAGAAAAAATCCAAATTTTGGTTCAGTTGTGGATTATTACAAAAAATACATGTTTCTAAGGATCTGAATGTAGTAATTAATGGCGGAATACTGCAATTTTATTTTTACGTATAAGAAGAAGTACACACAAAAATAAAAATTCGAATTGCAGATTTTGATGAATCTCTGCGTTTTGAACAGAAAAGCATACTTTTGGAATTATACCTGTTTGTTTCTTTGTGAAAACGGATGAGTAGTAGAACAGTAAAAAGGAAATTTTATTAAGTGATTCTCTACATCAAATTTGTAAATTTCAAACAAATTTTGAAGAAAATACACGCACATTATCTGGCTGTCCAAATACAAAATGCAAAAAAATTTATAATAAAATTTAGTATACCGATTTATCTTCTAACGTGTGTTTTTATCAAATTTTGAATCAAGTCTGTCAAAAGATTCATAATCTGTCAGCCTATACATTCTCATGTATGCAAACGCAGTAGTGATTCAAAAACCCAACAACATATGTAAATGAAATTTTGTGTGTGGTCTTGTTGCTATAATTGTAATTCCGGATTAAATTTTGTCCTTAATCGTTCGACTTTTTCTGTCGGCGATCTGTTTTAAAAGGCGCTTGATCGACTTGTGAATAACACTTAACTGATCATATATCCCGTCTCTGTAAATTGAGATAAAACAAAATTATTGTTGTACTCTAATTAATATAAATCGAAGTAATTTAATCATGTGTAATTCCTTTATCTTATATTAAAGTGATTTATTTTATTATTGAGAAAATCTTTTAATGAAAATCATAAATATTGAAATAGTTTTCATTTATTGAAACTAATGTATTTTTAAAAATAATGCAAACAATTTTTGAATTAATCAATTTTGAAAAAAAAAATAACACTGAAAAGAAAAAAACTATAGATGAATAAAAATGCTGTAACATTTAACTTATCGTCTGGACATTAGACGCATCAAAAGGGAGAAAAAGCATTTTTTAAAATTTAAAAAGCATCTTTCTTTTTGCCATCTACATAAAAAAATATTACCTTCTGTTCTTCTGCCAATTAAATGTTTTTTCGAATAATTTTGAACTAAAATACTTTTAGAAAATTGTTACTACAGAATGGATACGAGAACAATTGTGTGTATTTATGTGTTAAATCAACATTGTGTTGATTATTTGTACTTAAAATAACTAAAAACGATTTTGCTTGAATCGTTACATTAAAAAAAATAAATTAAAAATAAAGTTAGGGCTTTTTGAACATAAATAAATTTATTTTTATGAAATTATTACTTGGGAAGTACTAAACAAACTATTAAAAGTGCATATACATATGATCGCACGTATTTTTTGAAAAAAATCATTATTGAATATATACTATGTAATCATTATCACAGTAAGTTTCCGATTATCCGTGGAATTGGATGACATCAATCTTGACAAGCAAATTCCATGAATAATTCCTAAAATGGCCAATAAAAAACATAAATCAATACAAAAATGCCTTTTAAAAATTCTCATTTGTAGTAAGAAGTAGTAAGTAGTTTCATGTACAATTATTATTAAATTAATAGTAGATTTTACTTCTGAAAGTATTTTGGTTTACTTTTCTACAAAAAAAAAAAAAAAAAGCAAGTTGAATTTTTTTTGTTGGTAAAACTCCTCCATTTTATTTGTGTTTGAAATTTTTTTACAAACATTTTGGAATTTACAATGGAAGATAATCTTCTCACAGGCAATCGAGAGATTGCTGCATTTTTTTATCTCTTAAAGATGTTATGTGAAATCGTGTTATAAAAGGTAATAATAAAGAGTTATGAGAAACTATAATCCTTGATATGACATTGCAAAAGTTTTTAAATAGTCTTTACATTTTCGATTTAGTTTAAAAGATTAAACTGCATTTGTATGGTCCAAATTTCGATTTTTAATACAAATATTTTTGAAATCCATTTCTAAATTGAATGTAAAATGCGGTTCATATAAAATAATGTTCCAAAAATTAAAAATATAAAGAACGGGCATGATGAATTTTGAAGTTTTTTTACGGAATCATGAAACTGTATACCCAGTAAGTAAGTTTACGCGCCGATATACAATCAATGTAGGGAAAAAAAATTTATTACGATGATTCAAAGAAAATTTCAAATCATAACTTCTGTTCTAAAAATTTCTAAATTTTACAGGAAATTATTATAAAAAAGAGATTAAATGACAATTTACTAACCAAATATAATATTTTTATTGTATAAATAAAGAAAGAAATTAAAAGAAATTGAAAGAAAAACTCTACTTACTCAATTAGTGAAATACTTCAAAAAATTTTGATTTGCGTTTTAAACAATTTAAAATTTTTTATACCATTTGTAGCTTTAATGTGCTTTATTAAAATCGTTTAATTTCTATTATTTAATTAATTTTTGATGCATTATTATAGTTTTATTATGCTATTTCGAAGCAAGATCAATGTGCACACAAATTTGATGCCCTCGTCATGTTTTCATTCATTCAAGGGTTCAAAAACAAAACTTTTGGTTAAAAAAAAGTAAAAAAATATCAGTCTGAATAATAATAATAAAAAAAACCCTGTAATTTCACCACCCAATCAGAAAATGTATTTTGTATTTGGAGGAGGGACTTAAACAAAAGGATAGGTTTACTCATTGAACGACAAGAAAGACTTGAAAAAAAAAAAGTAATTTTCACAAAACAATATGACTGACATCGTGATGATTAAAATAACCGTTGGGACGGTTTTTCCCATTTTTAAGCAGGGGTGGGGAAGGTAACAAATGTGATGGGCACAAAGAAAAATGTCTAACCAATAACATTGAAGGTTACAAAACCTTAAAACTGGAGTTGATTTTTTAAGTTTGATGACTCATGTAAGGAATAAGATATTATGTTGTGAAGATTTCCAGAAATAAGGTAGAAGAAATAATTTTAAAAAATAAAAGAAAGGAAATAGAAGTGTCTTTGCTTAATATTTTTTTAAACAAAAACTGATAGTGTCATTTTTACAATCCTTACTTGGATATGTATTATAGAAATTTACCATTAATAAATTTTATTATTTGAAAAAAATTCATCTATAATATAAATTTTACTTAATAGCCTTTTATGTTATTTAGAAGATGTTACGATACTTCTATACTTAAAATGCTTTCCTATTTGAGTTATATTATGCAAAAGACCACTAGTGAGGTAAGGAAAAAGTGAAGATACAGTGCATATAAAATTGACATATGATTGAACAGTTCAAAATGAACATAATAGGTTTTATCTTAACCCATTATAGATCCATAGGAAGTATGCTTTTCACCAAATTCTTCAATTTTTGTATGAAATTATGTAAGTAGGCAGACGTTCTGACAAACTTTTCAATAAAATTGAAACTTAGATCCTTCAGTTCCTTATCTCACACAAAATGGTGTGTCTTGATTTGTTATTTAATTAGCAATTAACCAAATTAATTAATTAATCAAAATAAATGTATATAATAAGCAAAATGAGTCACTTTTCTTAAGCCAATCTCAATCCTAAAAGTATTTTGATTTAACATGACTAGAAAAAAATGGCCTTTTAAAGGGTTAATGCATATGAAAGCACTCTATTGTAAAACATAATATTTCATGGCGGAACAATATATATTGATTTTAATTCTGAGGAATTCGGTGGACTAGACCCGTTAGCATTTACTTTAGGCCAGTTTTAATAGATATCACAAAACTGAAACTACTTCAATATATTTTTTAATATTTTATTATACGTTATTAATGTAGCCAACTATGGTTTAAAAAAAGGGCAGATGCGTAAATTAACGAAAAGTGTAGAATAGAAAGTTTTTGCATTTCGTGAGGTTAAATAAATTATACATTTGCTTAAAATTTATTCTAACGAAATAAATCTGGATGTAATGAAACAGAACGTTATATAACATTTCTTAATCATTTCATACAAAATAAGATTATATCTATCCATTCAGTTTATTGAAAATAACAAGAAAGCTAAAACGTATTCAAAATTATTTTTTTTATTTCGAGGTATATTTTATATTAAGGAAACGAAATTAATATTTATTTACCTTTGTTTAAATAAGAAAAAGAAATTTTGAGTAATATATTGTTTCTTAGGATTCATAAAATTAAGCAGTCATGATGAAAACCACATATTTAAGAAGCAATAAATTCCATATACAGACAGCCAAAGCATATAATTTATTTAAATATGCTGCATTAAAAGAAAAGTTAAAAAAAGTTTAAATTCAGATTATCAAAATATACAAAAAAGCTGTATACAGTGATTTTTTTTAATGTTTGGTAAAGTAATCTTTCTCAATGACATTAGGAATTTTTTTTTCTTGTTCGAAATTGAGTTTTTAAAAGTCAAATTTAAAATTCTACTAAAAACTCAATTTCATGTTCAAAAGTAAGGAAGCGATATTTATTAAAGGAAAATCTATCTATATGAGAATTCTATTAAGAACCTAAAAGAAATATTTTGTTTTCATATAAATTTTCATTTTTTAAATATTTATTAAATTTATCTTGAAAGAGAATTTGAATTCATAAATCAGTATTAAATAATTTCAAATGAAATACTTTTAAAATTTTATAAAAATAATAGTTTTAGCACAAAAAATTAAAGACGCGTTAAAAAGTTCTTGAAATTTAAATATGATATGGAATACTACGGTAGACAACCCAATTTCTTTCTAATTTGAAAATTTTATAAAAATAACAATTTCAGTAGCAAATTAAAGAAGTGCTAAACATTTCCTGAAATTTAAATATTATATGGAATATTGGCAACCCTATTCCTTGCTTTATGGTGAATAAGAAACCCGAATCCTTGCTCTACGATGATGAATACACTCTCCCCGATGGATTTCTTAAAACTTTAATATCAAAGGGTTGAACTGGCTCTCTTAGGTGTTGAATGAATGAATAAACAAGAAACTGACTCATTACACAACAATGAAAATCCACACGATTCTTCGTACCATAGCGAGGAACCCCGACTCATTGTGTTACGATGGGAAACCCCGACTTCTTGTACTGCGGCGAAGAATCTCGACTTCTACATTATACATAACATATAACAAATTTGATCCAACTGGATCTAGATCTAGTTCGGACAGCAGGACATACAAACTTTCTCTGAATAAATTTTGTTCACAATTTGATAGAAGTTTCTAAATTTGGAGTAAATATTATATATCAAATTCCTAACGTCTGTTTACTTAAAACCATCTTTCAGTTATCTTATTCACAGAAAAACAGTCCCAATTCCAAAAATGTATATTTCAGATTCAAGGAGATCTAAAACGTGGAATGACATCAAAATTTCGAGTTCATATACTTTCTCTATTTGTATTTAGAATACAGGAAAGGAAAAAGAAAATTCGAATTATTTTATTTTAAAATATACTTTTAATAATTTAGAATTCATAACATAGGCACACATAGTTATTTAATATCTTTGTAACGCGCATAAGTATAAATGTTGTAACCAAAGGAATCAAAAGTAGTATTGTAAAATATATTTACAGACATTTAAAAATCCACAATAATTAAAGAACAAGATTGTATAAAATTATATATTAAAACTTTTTATTGATTTTTATATAATTCAAATTTATTTCCAGTTTTGAAAAGCTGTTCTAGTGAGCAATTACAACCAGAGAAGTATTCAGTCCGTTAAAGTTCGTTTTCTACTCAAGGACTAAAACCTGTTACAGGTCAAGACTGTGTCTCCAGGATTATTATATAATAACCGACTAAAATACCGTTCATATATAGCCTCATCTGACAAAAATCTCCAATCGGTTCATTCTTATCTGTTTTAGATACTTTTAAGCCCCATCCAGCCATTTGGATAGCATTTAAAAGTTTCGTTTAAAACTGGATAGTGTTTAAAAGTCTGATCATTTCGTTGCTTTCTCTTTATTCTTCAAAAAGTTGAAGAATAGAGATTGGTACTAGTGGGACAAGCTCAGGGGTTTTAATTTGACTTTTAGCTCTCGAGAAAATTTCCATTCAGGCAAGAGTTTAGTAGGTTTATAGATGTGGAAAATATACAGTTTCTGTGTAATAAGACTTTATTATTTTGGCAATATCGAGTTCACCATTTTTTTTGTTTATAAATTTCATGATTATGCACAAATCTCCAGACATTCTTCTTATTATTTTCTTTAAAAAATCCGAAGGTCTTCCTTAAGATTTTCCTTTCGAAAAACAATATTGTATTCCCTTTATCTCTTAGCATTCAATCCAGTAATCAACTCCCATAGAAGTGATCAGGTCTTACCAAAGTTTTATACAATTTTTCATACTGATAAATTTTGATTTTAATTGATTTTTATGATCATAGAAATATCTTTAGCCCTTCTGTAGACATTAGCATGTTAAAAATAGCGGGAGACGTCCCCCTAAAACTTTTTCGCTTACTCCTTAATGCCATGTTTACACTTGGCCATTTATAAGGCGGCCAGTAGGCAGCACATGCGCAGAAAGAGTGACTTATGTTTGTCATTATAATTTCATAAGATAGATTCACGCGTTCAATGCTTGGCTATAAACTGCCGTTTTGGCGTCACTGACTTTTTTTTCACTACATATCATATTAAAACGATGTATATTTACACAAAGAAACATGGTTAAAAAATACGGTCAATATACCTAAATTTGGAAAACTATAGAAAAGAAATGAAAAAAAAAAACTACTCAACCTCACATTAGAAAAAAAAAAGAGTAAAAAATGTATTAATCTATAAGTGATCAATTTTTTCAAGCCAAAGAAACCGCCAAAATCAACAAACGCATGCGCAGTCAGAAAAAATTACAGTGGAGCAGCATGTTGTTGACACGTCGGGACATTTACTTGCCATCGACCGAACAGCATTTTTCAGCCTTTCTATGCATACACTGCCTACTGGTCGTCTTATGTAAACCCTGCATAATAAAACTGTTTACACAGAGAACGCCTTGAACGGCATTGCCGTACAATAGCTGCGAAATATTAACCTTTGGAGTGAGTCTAACATTTTCTCCGAATCTATTCATCATCCATGGCTAGTGTTTTTGGCTATCAATCCCTGGCATTGCATTGTAACAAATTTGTATTTTAGTCTTTTTTTCCCCAAACGATTGATACAAAAATTTGGCACAAAACTACTCTTGAAGTTACAATATCTCATACCAAATTTGATATATTTGTGTTTTTGAGTTGTCGCGTTCACATGTTTCTGAAGTTGCATACCGACAGACAGTCAACCCATAGTTAGTTTTAGCTCTAAATTTCACAGTTCGCACTATAGATGTTAAATCTGTGCATTTTATTTATCTAGCTCTCCTTGAATGTAATTTTTGTGTTAACTTACATTCGAACTGACGGATTTCCTCAGAAGAAATTTCTGATAGAAGGAGGAATTTGGTGTACGGTCTTTACACCACATTACAAATTTCTATCTCAAAGTGTTTTTGAGTTATATTTGTTACAGAGAGACTGACACTTTCCAAAAAAAAAATGAGCTAAGGGGATCTAAAACATAGAGATTCATCAAAATCTCGATTTCGAATTTTCTTACTATTACAGTATTTTCTGTATACTACGTGTATGAGAAAGTAAAAAGGGTTAAACTACAGTCTATTCATTTTGAATGTATTGCTGTAGTATAGGAGAAAAAAATTAAGGGTAATGTTTGACTTTAGAGGAAATTTAACTTACTAAGCTGATATTACTATGTATTTGCTCTACAGGATTTAAAACAAAGGTTTTAGATTTTGTACTTAATATGAACCCTCTCTACTTAGAAGGCGAATATTTAATAAACATATTCGAAAATTATTTACATTAATTGTTTAGAAGGTGCAAAAATTTTTCAATATTCTGGCAAATTAAGTTGCTGATCGACAAAACATAAAATTGAAAAGAAATTTTGTTCCACTATTTAATTAACTAAATTAAAAACCTTGTATTTGATTATATAAGTATTTCCAACTCATCAGTTGTCTTCTGGATATGGTATCGCAAAGTTGAGGAATTCGAATTAAAGAAAGAAAGTCACGGGCTCTTTTACCAATGTTCTACTAGCAAGCATTAAGCAAAAGATATGTAGACCGATGTTTGTTTAAAAAACGAATTGTTCGCTGTCGTTTGGGTTCTTTTTTGAAATTTCTTTCCGATTCAAAAGCAAAATATGGGTTAGTTTCCTTTGAAAGTTCTCAAGGGCGACAATCTGCCACATTTTCTCTTTATTATGTATACTTTGCTCATGGCCTTGGCGCTAGTTACCCTATTCAACAGAAACAGAAACATGCGTTTACATTGTAAATTAATTATTGGTAATTATAATATGAAAATTATAACATTTTATATTTTAGTTCAAAAACTGTAAGTCTTCAATTTCTTTAACATTGTATTTGGGAAAGTTTTAATGGCTATTTAGATGCAGCACATACGAATAAGTTCATATACAACAAACCTAACTAAAATAATAACATGCAAGAGTGTCAAAACATTAAAATATAAACCATTATAATATTTAAATTTGAATGACCATCACAGTCAGACAATTTGAGAATTACTATATAAGATCTACAATTTCGCCGCCAGTGTGGGAATTCGAACAGTTAAGCAGTTTTCTAGCAACCCTTTGACTTAATTGCTAGTATGTATTTTACGCTTTTAAATTATATAACATACTACACGGATTTTGAGAAAATTGAAAATATTTATCTCATAATAATTTAAAAGTATAAAATATTTTTATGTCATTAAGTGTGATTTCTAAACTGAATTTCGATTTATTTATTTCTGTAAATGAAAAATTTTGCTTTGTTTCATCATTAAATGAAAATCGTTTGCTGGATCTTTTTCCAAGCTGCTTAGCTTTATTTCGTCAGTTTGTCTTCAGTCATTATCGGGTTAGCAAAATGTTCTTTATTCTTTGAAAAATGAATGAAAGGTAAGTGGAAATTTTTTAATGAATCATTCAAATTAGGAAAGAATATTACTAATAGCTAAGTTACTAATATCTGATTTTATTAACTTTCTAATTTTATTTTAATCTGCGTTTTGGTGCTTTTCAGTTCGAATTACAAAGCTCTAGGAATTTTTTAAATGAAAAAAAAATTCCCATTTCAATTGCCGTAAGTATTTTGTGCGCAGTTTAATTTAATTTTGTTGCAAATTGAAAAAAGAATATCCTTTAGTTACGATGTAGGTACTCTATGAAGCCATGATGTTTCGCCTTTCATAGTAGCAAAGCTTTAGAATGTTTGTTAAATAATCTTTCCGATGTCTATTTCAAATAATTTGGTCACCGCAGGCAGTGTTAGAATTCTCAGACAGTAGAATTCCAACTTACAAATGCAAAATATTCGAAAATAAAATTAATGGTTTTGCAGTCAAAGCAAGCAATTACAAACGGATTGAAAGAAATTTAGATCTAACTTTAAGCAGTTAATTTTTAATTGTGATTGCTTCAAATCAGTTCTAATATTAGTTGCCATCTTGCTTTGGCTACTTGGCGCCCTTTTGTGAAGAAGAAATTCGAATTCTTAAATTTCACCTAATTTCATTTAACGTTTGGATAATTGTAATACAACTGAATGCTGTAAAAGTAAAAGTTAATTTCGCTAATCTATGGAAATTGCAGAATGCACTAAAAATAAAATTATTGATGTTAATTTTGGGTTAGCAGAAAAATTGGGATTAGCAGAGAAGAATTTCAAAATTTAACCTTTTCCATTCTAAAAAGTAATTCGATGCATAATTATTCCCTTAATACATGGATGTGTTTATTACTCTAAAAAATAAATACTTACAATTGTTTTGAATTCCCCTGAAAAAGGAATCTACATCTTTTTACCATTCTGTAGGTAATTTAAAATTAAAATTTAAAAAAAAAATAGATAAAAATGTCAAAAATGATGCTCCGTCTTGAATGGTGACTGAGAGGTACCATCCGAATTCAAAGGGTTAAACGATTTTTCGTGTTTTGTAAAACTAATGCTTCGAAGCTGGTTTGTTGGAATAGCTATAAATTTCCCTGAGTTACGAAAAAAAATCCTGTTTTTAATTAAATGAATAACTACGAATTAAACTTTTCATTTTTATAATTTAAAAATATTTCCCATGGAAATATATTTTTTGTCTTTGCACCAATATCGATTTTTTTTTTTTGCCTGCAAATACTGAAGTTAACCTTGAATTTTTATCAATTTGTAACATCAAAGTTAAGGCAAGTCTACAGTAAACACTGGTTTAGATTTGTTGGAACAATATTTCTTTCTGAAGTTGCGACAGTTTCAACGACATAAAATTGATTTATAAGATGAATTCATCAGATTTCAAGAAATGTAGAAATAACGAAGAAAAATGCAAATTAATATTTGATTTTCTATAAAGAATCCACGAACTTTTCTGAACTCACTATCCCGAAAATAAAATTTATTATTTGCATTGAAAAGTACAAAATAAATTGACTGAACAAAAATTTAAAACCAACCCAAATGTTAAATACGAACATATAAGCAAGCAAATTTAAAATCTTTGATTCAGCAATAATCGCATCAAATAATAAGTTAACCTTTTCTGTTATATTTAGTTTCTTTGATGACATTTGACAAGTCAATGTCATCAAATTGACACATAATGACACTCGACTTGCATATTCTTTTTCTGATAACGTTTAAGGATTTTATAAATCTGATCAATGAAATAAAATCCTAAGCATTCCTATTGCACATTTGATTTTCGAATATAAGTTCTATTATAGATTGTAACATATATATCTATTACACTTTCAATCAATTTTTTAATTAATTTTTCTTTATCTTCATATTTGGAATCATTATAAGGAAATCACAATAATTGCTATGCATATTTTAAAATGAATTTCATGAACAAAAATTAAGAAACAATATTTACTCACTTTTATCATAAATGCGAGGTACAAACTGTCATGTCCATAAATAAGTCATTCATCTTCGATCAATGAGTCTTCAAAACAACTAAGTATACTTTTCCGATTCTGGCACAATGCATGAACTGCGTTGTTTTTAACCTTCAGTTGGGGACAATATTTGAAGCCACTTATGCGGACATGTTAGTTTGATTTTTAATGGCTGCACTTATTGACGTTATACTACATTATTGATATATGAGAAATATGCCAATTAGATCAGTTGCGCATACCTTAACTGTTGGTTATATTTAACATATATAAAAAGATTAGATTCAAATAACTAATTAGATATCAACATTTTATTGAAATATTTTAAGGATTATTTATTAAAAACGATTCTATATTGTTATTAGTAGTTCGGTTTGCAAAATCAGAGTACCGCCAGTTTCAAAAGAGAGAGATTTAAAGTGAAAATATTCAATGAAAGAGTATTATTATTTAGCATTAACGTCAGAACAAAGCAATGAAACTAATTTTTAATGATGATATGACACTGATCTTAAAATTTTTAATCGAAATAAAAATACTCATTATAAGAAGATTTGATAATCAATTCAGCAAATTTCTAAAATAATTTCATTGTTACATTTCAGATTTAAAATAGGAGAGTTATTTTACTTAAGACATTCTGATTAACATTTTGCTTTGATTGAACGATTACTTTGATTTGAACAATTTTGATTAACAAATTAACAAATTTGATTAAGTTTAAATTAATTCGAATTCAGAATTAAGAATGTCTTATTCTTTAAATTAATTTATATTATTTAACTGAAGCAACAAAAATAGCATGCAGTGCAAGATTAAAAAGCATTAATGTTAATTAAGTGATTACGTTAAAAAAATTGATTTTTTTTGCGAAGTTATGATTTTTTTAGTTATACTTAATGTTAGAACAGGTTTCTTTATCAAACAGTTTGAATTTTATCTATTTTGTTCGGAAGTTATCCTGATTTTTATATTTACATTTACATTTGTTTTAATGTTATTTTACATCTTTAGATGCTATTTTCTCAAATTCTAGTCTTTGATAGAATTTTCTTACTAAAAACTTCATAGATTGAAATTCAAATTCGATATAATAATTTCTCGATACTTTTTCAGTTCCTGAACTAGAAAAGAAATAATCTATTCATTTAGATATAGCTACAGTAATTTAGATTAGATTTTACATAGTTGCTTTAATCTTCACAATGTTGAAAAAATTGAAAATTTCCTGTTATTTATCAGACGAACTGCAATATTTAAAGAATACAGCTTGTTTTCTATTTCAGGAACTAGATAATATATTTCTTAAGCTATGTGCAAGGTTTTAAATACTTTATAAACTTTTAAACTAAAAGATTTTTGCTTTATACCTTATTTTAAACAAAAAAGCGAAATTTTCTAATTTTTAATAGACCTTTGTTACTTAACTGGTATATTTCAAATTCAAAAATATGACTATGTTAGAGCGATTTTCAAAAATATTTTCTCGGACAGTACTATAAACGGGCATTTTCGTAGTAAAGATATATTCAAATATTTTAGAAATCGACATTGATTTAGGAAAGAACAATCTATGAACTTATTAGATAAAATTAATTTGATTTATCAATATGGTAGATTGATAATCAATTAACAAATCAAGACAATTTGTTTATCGTTTGAGATAAGAAATGGAAACTTCTAGGTTTGTTTTTCTTGGAAAAATTTTTCTTCTCAGTATTAGATTTTGTCATATTACTATCTAAAAATCACAATAATAATTTATTAATAATTAATACGATTGTTACATAGTCAAAATGTTTATTAATACAATTCGTAATTTCTGAACTAATTAAAAGAAAACGATTATCAGAAAGACCATGAGCACTTGAAAATTTATGAATTAGAGAGGGGGGAGGGTAAATATACTTCCGAACTCCTTGAAAAGGATAAAAAAAGACTAAGAAAATTTTGTTTATGCTGATTTAGTGGGTGAATCTGGAAAATAAGAAGTCAACTTAGATCAGAATATTTACACACGGCTCAAAAATACAAGATCTGTCCTGCATTTCTTTTTATGCATCTGCAAAACGGAGCGATAATCTAACTGAAATTAAAATTGAAATCATCAAAAAAAAATTTTCAATTCATTTTTCATAGAAAATGTTTAAGCCTTAGCGATACATCTTCCAGAATAATCTGTAAACATAATTTTCATTGAAAAAGGCAATAACTCCTCGCAAGAAAAGCGAATTTTCATAAAAGGCACTGCCTTTTAAATGTTGTTTAAAAGCATCAGAGGAGAGCTCTTGATGCTCTTAAGCTCTGAATAATTTGCATTTTTGCCGTGTCAGCTCTTCCATTCTCTGCAATTTACAAGATTTACTCCTCTAAAAGGTTTAATTTTTTTTCTTCATTCTTTCTTTTCAGTTATGTTTGCTCCAGTGCTTTTCAGAAGCTATATTTTTACTCTTATCCTTTCGCTGCAGATACTTGAAGAATTTTATGTAATGTTTAATGTCACGTTATTACATATAAGGTTTCGATTGAAGTAGCAAACTGTTTGGATAATGTACTTTAATAAAATTATATATTTTAAACAGTTAAACCGACTCTATATGATTTTGAAAATATTTTAAATGGGAATTCTTTTCGTGCTTGATAATTCTCAATTGCCCGATGAAGTTTTATAGAATGCTTTTATTATGGTTATTTACTTATATATTTTGAAATTGATTTTTATCCAATTAATACTGACTATCAAGAGTCACCCATGCATCGAATTAGTATATTTTTAAACATATATGTTAAAATTAAATAATTCATAGAACTTAGTGCTACAGAATCTCTGCAAAAATGACTTAAATCGGCGGTTATCAAGTGAAGGGACAAAAAAATTTGTCAAGCTGAGATAATTCTTTTAAAAGATACCTACAGTGGCTCCCAAAAGTGTTCGTACACCAACAAGAATCAATTAAAAACCTCATTATTTACCATTATATATTCTTATTTTTACATGAAAATTTTTTCATAGCATATTTTTACAGTTCTTAATAAAGCAGTGAAGAATAAATTTTAATTACGATGCAAATTATTTTTTTAAAAATGACAATAAATAAAATTGCACAAAAATAGGACACAAAAGTGATCATACACTTTAAAAAATATCACTAAATATGAAATTTTCTAAATTTTTATAAATGTTTAGTATTTAGTAGGATATCCTTTATTCTTTATAACAGCTTTTAAACGTTTGGGCATAGATTTAACTAAACGGTCGGTTACTTCTGCACCGATTTGGTTCCATTCTTCGAACATTACTGCTTTCAGTTGAATTTTCGATTTAATGTCGTGACTTCTTATTCGCACCTCTAATTCTTTCCAAATATGTTCTATAGGGTTTAAATCCGGTGATTGAGCTGGTGTTTTAAGGGTTTGAGGGCAATTCTAGAGGCAAAAAAGACGAACATTCATGGCCGTGTGCTTAGGATCGTTGTCTTGGTAATACACAAAGTTGTTTAAAATGCCCAATTTTTGTGCTGACACTTTTAAATTATTATTGAGAATATTTATATAAACTCTATGATCCATTATACCATCAATGAATACTAAATTGCCTACTCCAGCCGCTGACATACACCCCCAAACCATGACACTTCCACCGCCATGTTTTACTGTTCCAACTAAATTCTTGGGATTAAGTTCTTCGTTTTTTTTTTCTCCATACAATGATTCTCCCATCCCACCCAAAGATGTTAAACTTACTTTAATCTGCAAATAAAACACGATTCCAATAGATCTCTGGCTGGTTTATCATAGATTTGGCAAATTTAAGCCTAGCAATTCTGTTCTTCTGACTTACAAAGAATTTTCTTCCTGCAGAGCGGCCATGTATACCAGCATTCCGAAGAATTCTACGAATAGTTTCACAGTAAATAGAAGTTCCATTTGATTCATTATATTGTGAAGTAAACTTTATTGCACTCAGACGTGGATTTTTTAGAAATTTAATCACATTATTTCTTTGACTTCTAGCTGACAGAATTTGAGGGCGACCATTACGAGGCTTGTTTGCAATCCTTTTTCCCTCTCTGTAACGTTTTATTATGCTTTGCACCGTTGAATGAGGTAGATTAGTTAAAGTTGCAATGCCTCTAATTGATTTTCCATCTTTAAAATGAAATATAATTAATTTTCGTACGTCTAAACTCGTTTTTTTACGAATGCGCGTCATATCTAAGAATAAAGTAAATAGAATAAATAATTGTGATATTAAATACTGAAATCAAACGATTTTAGTGTATTTTTCAATTAGAAGAAAAATAAGCCGAAAAAGATATTTTTATAATGAATTTAAATAAATAATGTTTGGATGTACGAAGACTTTTGTGTTCTAATTTTGTGACATTATTTATTTATTTATTTTTTAGAACAATACTACTTGATTTTTTTTATAAAAATATTTGTTCAGTTTTATTAAGAACTATTTAAAGATGCTAATTGAAAAAAAACCAATTAATAAAATGCTTTATTAAGAAGTATAGAACACAATTTCTGCAAATTTCTTTAGTGTACGAACACTTTGGGGAGCCACTGTATATCCCCCTTATCTAAACCGACACGTGTAAAGAAATCCCTATCAGAATTCCATAGTATCTAATCATTGGGGATAAATATTTCTGTCTCTTTCGCTCTCGTCTGCTCTTCTTTTACATAAATAAAATGCCTCTTGGGATGGAATAAAGCGAAGTTTTAAAATGACACAAGTGTCTTCTCTCTTCGGCCACGAAACTACTCATAAATATGTGTTTTACATTTTATATATATATATATATATACAGTGTCTCACAAAAGTGATGGGACACTTGTGCTTTACAAAAGGAAACTGTAATAAAATAAATAAATAAACATGTACAAAATTTTTTTTGGGTGTGTTTCATATTTAAAGTTAGTAACAATTATTACATAACATACATTTTGTCAAAATATTAAAACATTAATTTAATAAAAATACAATTGTTTAGAACGGAGCAAAAAATGGCTCACATAAGTGATGGGACACTTACTTTTTCATCAAATATTTATCCAAAAATTTTACTTTTTAAAAGGTTTTAATATTTTGTTGGATTTCTTTTTACTTTCAAAACATGATTTAATCTTCTTGGGATGGATTCGACTAATTTTTTTGTGATTTCTGAAGTGATTTTACCCCATTCTTCTTGAAGCACCGATTTTAATTGTTGTTTTGAAGAAATGGTGTGTTTGCGAATTCTTGATTCCAATTCTTGCCAAATATTCTCTATGGGATTTAAGTCTGGAGATTGCGGTGGTGTTTTTATTATTTCAGGACAGTTGTACAGCCAGAGTCTAACGTTCAAAGCAGTGTGCTTGGGGTCATTGTCCTGGTAGAATTTAAAATCGTTATGAAGGTTCAAATTTCGTGCTGAAGATTTCAAATTTTGCTTTAAAATGTCAATATACTTGTACTGATCCATTATATTGTCAATAAAAACAAGATTACTAACTCCAGAGGACGGCATACACCCTCATACCATAACTCCTGCTCCACCATGTTTTACTGTTGGCACCAAGTTCTGTTTGCGAAATTCTTCCCTGGGTTTTCTCCACACCAAGATTCTACCGTCAGAACCAAATATATTAAATTTACTCTCATCAGCAAATATAACTTTATTCCAGTAATCAGAATTCTTATTTATGTTGGATTTTCCGAAAGCTAGTCTGAGTTTTCTATTCTTTTCACTTACGAAGAATTTTTTCCTGGCTACTCTACCGTAATATCCAGCAGATCGAATTACCCTTCTAATAGTCTCAGGATTAACAATTATTCCATATAATGCTTGTAAATCAGCAGCAACTTTAGGAGCACTCTTTCTTGGATTTTTTTTAAATATTTCGAACGATAATTTGCTTTATTCCATTGGATAGCTTTGATGGTCGGCCAGGTCTTCTTTTATCCTGAATAATATGATTCTTTTTATATCGTTTAATGATATTGAAAACTGTTGAATGAATCAAGTTAACTGTTTCAGCAGTTTTTCTAATAGATTTTCCACGTTCAATATGCAAATTAATAACTAATTTTCGAATTTCAGGAGAAGTTTCTTTTCGTTTAGCATTCATGGCTGCACAGATCTAAAAAACACAAAAATTCCAAAACAAACTGGAGAAAAAAAACTGCAGACGATTTTATAAATTATTGCCAATTGCTTTTGAGTAAAAATAAAACCACCAAAAATATTTTATTGCTTATTTCAGACGATTTTTGTTGCATATCTAATGGTGTCCCATCACTTATTGAGTTATTTTTTGTATTTTTATTAAATTAATATTTTAATATTTTGACAAAATGTATGTTACGTAATAATTGTTACTAAATTTAAGTATGAAACACACCCACAAAAAATTTGTACATGTGTTTTTAATTTATTTTATTACAGTTTCCTTTTGTAAAGCACAAGTGTCTCATCAGTTTTGTGAGGCACTATATATATATGCACAAACATTTTATGTCTTCTAAGAACTTTAATCTGTATCAATATGATAAAACGGATGATATCATTTAATTAAACTATCGATAAAACAATATATTTGCAGGGTTAAAATTAAAGAAACCAGTAGTAAGTTTGGTGTCTCTGAAGATACATTCTTAATTTCAATTTGAAACCGATATAGATAGAAAAAAACCGTCTGTGTGTATACAGATCTGTCTGAAGAGAAAAGAAATCTTCCGATTACATTGTTACCATTTTCACTACCATAATTCATGCCTTTGATTCGGATTACTATCTAATAAAATGCTTACTTCATTTCCATATATTAATTGCAATAACGAAGAGAATATCTAATTAGATAGTAGGTGTTAATCACAGGCGTTTCACATGATGTATAACATATTAAAACAAAGAGATATAAACTAAACATGTGTGCTCTACTCGCACAAAATTCTACAATGAATGATAACTTTTGATGTCACGGTATTCATCGTGTTAACGCATCAACCTACCAACCTTATTGTATTGACGTTTACGGAGGCATTAACATTGAGTTGCACATGTACATTTTTCCAGAGAAGAGAAGCAACCCGATGTTCAAAGCACCTGGTGGTAAGACCCTTAAAGTAGTAAGACCTTATTAAAATCTCGGTTTTGGATATATCATGGATATTACCTATTCCAGCTCTTGAAGCCTTATATAAAAACAGTTTTTTCCCCTGTAGTAATACTGGAGATGAAAATGGCAATCGAACCCTGATTTTCCTATTATGAAAACTGCATTCACTTCATGACTAGTTTAATAGTTGTAGCACATTGCTAAATAATAATTAAATCAATGGTTTCACGTAATTCCAACAATTAAAAATAGGAAGTAAAGAAGTGGAGGGATTTTTGTCCTGCTTTGCATTAGATTCTAAGAGATAAAAAGTTTATATTTATCATGTGGCTGCGACACCAATTGAATTAACTAATAAATAAAATAATTTCATTTTGTATTTATTTTTTCTTTATTTTTTCAATCATTTTTATAAATTTACACATTTTCTGAAAAAGAGATTATAAAATATATTATTACAAATCTACATAAACTGTGAGTTTTTTTAAATATTTTTATTACTTCTTATGCTTTGAGTTTTGATTTATAAATATTTTTTAATTAAGGATACTTGAAATCAGTTTTTTTTCTAAATTCTCTACTAAGAAGTGCTAATTATATAAAATATATAACTAATTAAATTAATTAAAAACTGATAATTTTAAGTAATATAATTTCATCCAGAACCTATAAGTGAGTGAAAAATCACCTACAGTATTTCATCTTTACAAACATGAAATAAATAAAATAAAATTTAGTAAAATAGTTTTGAAAAGACATTTTTGTAAATGTGCAAAGAAATGGTATGTTTTGAAAAAAAATTTATAGTCTTTTAATTTATAATTCATTATTATAGGTTTAATAAAATTGTGGGAATTATTTTTTTTTCAAATTTGGGACTATATAGAACATATCTCTGGAATCGGAATTTAGTCAGATTAATTGATAAAGTAATAATTAAGCTCTGAATAGAATAAAGTATTGTATTTTCATCGAGAATTCACAAATGTACGAAATTTCATCCTTCATATGAGAAAATAATTGAAAAATCGATTACAAAATTCTATTTAATAGAATTCAATCTAAGAAGGATTCTAGCTGATAGAATACTAAGTAATAGAATTGTATAAAACATGCACTGTGTTAACTTTTTATAAATAAAATACAATAAAATCTGCCTTTTATTTTTATTCTCAAAAGTACACTTATACACATATTGATGAAAAAAATAATTAATTAAAAATAATTAATTAAATTCCATTATGCTGCATATAGGCATTTGAATCAAATGATTAGATCGAATCGAAATTACCTATGATGATTTTGTTTCATATAGTAATTGCATAGTAGCATTAAATAATAATGTGATCTTTTCTGAGATTTTAATCTTCATCGTCTTCGAATTCATCTTCAGAAAGAGGTGAAGCGTCGCCGTCATCGGGCAAGCATACGTAACATTTTCCCTGAAATCAAAGTACAATTATTAAATCATTCACTAATCATTATCATGTGAGAACATGCTTTTTTTTGGCTAGGGTGTTTTGAAGCTCGAAATCGCGTAGGCATTGAATATTGAAGCAAATCGCGTAGACAATGAATATTGAAGTCCGAAATCACATAGGCAATGAATAAAGCATAAATGGCAATTTTCATCATCATCTTTTAATTGCATATTTTTTTTTACCTCCTTTTATCAGTATTGCATTATTATTATGTATGCTTCTTTGAAAGCAGATGGGTTTATAAAATGTTGACCTGCTTTTACCCGTATTGATTTATTATTACGCATGCTTATTTGACAGAAGATGCGTTTTTAAGATGTTGACCTGCTTTTACCAGGATTGCGTTATTATTACGTATGCTTTTTTGACAGCAGATGTGTTTTTAAATGGTTGACGTAGAGCTACGACATCATAGCTGTTATTTCATCTCAAAATCGGTCGAGCTCCAAAGCATTGTTTGCCAATAGGAAACATTGAAAATGAAAGTTAAAAAAATTA
>JAPMOR010026013.1:81587-113245 GCA_026543865.1 Argiope aurantia
TTTCAAACCGGTTTAAACTGGTTAATAACTTAAATTAATTAAGACAAATAATGACTTAAAAATAATAATGTTCCCACGTGATAACTTGAAATTTGTGATTTCATTTTAATTTTTTAAATTCTAATTTTACCAATAGAAAATAATTATTTTTGAGTAGAACTCTAAGCTCTAAGGGTACCATGACTAATTTAATCATTTTAGATAGACTCTTTATAGGAAGACTACTTATTGCAGTGGTTCTCCTGATCCAAATTTGGGAAAATTTCAGCAGATATTCATCAATCATGGTCTCTAGAAATCCAAACCACTTTTCATTCAAAAGTTATATATATGTGTGTAGCTTTGACCATGTTATTTTGTTCACAAGATTACTAGAGTAATGCCGGGTTTACACTCTGCCAGTTATACGACATGTGTAGAAAGGCTGAAAAATGCTGTTCTGTCGATGGCAAGTAATTGACCCGATGGGACAACAATATGCCGCTGTATTGTATTTTTTTTTCTTACTGCGCAGGCGTTAGTATAATTTGGCGGTCTTTTTGGCGTGAAAAAAATTGATCACTTATCATAGATTAATTCCGACAGTTTTTAGCTCTTTGCTCTTTCTGATGTGAGGTTGTGTGTTTTTTATCATTTTATTTGTCATTTCTTTTCTATAATTTTCAAAATTTAGGTATATTGACCGTTTTTTTCTTACCATGCTTTTTTGTGTAAATATACATCGTTTTAATACGATATGCAGTGAAAACGAAAAAGTCAGGGACGCCGAAACGGCAATTTATAGCCAAGCATGGAATGCTTAAATCTATCTTATGAAATTATGGCAAACATAAATCAGTCACTTTCTACGCATGCGCTGCCTACTGGCCGTCTCATAACCAGCCGAGTGTAAACTCGGCATAATTTTGTTCGTAATTTAACCCTTTTGGAATATGTTGTAAGACTTGTTAAAACCTCGGATGAGTCCGAAGATAAGCAGCTAGCTCTAAGTGTAAATGGCGTTGACGGAGTCGAAATTTTCATTTCCTTATAACTTCCTTAATATTGAATGTAGAAAAATAAATTAAACTAACCGAATGAATGCCTCATTAAGACGATAAACTTCTGTATTTAAAGTTTTTATATGGCTGCAATTATTTAGAAGTTAAGGAGCTAAAAAGTGGTGCTCTAACATCAACAATTCATGTGGCCAGTTAAAAAAATGATACAAAATTTTTATCGTTATTTCATTTCCACAATATAAAATTGTTTAAATGCACGTGGACTAAAGTTGAAAAGCTTTAATAAAACTAATTAAATAAAATCAAGGAGAAAGATTTAATGACAACATTATGTAAAAATGTTCAGTTTAAAGATTTCCCGAAGCTGTGCATTGTTTTAACTCTTTTGAATATTTATTATTATATCTTTTCCTTGGAAGCGAGAGTGTGAGTTTGTTTATTTTATTTCTCCAGTAAAACAGAAGAATCATGTACCAGCTTTCCCAACAAAGCGGAAAAAATTCTGGCCAAATCTATCAAAATTCGAGAAACTAACTAATAGAATAAGAAAATAAGAAAACAAGATTAACACATTTGGTGACATCATTTAAAAAAAAACACAACTTGACACTATGCACCAACATATAGAAGATTCTCCTGTATGGCCATTTATTTCTCCATTTAAAATAAATCAAATTAATTTTTAAAATTGTATTTTCATCGTGAGATTATACAGGAAAGAGGATAATCTCTCACGAATCCATTCATTATGGGATCTCCTCAACTTTTAGGGATTCATTTGAAATTTGTCAGGTGTTTGTTTATTGGGTTGCAGATTTCTATTTTAAATGGGCTTAAATGCTGAAAAATTTAATTCATATTTTGCCATCTTATAAAAAGAACCCCTCATTATAAAACTGACGATTATAATGGTACGATAAATTCGTACTTTCTATTATAAACGATACAAACGATAGATAATTTCTTTAAATTTGTTTAAAATGCCGATATAAAATTTCAGTTCTTACTAACTAATACACACTTCTAGCATTTGCTTAAAAATATTAAGCCTTTTTAACAAATTAAACTTTGTACCAAATATGTTGTACTTAGATATATTTTTATTATATTTATTACCTCAATTAATATTATTTATTTTGCAGTAAGCACTGAATTGTGCAATTTCAATAAATTTATTTTCTATGGTTCTTTCAAAATGTAATAAATCATTTTTTTTTGTCTAAGGAGTTAAAGGAATTTGGAAACAATAACTTAGATGAAAAGGAAACTACCTTTTGCGTCTAATTTGATAAGAGGACTTTTTTTTTAAATTTATAACAGAGTAATGACATATCGGTTGCTTATTTCCCCATACACAAAGTACAACCAGAAAAAATACTACTGTTATAAAAAAATGACTTTAAAATTCTGTCATCATTTTTTTTTGAGTCAGGAAATTTTTGGAACTATGTCTGCTTGTGAAAACAACAACTCGAAAACATAAGATAGAGGGATGAAATGTGGTGTACGATTTTTAGAACGGTATTAAATTTTGAATTAAATCCATCAAGTTATTAATTGTCTATGGGTTTGTCTGATCGATCATGAGAGAGTAAATGACATATCGAAACCGCAACAAGCTAGATAGGGAAATCTTAGCACATGACTTTTGTATCAAAATCTGTGTTTAATTTTGGATAAGATTTCTCAATAGGTAAATGGATTCCTTCTTTGTTTATTAATTCGATAATTGAAAAGCAACGATGTAGATAATGGAAAATTTGGTATATAGTCTTAAAATTAAGACAGATATGGTAAAATTTTTATCGCAATTTCTTAATAAAGAGTTGCAAAATATAAATATTATCCTCACTTATTCTACGAAATTAAAAAAAAAAATCCCGAAATCTAATTGAGAGTATTCTTGTTTAAAAAATTGCAGCATTTATTCATATTTTCTCATGGCTTTAACACAACTGATGCTAAACCTTGAATTATACATCTCTAAATTCTTGTTCAAGGGCTTGTCTCTTACCTTCATGTCAGCCCAGCATTCTGGGCAATAGCTGAAAGGACAGTCTTCCGAGCAAATTATGAAGGACACTTTCTTGGATTCCACTTCTCCGCAGATGAGGCATTTTCTTTTTCCTAATCCAATCTTCCCCAGCCATCCGAAGTACTTTGGGTACATGTGTCGCAAGGAGAAAAGGACCCCTGTTTCCAGCTGCATAGGAATATTGTTATTAAAAAGAATAGTCCATAAATATGAAGTTAAAATAACTTTTTCAAGATACCGTAGTGGGAAAATTCCAGAATTCAGTAGAATGTAGATTTCAAAATAAGAAAAACTAATATTACACAAAAAAAAGGCATTTAGTGGAAGTAATTTACCAGATAAACACAGAACAATTTCTTGTAAATAAAAAACGTGGTTTATGAAATCCTTTACCATCCCAAAGACTATCTAGAATATTTTACCTCACCATATTTGATATGCATTATATCTAATTGAGTTACGCTTCGCCGATATGAATGTATTTTTCTGACGAGTAAATAGCTCATCATGAGATGTTGCTTATTTTTAGAAACTTTTCTCGAGATACGCTTCCGAATATTTTGAAATGCATACCATAGAAAACTGATATTCATATGAATGTTTTTCCGTGAACGTGTTTATTTTTCAAAATTGAAGCATAAAATTATAATTCAATTCAATGTAGAATAACCACAAAAGTCTACCCTAACCTGCCAGAAGGCATTTGGATAAATGACAGAAACACAGGGAACAACACTGAACTAGTTGAGTCGTAAAGACTATCACCGGCCACGGTACAACCCTTCCGTGGCTTACATAGGAAGTATGTCCCGTCATCAGTAGGGTGTAGCCAATCTTGCACCCTTTCTGAACCCACCAAGATGGCAAGAACCAACCACCATATTGGAAGTTTTCGGTCTCCATTTTTAAGATGCTCCCTAATGGAGGGATATATATACTGGGAGGTAGGGTAGCGCATAAACTTTTACAAATGTTGCGTCTAAATAGTGATGTAAAGAAAAGGGCAATGGAATGATTCATTTTAATCACTTGGTTGCAATCGAACATTTTTTTAAGTGTTCTCAATTGACTGATGTATTTTTTGATATGATGGGCCATTCCTTATTTTAAACAAATATGTATAAGTAAATGATTATTTCCACCAAAAAAAAAGGTGGGACTAACTTAAAGAGATGGGAATCCATATCATTTCAAATATCGCACTATAGTGTACGCAACATTGATTTATATGGCCCCACAACATAATACTCCTCTCCATTAAGACCATCACTAACCCCTTCATCTCAAAAACTCATAGGAGAACGTGCACGTGACCAGCCACCATAGCAAGAGCCACCCAGGTCTCCTCCTTCATCTAAACCTTAACCAGCAATGGCAATAAATTCTTTCCCTTTTTCGTTTACAATTGTTATTTGAAATATAAATGAATTAAATAAAAAGATTAAGTCAGTTCCATGGACAATAAAGCAGTGATATTGTCCTCAATTAAGTATTTAACCATTGATATAGTAAGTATTTAACCATTGATAACCACTAAGTATTGAACCATTGATAGTGAACATATTTCAGCTTCCATTTTACAGGAAGGCTTTTTTTCCTTGGTGGTAATTCATGCAACAACAACTGCAATTTAAATTACCGTTTACATTTCGCGGGATCGAAAATAAAATATTAAGGCTGTTGAGATGATTTGGCTACTAGAAAACGTGAAATCATTGTCCTTGAAATTACTGTTCTGTATTAATACTGCTGAAAGGGAAAATTATGATCATTATAGTTTTATTTGGGCATACATTACTGGAGTTCAGTTTATAAGGCTGCATTTTATGATGCTTCCACATGATATCCCATGTCTGCTTGTGTGCATGCTAACATTTTAATTCAAAACTGTAACGAATAAGACAGATGAAATTCGGCATAAGGTTTGCCCTTGGATCAAATTCATGAAAGGGTTGCCTGTTTGTCATCCGGTCTATTCTTTGTATATAAATTCCATAACTTAGAAACACATGATAACTAGGCAAATGAAATTCGATATGGTCCTTTGTATTAAAGTCCAATCTGCACCAATGGTTTATCTTTTCTCTATTGTCTTCACTACACAACAGAAACAAATATAAATATTGCTATATATTTCAAAGTCTTCTGATGAACTCGTGTTGGTTATTTAATTTCGAATGATTTATCAATTGTGGAATAAAATAAATTTTCGATAAAAAGTAAGAGTTGAAATGTGAAGTTTCCAATTAAGAAATGTTATTGAAGCAGTTAATGGCACTTAATTAATTAAAATGATTCAAAATTAACTTTTAACTATTTATCTAGTATTCCTCATAGTTATTTATAAAGATTTTTCAGAACATTCTAAATAATATATGAAATACAATATAAAGTTAATGATATACTTTCAATCCTGCTGAGTAAATCATATCACTGACTCTCCGACCCGCCCGAAGGCACACGGATAAAAAATATACTGAATGATCTCACCGACGCAACAACAACACTGGCGGTAAATGGGGTTGAGTCCTAAGGGCAACGGTACAACCCTTCCCGAAGGAAGTACGTCCCGTCATCGATGGGAGGAGCAAGATCCCCCCACCTTTTAGTGTACCCTCCAGGGTGGCGAGATCCAACCACCATACCAGAAGTATCTCATCCTCATTTCAAGGTCTCTCCCCCCCCGGAGGTCACTCCTGCTGGGTAATTGCAAAATATTTGTTTGTGCACTAATAACTCTTATAATTTGCTCTGCTTTTTCCCCCCATCAATTTATACCAATGATTGCAATTGATTGCAATTTTGACCATAGAGTTTTCTTTCAAACTTACCGCGATTGCTTGCTGTCTTGCCATTCTTCGGATGCGGTGCCTCATGTATTTTAGATACGACTTTCTTTTCTTCAGTCGGTCGTTGTAGAGGAAAAGGATTCGTTTCTTCTCTCGCTGAAAGAGAAATGCACATGGTTTTTAAAAATTAATATTTTAGCAATTTTTATTCTATGTTTGCACACTTTTACTTAACTTCTCTTTGTATGTTTATAAAAAGGGCGCTTTGTAATCGGTTTTTCACTTCAATTTCTAGCTGCGATGTCAAAAAAATTATAATAATTTCAGAAATTAATTATTTAATTAACCCTTTCAAATTCATTAAATCTAATTAATCCTTTAACTACTAACGGGACATGTATATCTCATTAACCTTTAAAAATTAGTTCCAATAGTTCTTAAAAGTAGCTTGTTTGGAGCTATTTGACCACCATATCCCACCTTCGAATTAAAGCTCCTTTGAAACCAGTGGGAGTAGTCTTCCCAAAACTTTCTCGCATATTATTTAATAAACGTCAAGACAGAGAACGCCTTGCATGGCATTGGCATACAATAATTATAAAATATTAAATTTTGGCGTGAATTTAGCACTTTTACTCTCTCTTAGTGAGTTTTTTTGGACATTAATCCCTAGAATGTAGTTAATAGTATCCGAAAATCAAATTTGTGCTTTAGACACGCTTTTCCCAATCGATTAAAATAAATATTTGACACAAAATTACACTTGTAGTCACGAAATCGTGTACCTAATTTGATATATTTAAGTCACTGCGTTTTTGAATCATCGGGTTTACTTATTTCTCAAAGTTTAGGCCGACACATGATCGACCTGTTGCTGGATGTGGCTCAAAACTTGACTCTTGACTTAAAACTTGACATTTGTCTACTCTATAGATGTAAAATCTTTGCACCAAATCTTATCTGTCCAGATCTTTCCGCTTTATAGTTATCATGTTAACTTATATTCGAAAGGCTGGACAGATGGACTTTCCCTGTACAAATTTTATTCAAAATTTGATGGAAATTTACAAATTTGTTATCTTACCTTATATCAAATTTCAGCCATCTAGATTAAAGTGTTTTTGAGTTATCTTTGTCACAGACAGACGAACATTTTCCAAAAAATGCGTTTTTTGAACTCGGGGACAGAAACGTAAATATCTGTCAAAATCTCGAGTTTAATTTTTTTGACAATTACTATACTTGCTTTATACTAAGTATACGAAAAAAAAAAGGCATAAGAAATTTGTTTTATTCAGAGCCTATATTCATTACTTGTTTAAAAAGATTTTTAAAAAATTGCTGTAAAAATGTTATATAGTCATTAAGGTACCATCTACTAGTGGAATTGAGAAAAATGTATAACTACAATGAAGCGAGCTGGGGTCACTACGTGACTCCTGGAGGTTGGTGACCCAAGCAAGCAGGGATGTGACCCCTTTGTAAAACCCTAAACCATTAGTCCATTCAAATTAAAAAGAGCTTAATAAGAACATAAAACCTGGTTTTAATAAAATTACTTTTCGTATTTTTATAGTAAGTAAAGTTTTGATGAAAAACAGAATCATGATCATTTTTTTTTGTTCCACCTGCTTAAACATCATTCTAAATTCTTCCTGCTCATTATTTTCTTTTTGTTGATTTGCATAAATAGAATTACTTTGCTTACTTTTGGATAAAAGAAGCTGCAAATAGCTCTTCGCATTCTCATCACGTAAGCTTGGAAAAATGTCAGGACAAAGAGGAGTAGAAGCGTGCCATAGATGATGAGTATAGATCGAAGCTCTAATTTCGTAGGTTGTGGCAGACAAACTGGAATAGTGAAATTTTAATATTCTCTGGAGTCAAAATCATAAGAATGAACTATGTCAATATTTTGAGAGCTAATGAGCACATTTGATGAAATTTGACAAAGTGGTAATTTTCTTAGATATATTAGATAAATTTTTTGGTAGAAAGATATTAGGTGCTAGGCACTATCTACATGAAGGTGTGGTGAAGGCGTATAAGCCAGTTAACAGCTACGCTACTCGAGCAATTGCTTTTGTGTTGTGCTCATGCTACTCGGCTGCGAACCACAAGGTCCCAGGTTCTATGAATACCAATCCGTTACATTGGTGACCTCGGACGATGATCCTTCAACCTTCGCACAGCTGGTGTGGCGCCATCTATCCACAGCAAACCAAAGTCGTCAGACTCACTTGACGCAGCAACAGCATCAGAAACCCCTCACCCACACACGTTCGTCATAACGCTTGGTGCTACTCAAATGGGTACAGGCGCATTAGAATCAGCAGTTAATAAATACATCACCACTCGCCATATCGTTCGCCTCACCTCCGACTCACTGGAGGGAGAGTCTGTGGTGAAGACTTATAAGCCAGTTAACAGCTACGCTACCCGAGCAATTGCTTTTGTATTGTGGTCTTGTTACTCGGCTGCGAACCACAAGGTTCCTGGTTTTATCATCGTTCCTAACATACCGCTACAAAGGTATAAGAAATGAGAATCAGGATCAAGATAAATCGCGATGCGAATATGAAAAGAACGTTACCAGAAGTGGGATTTGCTTTAAATCGTTTCTAACAAAATCTTCCACATTTCGTCTAGGCCATGATGACCTAGCTGATTTAACCCTTTCTAGAGACGTGGGAAGTATGCTTACCACCAAATTCATCAATGTTGTTTGAAGTTTTGTAGTTTGACGCAAGTTCTGACAAATTTTTTAGTAAAATAGAAATTTAGATGCTTTAGTTCCTTATATCACACAAAATAGCGTGTCTTGATTTGTTACTTCATTATTAATTAACACAATTAATTAATTAATTAAAGCAAATTTACCTAATAAGCAAAATGAATCCATCTTCTTAAGCCAGTCTCGATCTTAAAAGTATTTTAATATACCCTGACTAGAAAAAAATGGCCTTTTAAAGGGTTAAGATCTCAGATTTTGGACTCTAGGTTGATAGATTTTAAGTCCGAAACTCGGTTCCATCAAAACACCCTGTTTAAAAACGGAGTTGGAGCATGTTATTGGAATTACTTAAAATCCGGCGGAACTAGTTCTGGATGGAAGTCTTCAGAGAAGGATGATCCAGATGTCGACCTTGTTATTTGACCACGGTTCAAAATTACGAGGCAAATCCGAAGACAATTCCACCCAACGTTGATATAATTAAATTAATTTAAATAAGTAGTAAATTTTAATTTTATTACATTTAAGGAATTAATAAATTATCATAATGTTTTAACTAAACAGAAATGTAAAGATTTTATTATTCCTTGCTAGAATGAAATAGATAGGTTCTTCAACTCTAAATTAATTATTTTTTTAGACTGTTTCATGAATAATTCCTCACGAAATTGTTCAGTAATATTTTTATGCGCTCTTATTTAATTTGGTTTCTTTTATGTTTATAAGTTCCATGTTTGCAACAAAAGACTTTTTTAAACTCAATTTTTTTCTTACTTTCTCATGTGCTAGAACTCTGAAATTCTGCTTCGATGTTTATTTTTGATAATAATGCTATACTACAATATTTTAAAAGATCAGTTATGCTTTAATTTCTTAAATTCGATTTCATTGTAATTCCAAAATAAAGCTAACAATAAGATCTGGTGCAGGACATGAAAAATATTGATGGCGAAATTTCATAATATTTAAAACAATCGATTATATATTATGCTATATACTAAAAAATAGAAAATAATTCTTAATAAAATGATATTTTTTTTTAAAAAAAATTAAGTTTATATAAATGTGTCAAAAAGTAGAAAATAATCCTTTTCATCCAAATTCTGCTGGTGAAAATAATCACAAAATGCGGAACCGCAGAATGTTACATTATAAGGAAATAAAACCCCAATGAATTTCATCAAAAAGAAAGTTTCACACGATTATTAAAACCTAAAAAAATATGAATGCAATTGAAAACAGTGTATAATATTTTTACGATTTTGCTTTTTCCTTCAGATTTTTTAATGAAAAGAATATTATATCTTTTAGTATGATAATAAAAAAACCATATTTAAAAATATTTTTGAAATCGGCATTATTTATCTAATATATAAAAGGGAATTTTTGTTTGTTCGTACCTTATGCGCTACCGTCCCGTTCAACCGATTCCGATGAAACTTTACAAACTTATTGCTTGAACTTGCGTTAAGGTTATATTTTAAAATTGACAAAAGACAAACAGTAAACGGCAAACGGTACATGTCATTCGGAGTTAATCGCACACATATCAAACAAAATAAAAGGATTATGATTGATGCCAATCAATGTGATTGAAATGAAATCGAAAATATTTGGTGTATGAGTTAATTTTTTTCTTCTCATTAATGAATAGTCATCTACACAGGATGTTGTCATTCAAAGTGCGCAATATTTTGTCTGCAGCAAACCGCACATATTATTCAGACTTTAACTCACACATACAAAACAGAATTATTATAAATCAAGCTGAGTTATATATAATTGGAAGTTTTCAGAGCGAACAGTAATTTTTCTATTTATTCACTTAATCCACAAATGGTATTTTGTTTATACAAGCGCATATCGTGTTAATTTATTTGACAAAAAGTATGTCCCCAAACGTTCGTCACTTAAAAGATCTACCAGCGCAGCACATAGAAATAAGACAATTCGAGCTTCTCAAACTAACGAGGAACGACAAGCAAGCGATAAAGCAGAGCATTTACGAATTGCTAATTCCCGTGCTTCAGAACCTCAAGATTAACATCAAGAATCGAAAGACAATGTTTATATGCTACCTGCTTACGAGTCGGGCAGTGAAGAAATTTATTTGGTTTTGCTGAAAACGGAAAAGCAAAAAATAATATTGCCTACACTAAAGTATATTTGAATAATATTGTCAAAGAAAAAATGGAATAAATATTATTTGTACTTCTCTTTTATATATCATTCAATTTCAATGAATGTATTCATTGCCGATAAGAAAATAAATATCATTCTTCCTCTCATTCCTAACTAATTCCTAGCTATTTTAAATTTGAAACCATATTACCAAAACTATTTCTTCTGCTGCACCGGGTAACAGCTAGTAAAAATAAATATATTTCGATGCAACTGTTTTTCTTACGAATTACTTAAAACAGAATCCGTTGTATTTCATGCGAAGTGTTTCACTTAAAGAATCTGATTAGCGGATTATAAGAATGGGCATACCAGAAGCAATACAACCAGTAACTTACTAGCTGTGGATGTAACTTCGTCTGTTGTATGTTTTTTATCGAAACCTTTCAAAATACTTCGCACCAAATTGCCTATAAATCCATCTCCGTAAATTGTCATTTTGATGTGATGAACACCTAGTAAAAAGAGAGAAGGAGCTTTAACGTTAATTTGAACTTACCATCAAGCAATTTAAAAAAAAAAATTCCACATGTCGTCTATTACGTTCGCTGCCACGACTCATCATTGTAATTCAGCTCATGCATTTGAATAAATAACTCAAATAACTCTATTATTTGTCTTTCAATTGTATTAAAGAACCAATGGGAGTGGTCTCCCTGTAACTATCTCGCATACATCCTAACAATGGAATTATCCCAGGGAACGCATTGTGTGGCATTGGCGTACAATAATAATAAAATACTTTTTAGAGTGAATTTAGCATTTTTACTGAATCTATCTTGTGATCCTTGGCGAGTTATTTTGGCGATTACTTTCTGGCATGAGGATAATTGTATCTGAAAATCAAATTTGTGCTTTAGAAACGTTTTTCTCAACTGATTGAAACAAAAATTTTACACAGTGCTACACTTGTAGCCACATGTGTTTCTAATGGCACTTGTCATAGAAACGCCCATTGACTTTAGAAGTCAGTGATTTTAAGCCAAAGATGCGTCTCTTGTTTTTTCAGTAGCGCCATCTGGGGCCAAGAGTACGACTTAGCTACACAGACGTCACAAACCTTTTTACGGGGTGGACTTCATTCATGCATCCACAAATTGTAATTTAGATCTGAATCAGAGAACGATCACCCCTGATCCATTAACCCCAGTGGTATTACTGTGGACATGGAGGACTTTGTGATCACGACAGATTTATATGTGAGCTAGCCACAAACACACACACACACACGAAGAGTCTTCGGCCGACGGGGTTCGAACTCGCAATCCAAGGGACGCGAATCCAACGCCCTACCAACCAGGCTATCCCGGCCCTGGCATATATCTGAAAATTTAGATCGAAACAGAATAAACCCTTAGTTAGATGTTAAATCCATGTGCCAAATTTTATTTGTCTAACTCACTTCGTTTTGTAATTATCGTGTTAACTTTTATTCGGACAGCCGGACAGACAGACAGATAGACTTCCTCTGAACGCATCTTGTTCAAAATTTGATAGAAATCTGCAAATTTGACGTGAAGATCGAATACCAAATTTTGTCCCTCTAGCTCAAATGGTTTTTGAGTTATCTTTGTCACAGACAGACAGACGGACGGACAATTTCTTCAAAATGTGTTTTTCGGACTTAGGGAGGTCTAAAACCTGGAGATTAGTCAAAATCTAGAGCTTGAAGTTTTTGTTGATATTAATACTTACTCCATACTACGTATACAAGAAAGTAAAACGTCATCTAATTAGGTAGGGAAAGGGATATTAATTGATACAAATTGAACACTTGGATTTTGATTTTGATTATTCAGCTACTCTTGATTTTGATTTAAACTGAAGTTTGGCCCACACAAAGGTACTGACTAACCTGTTTGGGAGTAGGTAACGTTAGAGTGCCTTTGAATGAGCATAAGGAATTCATAAAAGATCCAGTCAAATCCTATCATGATGGAGACTGTCATTATTTCTCCAATTAAACGCAACGTGTCGAAAACCTACAATAAAAGAGAATATCTTTTTCATATTAGGTATTGTTCTGAGAAGTTTTGTAAGATTTGATAACGACATGAGAAAAACTTGTGAATTTAACTCATTACATTCTTCAGTGTTGAGTCAAGAGAGTTAATGACTAGGCAAAACATAAAAAAAATTTTAATAAATAATTCTGAATAATTTAATTATTTTTCAATAAAAATAATAGAATATTTGATTTAATGCAGACTAGTTTTAACTAAGAAATTACTTATTTTTACTTACTTTTTACTAAAAATAAAAATTTAAAATTTATGTATGCCATTATTATTTGTTGCATTCTTGCGAATAAAGATTTTCTCAAATGCGATTGAACAACAAAAAATTATTAAATTTAAAATAAATATTCACGTAGGAATGTTACTTTCGTACTTATTTGTGAAAAATACGATAGAACAATATTTTTTAATGAATTTTTTTATCAATAATTATCTTTCGTTTTAAAAAAAAAAATTAAATTGAAGTTTCAGACTCGTTGTTGTTGTTGTTTTGTGACAAGTGCAATAAAAAATAAGAAAAAAAAAAGAGTGAGGGGGACAATTAGATTGGGCCGAAAGCATGCAGAGCAGCCCTGGCCACATCTTCAGCTGTATTGGAATATATCCCTGGTGCAGTCAATGTTTATCTTGAAGAGGGCTGAAATAATGAAACGGCAACTAAAAAGTATGCTCTGGATCCAGCTGCACGTCTAGACGGTGTCTGCATTCTTCATAGTGTCTGGAACCATCAGGCATGATCTTCATGCCCCTATGGTGCCTTGTTCTGAGTCTTGCAATTGTGATTGGGATGTCTCTTTTATAATTTAGATTCGTTAGGGGGGATTTCTTTCGATTTGTACTGAGCCTTTGTCTTGCCACTGCGTTAGCACCCAGAGCAGTACTAGATAGAGTGGTGGCTATCCATTGCTCTGGTCTCCTTGGCAAGAGTGTCGGCCTACTCGTTTCCCTCAATGTCCACGTGGGCTGGATCCATTGCAAGGTGCTCGACTTTTTCATTGCCACGATAGAGGAAGGAAGAACATTAATATTCTGGGAAAAGCCTGTCTTTCCACTCCAAATAGTCTCTAAAGCGGATTTGCAATCTGAGAAGATCACGATTCCATCTAAAGGAATCTGCGTTGCCAACCCAAGGTACATGGTCAAAGCTTCTTTAATAGAGACGAGTTCACTTGTGAAGTTAGAGGCAATCTTGCTCGCTGGGACTTTATCTTTGGAAGTTGTTTTGCATGGGAAAACAAAAAATATCCCTAATCCTCCTCTGTCACATGCTGTGTCAGAAAAACCGTCTATTTCAGACCCGTACAAAATTATCCCTGATCCTCCTCTGTCACATGCTGTGTCAGAAGAACCGTCTGTTTCAGACACGTGCAAAAATATCCCTGATCCTCTTCTGTCACATGCTGTGTCAGAAGAACCGTCTGTTTCAGACCCGTGCAAAAATATCCCTGATCCTCTTCTGTCACATGCTGTTTCAGCAGAACCGTCTGTTTCAGACCCGTGCAAAAATATTATGAGGAAAACAATTTTTATCCCACTTCTAGTCTCTGAAAGCGAAAGAGGAGCTTTACGAGAGACAGTACCTTTCTACCTACATAAACTATGGGACATAAATATTGCATCTATTATGGTGTAAGCAGTGGCAGAAACTGATCTATTTTTTCGACAGTATCTTACTTTTACAAACTGTGCAGGAGAGGGAATGCTCTTTGTTTATGTGCATGCGCAATGGTAGAATTCGGTATTGTTTGGAGGTTTTCTCTTTATGAAAAAAAAAAAAAAGAAATGTTACAGAATGAGGTGCATATGAATTTTATTAATTTGTTGATGGGTTTAGATAGAGCTTGCAAAATTGCATAAATTAAGATTATGATTATATTTGAAAAAAGCTGAATGTCTAAGTACGACTGTACAAATACATGAGTCATTCCGTTGTATATGGATACGAATCAGATGCAAGTTGATAAAAAAAACCCATGGTAGCAAATAGCAGTAGTAAAAAACGAATAGAAAATCAATTTTTTACCAAACAAAATGATTGATGATAATAATGATCACGTATTTATTATGCAGGTGGTAAAAAACATGAGTGAAGAATAATTTTATCAAGTAAAATTATTAATAATAATCAATTATTTATAATATCAATTATTTATCAACAATAAAGTAAGTATCCATAACATTCTACAACTAAAAACAGACGTAGAAAAAAAATAATACCTCTAGAACAAAAGTAAATTCACTCGAAAATGGAATTCTTGAAAAAATACTATACTATTGAGTCATTGAATTAAATTGATAAATAAAAGACTCACTATCCTGTGCCTCTCTTCCTTCGAGAGTTTGACTCTAAAAGGCTCTGATAATTCTATTTTTTCTCCTTTCTTCAAGGGTAATAATGTCATCTTGCCCTGAAAAATATTTCAAAAATGATATTATATTTGTAGCGGACGAATAAAACTAGCTTTCTCTGAGTTTCTAAAGTTGATATAAAACTACTAATAACAATCTGTTGCTTAGTGGGTTGTGAAAATATACGGTTGATGGATTTGAATCGGAGAAAAAAGAACGTGGGATTTATTTTAAGTATGCTATTAACCCTTTCCGGCTTAATTTTTCACTTTTTACATAAATCATTTCTAAAAGTATTTTTTTCATGTTAAAACTATTGTTTCAGATTGATCAGGCAATTTATTAATCAAATAGTTACTAGAATTGAAATAATTTATTCAAAATTTTGCATTCATTATTCATTTATAACAAGATCAGATTGCCTTTTAAGTTCGACTAACCCTCTTCAGACAAAATTAAAAGCAAAGATGCATAGAAAGCACTTACTCTGAGGATACCAAATGGTATAATAAATTATCACAAGCATTATTATAAAAATAACTAAATCAGTATACAATTTAAAAGGGAATTTTTCGCTGCTGTTGTGCTTCTCTGGCTTATCTCTTAGTGAAATACAAATGTGGGAAAGTTTCTTTTGAGAAAGAGAGAGAATTCAACTCAATTTATTGGAGCTTTAATCAGATTTTTACTTTAGATAATACTTTTTCACTCTAGAACCGGTTTCACCAAGAGAAGTTATGATATTCTCTCTATATCACAAAAATTTGTTCATGGATTTTACTTTATAATATATATTGAATCTCACTCTCCTTTGCTGAAAGTTGAATTTGGCTATATCAGCAGCAACTAAATTGCTCAAATTATTTGAAAGGAATCAGGTGATGTCATAGTTTATTTGCGATTTCCTTACAAATATGTCATGGGTTTTGCCACCATTAAGAAAAATTTCTTCATATATGCAGGTTTATCATTACATTAGTCGTATCATATCGGAATGACACGACTTTCAGCTTATATGATTGGGAAGTTTGGAGAATGGATTGTCGGGTAAGGTTTCTTCTATTTCATTTGAGTTTTGTATAAAATAAAGAGGTCTGTTCTATGAGTCAGTCTCATACAGATTCAGAAAATGGAAATTAATTTAATAAAATTAAGACGTTATATTGCTAGTGGCAATTCAATAATTACGAATATATTTTTAATTTTAATAAATATACGAAAAGAAAGTATTGTAGTAATAAAAATATTCAAACTCGAGATTTCGATTAATAATTACATTATAAAACTCCCACATTTTTGGAATTACGCTTATCGACCTATGTATGTGAACACGATACATAAAAAACAATTTGAATTAGAAAGAGGATATTTGGTATGTTTAATTTACAGCAAATAGTAGATTACTATTAAATTTTGAACGAAATCCATTTTCAAGATGTTTGTCTATCCGAATGCAAGTAAACACGATTACAAAAAAAAAAAAAAAAAAAAAAAAAACAAGTGCTTGAGATTGATAAGATTTGTAAATCTAAATTTTTATTACACCCGTATCAAATTCTGAATCAGATAGATCAATTGGATAACTCTCTATCGGTCTATATATTTGAATGAATGCAAACGCGAAAATCCAAGAACACAATGTCCCAGATAAAATGAAATTTAACATGTAGTCTTGAACTAAATGTGGAATTGAAATTTTAGTTAAAGTTTCAATAAGTTAGTAAAACGCTTTCAAATGTATAATTGGTCTTCTTTATTATATTAGGAAGCACATAGAGCTCATTTATGAGAATTTAAAAATAAAATCTGGCCACTCGTAAAGTTTATGGACCTCTGGATTGATTTTCTGGTGTATTACTTTTGTTAGAGTATGCGAAAAGGTTTCGAGTAGACCACTCCCGCTGGTTGGATATGCGTTTGGAAAACAATAAAACCAGATTGAAGTGTGGAGATTGGAAAGTAAATAAAACATTGCTGAAAACAATGTTTTCTTTTCAGGAAGTATTTTTATTAAAATACAAAATATTAATAAAATAATTGAATACTTAATGCTATGAAATTGAGTTTTCGATATATAAAGTTTCTAATGTGTTAATTTGTAACAGAAACCATATTAAATAAAAAAATATTTCATATGGTGTATGAAAAAAATGGGTGGTACATTTTTAAACAAGCATATTTACATATCACACGATATCTGTATATATACCATATGACATGTAAATTCACGATATCCGGTGAAATTCCGACATCTTGATATCTGGAAACCATGATTTTACATTTTAATCGATGGTGGTACGTTCCAAAATCCTTTAGTTATTTATCCTGTCTTTTCAAAAAATTATTGTTTCGTCTAAAAAGAATCAAACTTTCAAATGAAAAAATTATTATCGATTCATATGATAGCAGCCTAAAATTACGCTGTTAGTGATAAGGATAAAAAGATTTTAGAAACATGCTTTTATTAGCGAATTAAAATTTAGAAAATATTTTTTAAGCAAAAATATGAAGGTTAAAATAATTAATTTTTATTCATACATTTATTCATTTTTAACTAATATTTAGGAATGTTTTTTTCTGATGATAATCATTGTAGATTATAGTATCTCTGTTTTAGTTTTTAATATATTTTATAATTCTTATCTTAATTATCCAGAAATTATGTATTAATTAAAAATATTATCAAATGACGCTTTTGCTAGATAAATAAAATTTTAAAAAATGATTATTAAGAATTAAGGTCTGAAGATACTAAGACATTTTGTTGTCATTGGAAGCACAACACTGTACAAAATTTCTTACAGTAGAGCATTAAGAAAGAAGCAAACAAATGATTACACCATCTTTATAAATATAAAAAAATCATCATAAAATGAAAGCCCGAGAAATGAGTGAAATATTAAAAGAAATACAACTATTCCGAAAGAGAAAAAATAAACATATTTTGAAATGAAATCCATCAAAAATATTGTTTATTCTAATAATTACCTGTTTGTGTCTTCTGGCATCAATGTGTCGGAAGTAAGAAGTTATGTATTTATTGTCAAAATCTATAGCTTTTCTATATTGATTGCAATACTTCCGTGATCTGCACAGAAAAAGAAATTTTATTCTCCATTAATAATTTAATTCTGAATGAAGAAAATACGTTTTTTTCTACTTCATCATAATTTAATAAATATTTAAATTAGTTATTGTATATTTATAATATTATACTGTGTACACATGATGATCTATCAAGACAAAACTATGCAACTTTTTTACTTTCTTTTATACATACTATAAAGAAAGTATAGTAATAGTAAAAAAATTCGAACTCGAGATTTTGATGCATCTTTACGTTTTAGACCTCTCTCAGTTCGAAAAGCCCATTTCTGGAAAATGTCCGTCTGTCTGTCTGTGGCAAAGAACTCAAAACCCCTCAAAAAGTTATGAGTAAGACGGTTGATATTTGGTATACGGTCTTGATACCAAATTTGCAGATTTCTATCAAAATTTGTTCAGCGAAAGTTCATCTGTCTGGGTGTTCGAATATAAATTAGCACGATAACTACAAAACGAAGAGAGCAAGATAGATGAAATTCAGTACAAAAATTGAATATCTATAGTGTAGACAACTGTCAAATTTTGAGCGAAATACAGAAAGTTGCCTGTATGTCAGTCTGTACTTTCAGAAATAAGTGAACGCGATCATTCAAAAACGCAGTGACTTAAGTATATCAAACTGGCATGGGAATTTGTGACTATAAGTATAGTTCTGTGTCAAATTTTGATTTCAGTTGATTAGGAAAGCTGGCCTTATTCAATTTTCGGATATTTTTAAATGCATGCCACGTATTAATCGCCAAATAACTCACCAAGGATGATACAATAAATCAGTAAAAATGCTAAATTCAAGCCAAAAATTAATGTTTCGTATCTATTGTAAGCCAATGCCATACGTCCTTCTCTGGCATGACAAGTTTATTAGAGAGTATACGAGAAAGTTTTTAGGAGACCACTTCCACTGTTTTTATTTGAAAAAGTATTTTATTTTCAATTTATACTGCAATATTGGTACAATGTAGTACTGTTCACTGCCACATTGACTTTTAAAAATTTCACAAGTATTTTTATCTTAAGAACCGTTATTTATTATCATTAGGCCCTAATGTAAAGACATTAGCAGCACTTATTTATAAGACTAAATGAGTCTTTTACAGGGTTGCTTGAAAGGTGTATAATTTTAAAAAGATAAACTAATCATAATAATTCTCGAGATATCGATAAAGTTGATTTTTAATAATGAATTGAAAATAATATTTAGCATTTCCAAAAACAAAATACTGATATTTTCTCATACGATTTTAATATAAATTAAAAACAATTCTATCGCAATTTCTCTATCGTAACCATATAGTATCTCTTTATCGTAATCAGAAAGAGTATTAAATATTATTTCGGTTAAACGAATATTTTTTTTTTGTAATTGAGTTTAATATGATAAATTGAAATGCTGTTGCCGGTTCCTCCAATGTAATTAAGCATTCACACTTACGTAAGATTTGCATTGTTACAATAAACGCTAAATTTGAATAGATTAAAGATAATTTGAATCTTGTAATATATTAATGGAGCAAATCAATATTTTATTACCACCATCTAATCGATTCCATTCTCTCAATAGTTAGAATCGGTTACCAAACCATTTATATAAAAACACTAGTTGACCCGGAAAACGTTGTTCTGCCATATAAATTATTTCTAGTGAATATTTTGGTGGCTAATTAAAAAATAACGAATGTATTATGTGTGGGGATGGGATCTATGACAGAAAGAGGAATGGAGCGCTGTGGATAATCGCCGATAAAAAAAAAAAAAAAAAAAAAAAAAAACACCAACATATACATGATTAATTGATCTCCTAAAAGTTAAACGTAAAGTGAAAAAAGTAATATATTTTATTCTAAAGTATAAAAATGAAATAAAGAAAATCAATATTCATTTCGAAGAGCAATTGAGTGTACGATATTTTTTGTCAGTCTGTCTTTAGCCAACACGAATAAGATCGATGGTTTGCCCACGCGAGAACATGCCACGTATAATTAATTGTCAGTGTGAAAAATATGGTGTACCCAAATCTAAGTCGCAAACAGACATCGTTTGGTTTTGCGACTTATTGATTGTAATTGCGAATGCCAATCTAATAGGAAATTGAACGCGTTTGAATTCATTTGGCACATCTGTGAGAATCATTGGAATTCGTGGCAACAAAACATTTTCGGCTCGGAATTTTCCATTCAAAATGGTGGCTTCGATAACGTTTTTCATCTGTTTTTTAATGTTCGATCGCGTGCCATTGCACGGCCGTGGTGTGTTCAAATTCCGAAGTAAAATAACTGGAGATCCAGCTTTCAGTCGTAGAAGGTGTGGTGACTTGCCTGGCAAATCCAGGGAGTTCAAAAACTCTGTTGGATAATTTACAGCTTCGTTAGCATCGCAAACTGTATCGATCGATTTGTATGATACCAAGTCGCCTGGCAACGACTGCTGTATCTTGAAGTTTAAATCGTCGACGTCCACATTTTTTGCTACCAAAAATGTCTCTTTCCACCAAACACGCATGATTTATGTATTGTGGGCGTACATCGGGAAATATGGGGCCAATGAGAGCATTTTGCGAATCAACGATAGTGCAGAAATTAGTGGGCAATTTTATGCATCATTTTCATAGACAGCAACTTTTCCATCGCCGATATCTAACAATTGGTCCGAGAATGTGTCAGCAGATGGATCTTGTAGACGCGCATGTTTATTTTTAGCTGGATGTTTTCAACATTACGCCTCAGAGGCGATGATTTCAAGCAAGTGTTGATCTCATCACGTACGTTGAACGTGGATAGGGACACCCTAATTACTTAGCGTTATGAAATATACTTTACGACCTATTCTCATACCTACCAAATACACATAAAAAATTTCATAAATTTTTTTTATGTCGAACCGTTTCGGAGGAGTACGAACACAAATACCGTGACACGATATTTTTATATATTAGATAATAAATGAGTACTAATGAACATTTAAAAACAAAAGCAAATTTTTTGCTCTATTCATTTTTTTTGGCAAAACGTGTTACTAAATTTTGAGGTTTTAATTTTGAATTTCAAACCTTTTTTAGACTATTATTTGTCAATGTAACTACAGAAATTTTATTCAGTTAAGTAAACTCAAATTCGAAACGAAGCTACCCTGTCCTTCAGAGGCATCAGGGTGAAGCTGAATGACAATCCTCATGACAATACTGAGATAGGAGCTATGGTTAATTACTAATGGCCATTACAGTTTACTGTACAACCCTCCTGTAGGAGTTAGTTCCCATAATTGGAGTGAAAGTAATTCGACCCAACGTAATTATTTTACTTACTAAAGAAAAAAAAATCACACACCAGACCGGAAGCTTCTCATTTACAGGTTTGAGATGCCCACCTTTGGCGTTTAGAAAGTTAATAATGGTAATTTTATAATGACATTGATGTGACATTAGTCAGCTCGAAACGCATATAACCCTTCAATGAAGTTCACAAGTGTTGTGTGTAATTGGTTTCTAGGGATAGGTAGGAGTCTTAGAATATCTGAATTAGTACCAGTTTATTAATGCTTCCAATGAAGCGATTTATTATTTAAGGCCACCGTTCATGCAATCTTTGGAAATGTTCGATAGAGACTTATGACTAATTTTCTCTCTCATAAATGCTAAGAAATGCTCAACTCAAATTTCAACCAAAGTAATAATGATTTAATTACATAAAGGAATCTTTTAGTAGCATTAATTACTGAAATGTTTCAACCGAATGGTGATCTGATCTGATCCACCTATAGAACTATTCCTGCTTCAGACGGTTACGATTTTCCCATCACTGGAAACTACATGATGACTTTAATGAAAGACTATAAGTGTTTGAAGCTGGTACCAATGTCATATGAACTGTAAGTAGATATTAAATTATTATTATAATATTAAATTTTATATTAAATTTTCGAATCTTATATTTTTATTTTCTAAAAAGAACAAAGATTGAACAATGGTCCTTACGCATTGAAGACATACAAGAAGGTGAATGCTAGTATTCTGTTGATCATATTCAAAAAGAAATCGAGGCTCTTCTTTCGTTTCTCAAATTGGTGTTTGACAGAGGCGGAGACGTCTTGAGGCGTAATTTGATCCACTTGTTCTGGCGGGATGTCTAGCTGTTGAACGAAAAATGAAGAGCAAAAACAGATTGAAGTTTAATTTAAAGCATTCTTTGGATGTGTCGTTAAATCGGTAGAGCAAACTAGCAAGCTGAGTAATTTTTCTAGATTTGAATTCATGATCTTGGTTTACTTTACCATCCATTTTGATGTTTGGCGACTTGGCATTATTGGCATCCTTGACAGCGTAAAGGGGCCCATTAGCCACTTGTGGGGTTATATTGTGTCGTGCTGGTTGAATTTCTAGATTTCCATTATTTTTTTCTTCTATTCCATTATAGTTGGTGATTTCTAATTGCATCACGTCACATAACCGGATATACGTCACCATCCGAATTACTAGTATGAATATACTTAAAAAACCGTTATCACTTTCTATATTCTTATTTAGTGCTGAAAAAAATCAAAATAAAACTCATCATCGCTACTTTCGATTTCACAGTACACTATTTTGATAACTTTCTTTTAGTCCTATTAAGATATTATTTAAAAATATTTTGGGAAGCAAAAATTGTAATTACATTAAAACGAATTCGATGTCAATTTAGAAAAAGGTAAAATCAGTATGGTTCTTTGCCGTGGTAGCTGAGTGCAGATATGATTGGAATGATGAAAAAGGTTTAATAGGGAAAAGTCGACATACGACTGCAAGGGGTTAAAGCAAGTTTCATACCTTAACCGTATTAATATTAACCTCAGGAAGAATTTAGAGTTCTTTTGACATTTTCTTTGTCACTATCTTTCAAATTATATGCTGGAAAGTTTAACAAATGTATGGATGACAGTTTTCATTTACATGTTAGTTGATTGCTCAGTTTATGGTTTTTAGTTGTAGCAATGTCTATTTCTCAAATGCTATGATTAATATTTAATTAAATATCAACAATAAATTAACTATAAGATAGCGTTAGATAAAATAAAGTTAAAATTCTAAAAAGATTATGTTAACCATCAAAAAATTATTTCCAGTTCTTAAATCAAATACCGTAGGAAACTTTCAGCATTCAAACATGTTGCATAGGTTCAAATTTAAGTGTAGAACAAAATGCGTATTAAGTTGATAGGCAAGCAAAGGTGGATAACTTTATGAAGTCGAACGTAATGATGAAAAAGTGCTACGTCGAACTTGCTACTGTTTCTCGAAAAGTAAGGAATCTCAAAAAAAAAAAAAAAAAAAAAAAGAAAAGAGACATTAAATCTTTTAACCTCTGGAAATTTGCTTGCCCAGAAACATGTAAAAGAACTAAAAACAAATAAATTAAAAGTATTCTTCAGAAAATATCAAATTAGTTGCAAGAATAAACTGCACATATGAAGAAGATAGCATTAGCAGCCTCAGTTGTCCCGCTATTAAGACTCCAAAGCTTTATAAAGTTGTAAGTTTCGATTAAAATCCTCTCAAAAAGAAAATATTTGTAATGAAAGAAATTAGTATCAAAGACCATTGGGAAGGTATTTCCCTACAAAATTATATAGTATATGCTTGTGAAATTTAATCGACAATTCTTTAAGAAGATGAGGTCACATTGATTCCAGGTCACAGGTAAACTGGTTACAATAAGAGTAGTCGAATAGAATAGTGTGTATGTGAATTATAATAAATGCAATAATGGTATTTTAATCATGAAGTCAATTCCATGATTGGTTATCTTAATAAAAAACAAAATTATAGATTAAGAGAGAGAAATAGCCACGGAATTTACTTAAGTGTGTAGCTGTTAGCAACGGGCTTATTAACCTTTTCACTCTATTGTAAAATAAGAATTGTTTTTAAAAGAAGTAGAAGAAAAATGAATTTTTACTTTCTAGTATACGAAGTATAGAGAAAATATTGTCAAAAAATTCGAAATCGAGGTTTTGATGAATCTTCCCGTTTTAGACCCCAGCGAGTTCGAAAAACACATTTTTAGAAAACGTCCGTCTATTTGTCTATCTGTGTTTGGAAAAAGATATTTGAAAAATGCTTTGGGCTAGACAGATTATTTTGGTATACAAGTACTCGGTCTTTGCAGCAAATTTGCAGATTTCTATCAAGCAAAATCCATTCAGCGGAAGTCTGTCTGTCCGGCTGTCCGAATATACGAATATGTCCGAACTACAAAACGAAGAGAGCTAGACAAATAAAATTCGGTACAGAGATTCAATGAATATAGTTTAGACAATTGTCTAATTTTGAGCCAGATCAAACTTGGCTGTCTGACCGTTTTTCAGAAAAATGTAAAAGCTATAAGAAAAACGTTATCCCTGAAACACAAATTCAGTTTTAGGCTACTATTAAGTTCATGGTAGGAATTAGTCACCAAAATGAATCTATCATGTAATCGACGAGGATCACATGATAGATTCAGTAAAAATGCCAAATTCACGCCAAAGGTTAAATATTTCGTCAAGGTTTTTTCTTGAATAACACTTTTATTACAGTGCATGCGAGACAGTTTTGGGAAGATCACTCCCTCAGTTTTTTTTAGATGGGATAGCATTAGATGATAAAGCTCCAAGATCATCTCGATTTATATGCATTAATTTAAATTCTATAATCGAGTTCATGGAGTCACGGGGAAATAAATACATTTTTAGACTATAAGACGTCTAAAGCATTCACTAGAATCCACTGTCAAAATATTCAATAAACGAATTAGAAAAATGATTTCAAACGTTTTTGAGTTTCTGTCCGATTTTGAAGGAAACAAAACTGAAAGCAATAATTTAAAAGTACTCCATGATTAACTATAGGAATAAAATATCTATTTAAAAAACAATGTGCAAAACAAAACACATGTGCCGAACGATTACAGAAACACTTTCAGAAAAGGATTAATTGGCGTAATTTGCAATCTAATAAAAAGTGTTAAAGTTGGAAAATTTCTTGAAGTTTAGTGATAGTGACATACTACATAATTTAATTATTTTATTATGCTATTCTTTTATATGAATATAAATATACAAAATACAGTAGAAAATTATTAATTATAAATGGCTGCCTTTTTACCATTGTTGTCAAGGACAAACAGCTTTCTCCAATACTTGGCACTATACTAATTGGGACTTGTAGTCCCCAGAGTTTATAATCATTTGTAGTTTATAATCATTTGTTTGCATCTATTCTGTAATCTGTTTTTTTTTTAAATTTCCTTAACTATTGGATTCAAATTATATCGCATGATTTCGACAACCTGTAAATTAATATTACTTTCTATAAAATGTTGAATTCTCCAGAACCATTATAAAATTTTTGATTCGTGAAGATTTTACAACCATTTTAATATGTATTATTGAAGAAAAGAGGCAGTTTTGACAGTAAAGCTTTCCTCTGCTTAGCTTTAAGTTTTGAGCTGTCAATGAAACATTAGAGGTTATATTTCATTTGTTTCTTGAGCAGTAATATTTTGATAATAACATTACTTACAGGGGTCACCTTTTTTGTTCAATTTTTTTAAAAAAATAACTTTATTTCATTCTGATTCTTGATTTGTTTGTTGCTTTTCCAACAACTATGGGATACAGTTAAGATATTTTTTGCAAAGTTCAAAAGTAATTATTGTTACTTTTTCTTTTCTAAGTGAAAATTCTTCTATGAAACCAGATTTAATAAAAAATATTAATAGGCAATGACGTAAAAAACTAATCCAAATATTAAAATTTCTGAAAATGCAATCAGGTATTGATTTAGATAATTAAAAAAATATTATGTCTCAAATATTATAAGCTTCAATTTTAATAATGTTGCTTTAAAAGTTGTTTAATTTATTTAATGGCGAACAGAGTTATCGTATTCAGTGCTTGAATTATTGCATTTAACTTATCTAAATATTTGTACCAATAGCAATGGATATAAAACACTACTTTGAATTGCATTTGGACTCCTAATTCTTTGTTGAATTCTCTTTGCACACCGTCTGCAGTTTCCATGCTTTCACCGAAACCTGGGCTCATGGCGTTATCGGAATTACAAGAACGCTTGCCCATGTAAGCTGCAGAAATGAAAACATTAATGTTGCTACATAATTTACTACCCATTTTTTATTCAGTTGCTAATTTTAGTTAAAATTCAAAGCCAATGGGAAATTTTATAATTTATCAGAACAACTATTCAAAAGAAAGCATGATATTAATACAGTTGGGGATTCAAAATTCAAAGTATAAATTATTAGAAAGAGCAAGATATTCAAAAACAAGTCCAAATCACTTAGAAAATTAAGGTCGGAAACGTCAATATGATGAGCTAGAGGACGCTCTTTATCGGCAATATATGAGTATATGTCCAACAGTTTATGAATGTAGAAGATTTTGTAGTTAGTTGGAATATCCGTTGCTGATGCAAATGGCTTAGAAATGCCAAAAACTTTAGAAACAGTTCTTCAGTTCAAGGCTTATCCCTGAGAAGCAAGTACAGCTGTTTATAGTAAAAGTATTGAACAGGTATTCTAGAGCTGAATCTATAAGGGTTTAATCCAAGTGTGAAATATCTACAAATTAAAAGTTATTACTCATAATTGAATAGTCATTTTCACATGTTTGTGTTTTCTATAACTCAACTGTGTGGCATTCCTGTACGATTTTTTCCGGATAATTTTGAGCTGTCCCATTGTTTGAGATTTACTGTAATTTTCAATACCATCAATAAGCAAAAAGGAAATTACATGCAAGTTTTTAGTTTAGTTTAGTTATATTAACGACCCGTTTAAAGCCACACTAGGACTATTTTGGGGCAGACCTCGTAATTTTGAACATTGGTCAGATGACGAGGACGACACCTGAGCTGGCACCCCACCCCCTCTCCACACCACGCCACACCAGCAGGAGGACGTTTGGAAATTACATGCAAGATAATTGCCGTTTTACAATGAGTGATTTGTAATGAAGTTTTATTGCATTTTTTTTTGTATACGAAGTATACCAAGAGAAAGTATTGCCATCGTCAAAAACTTTCATGCTTTAGATCACCCTGAATCTGAAAAATTCCTATTTGAAATTATGTTTGACTATCTGTAAACACGGTAACTCAAAAATGCTTTCAGCTAGACAGATGAAATTTGGTATATGATTTGTTCTCGAAATATGTCGATTTCTATTAAACTTTAAACGAAATCGACTCAGAAAAAGTCTGACTGACCATTCTAATACAAGTAACCACGACTACAACAAAACATAGAAAAGAAAAATTTGGTAGACAGACTTAACAACTAAAATCTAGACTCATATCAAATTTTAAACGAAATCTCTCAACTGTTTGTCGGTCTGCTCTTTCGCATCCACGTAAATAAAAAATAAATAAAAAAGGTTTCTAATATGCATATTAGTATGATATTTTTCAGTAAAAATGCTAAATTCAAGCCAACAATCAATATTTCATAATTATAGTTCGCCAATGTCACGCAAGGCATTCGCAACCTAATTTAAGGCACACAACTTTATGGAGAGGGAGATGGGGTTAAGACCCTTATTAAAGAGTATGTAAGAAAATTTCAGATATATATTCTAGCTGGTTAGAATTTTATTCCATCTGGAAATTATTATTATATTAATGATCTATTAACCTTGCTCTGACTGATTATTATAATCTTATGTTTAAAATACAGTCTTCCTTCGTCGAACGTAAAGAGAAAGATTAATACATAGATGCCATAATAATTAAAGGATGGGAAAGAAACCATCTACGAGGAATCTATTCGTTAAAGGCGATTAAATTATGTAAAGCGGGGAAGTCAGGAAGGATGATCAATTGTGTGTGAAGGATGTGGAATTTAACCAATGTTTAACACCTGATTGATATGAGTAAGCCGATTGATTAAAATGTTCAAAATTACTTGTAGAGCAGACTTTCAATTTATTAAGCGCATAAGTTTCAAATGTTCATTGCCCGAATAATTGTATACTCTATTATGTATTTGAATTTATATATATAAATTTCGAGGGCTTTTATATAAATTACTGTTGCCATTTTAACTGAAAAACAAGAATTTAATGCTTTCTTTGGAATGAAGCCAAGAGCACTTACAACTCGCCAAATCGCAGATGAAAGTGAGTTTCATCGGCCAACACAGAAGGTATCCAATAATGGGCAGATAAGTGTGACATCGATCATATGCAGCTCCGAAACTTTTGTAGCAAGCTTTCACGCCCTTCGTGAAGATGGCTGTAAGAAAAAAAATTATTAGAATTTTCTTATTTTCTTCTTCATTTTTGATGGTCAGAAAATTTCCAAGTTACATTCTGATTTTACTATTAACGCTTGCTGTAACCAACTTAGTTTTTATTTGTATTTTATTCTTCTAAAATATTTATAATTTATTTATTCAAGTGATTATTATAAATAGTAAAACCCTTTTAATATGTTTTCTTTCGAGATATTACGACGGTTTTTGTCAAGATTCATTATTATTTTTTTTAGAAGCAACAACATAATGATTCTAAATGGTTTAATAAAAATTAATTGCTGATTGATTTTTTGAGGAGAATAAGTGATTTTTATAATAGGACAGATGATATATGAAAGAATTTCAAGAAGCATTACTCTTAAAGAAAATTTCTTGGAAGAAATTTTTCTTTTTATAGACTTTGCTGTTATAGCATAATTGTTGCCATTTTTTTTTGACTCAGATGAAATATGATAAGTAAAATATCTAATTTGGTAGTGAATTTTTCTCTATTTGAAAGGAGAAAATCCAATATTCTTCGTTAGGCAGGTAAGACTATTTATGCATATGTATGTATTTATCTGTGGCAAGTCGTTGGCATATATGTGACAAAAGTATCTCGACTTGCATGGCAAGTCTTTTCACCACAAGTGGTTAAAATGAATAACGTTTAAAAGAAATGTAAGCCCTTTCACATATAAAGAATCACTGATTTCGTTTCCGACATTAATTTTTAAGATACATGTCAAATTTATATATAGAATTTATGATCAGAAGTTTTTATATTTAACATTTCTGTTAATTAAAATTAAAAAAAATAATATCCATGGTAATCTGGCACTTCCGATTATATTATCATTACGAATGTTACACTCTGAATTTAGTAATATTTAAAGGAATCAGGATATTGTAGAAATTAGTAAAATAGAAAATCTCTATTATATTTATATAAAAAATCAGATAGAGTAGTGGCCGGAATTCAATTTTTAGGAAACAAATCAAATTGATATTTTTAAAGAATTTTTTGATGAAATCTTTTTACATAAGAGTAAAAGAAGAGACAACTTGGGGTAAAATGTTAAAAATGTTCAGATAGATAGCTTTAGAAATAATGACCTTCGCAACGAAGTTCGGATTTCATCCCATACTTTGCCTCTGGTTCCGCTCCAAATTTTTGTTTGAGACCACCAAACTTTTTCTTGATTACTTTCACGCGAGATCCTTTTCCGATTTCTTCATCCAGTTCTTCAGTTTCTGAAATTTCAACTTTTACTTCTTCTTCATCTCTCACCTGATAAAAAAGCATCTTAGAATTGTCACATGACTTATTAACAATATTTTTCTTTTAATATCTTATTATTAATGCGGAATCATTAGTTTTTACTCGCGTTTTTTAAAAAAATATTATTATTATTAATTTTTATGTTTGAAGGAACGAAATTTTTGATCGACTTCTTCCTTTACAATTCTGAAATTCTATGCAATAGTGTGTTCCCGATGATAATTCAATGTTTAATACTTTCAGAACTGAATTATGAAATAATAATTTAATTTCAATTTAGTTTATTTTCCATTTATTTATTATGCCACTCGATAGTGAATTTGACCAATAAATAATTTCAAAACTTTGTAATAAGTATAAAAATGAATTATGAAATATATTAAAGATTAAAAGGCCAAAAATAATAAAAAATAATTTCAACAGGAAATAATATTTTTAAACAATGCTTTATTAGTGTAAATTAGTGTAAAAGACAGAAAATAATGATTTTTTATCAAAATCTAGATAATATCAGCGAAAGAGAAAAAATATATGCTTAGGACCGTGCTGGCTTTTTTATTTAGTTACTTTTTTAAATCAATATATGATATGTTATGATATGACGTTTTTATAAATTGTGTACCAATTTTCAATGTGAATGTATATATAATAAAACATATTATTGAAAAATAATTTTTAACATTTGGTGATTAAATATTCTTTGAACATATTGGTAGAATAGTTAGAAAATATGCTAATTTTAAGATAAAAGTAGTTAAAATATTGATGATAATGAGATTCTTATGCATTAAATCACAATTTATTAAGAAAAATCTTGTTTTTACAATTTGTCATAACATTTATATTATTTGAGGTGTTATTTAGGAGTTGAGGAGTATAATTAGTTGAAAGCAATTGATGCACTCTATAAAGCAAAATAATATTGAAAACTACATGAACATGAACATTATATTTTTCTTATTTGTGTCAAATGAAACGTTTCCAGCATCTTTCTACCTTTCTTTTTTTTTCGCTTTTTAGTTCAAGATCTCATCCAGAAGCTGAGTTACGTTTTTCCAAATTTTAACTCTGAAACGCCGCGCTCTTGATCTCATATGTGCACATCCAGTTTACATTATCCAGTTACCAGATACATTGACAAATAATATAAGCCATTTCAACTTCTCTGAGTATTACATAGACTGTATTTCAGTTTTTAAAGATGTTTAAAAAAATCGTATATCTGTATTGTATTAGCCCTATGGAGATTACGGTCTGTCATCTACCTTCTTAGTATTAGGAATATTAAACCAACTGAAATTCATAGGAATATTTGTGAAATTTATGCACAAAATGTAATGAATGATTCGATGTAAAGAGTTGGGTGTGAAATATTATATTAATATTAAAAAGAGCCAAAGATTCAGAATTACGACAGTATGAATGTATTTTCCTTAAATTTTTCGATCACTTTCACATCATGGCAGACGGTAGTTCACTAAGTCGGTTCCTAAGACGGTCCACTGCTAAGACAAATGCTTCATCCTCAGTGACAGCGTTTTCTAATACACGTTTCCTTTTTCTTATTGTTTAACAGAATTTATTTTCTGGATATATCTCACGCGATTATCTAAAGTAGGAACTAAATATCATAATCATTACAGCAATGAAGTACCAGTCTATGATCAAGATAAACAAAAATGCATTGAGCTAGACGCATGAAATCTGGGATATGATCTCTAAATTTGTAGATTTCTAACAAATTTTGATCGAAATCCTGTCAGAGAAAATGTGTCGGTTCGTCTGTCCGAATATAAGTTAACACGGTAATTAGAGGTAGAGAGCTTGATAACATAATTTAGTGCACAGAGTTAACATCTTGTGGTGAATTGCGATGCGCGAGGATAGAACCTGGGACCT
>JAPMOR010026013.1:113255-124380 GCA_026543865.1 Argiope aurantia
TAGTTGTTAACTGGCTTATATGCTATTCACTACAATCTAAAGTGTAGATATGTATCAGATTTGGAACCAAATTCGTTTAAGTGTCGATAGTATGCAGTTTTGTACTTTCGCAAGCATGTAAACGCTATAATTTAAAAAAAAAAGCAAGAATTTATATATATGAAATTTTTTACATGATTTTGTGACTAGAATCGTAGTTCTTTATCATATTTTCAATTTAATCAGCTAAAAAAATGGTGCATAAGTTATACATAAAATTTTTTTGTACTTTTGATTAACCACTTCTCAACGATTAATTGTCAAAGAGTACATTTTAATAAATTCTTTCGCATTCATTGTTCGCTAATGGCATACAGCTTTTAATACTCAAGTGCATTTATTTGAGAGAAAGTAAGAAAATTTTACTGCCAATGTTTTGAGATCTCTAATCGATCGATTGATGCACAGCCAAAAAACATTCCAATTATGTGATTTTTCTGTCTCAGAGAAGCTTAAAATTAGGAGATTCGCAATATTTTATCTTCGTATACGAGAAAAAGAAAAATTAGACCATATCAGCAAGCTGGCTGAATCTAAGCTTCGAAATAGGTAGGTGATTTACCGTAGATATTCAATATATGTGGATCTGGTATAATGATTTCTTTTAGTAGGACAAACATCCCCACGTTATTAAGGTTTCGATTTATATTTTGGGATTTTAATACCATCCTTTCATGCATTTATCTTGGAAATTATTAAAATTTATAAGATAAAATCCAAAATAATCTTCAAGTTTACTTTAAAATGGTATGCTTGGAAAATCAAATCGAAAGTGATGTATCTGAGAATTAATTCTATTGTATGAATTAATTAGTAAATCTAAATTACAACATTGCAGACATAAAAAAAACAAGATCATACTTCTTCGTCTATTTGTTTATATGCGCCTTCAATTCCTTTTGTATTTTTCTGAACTTTTTCACTAGCACCCTATAAGGGAAGGAAAGAAAAGTATTAGAATATGGAAAGTTTTATGTGGGATTAATGACAAAGGAATGAAAGAAGTACACTCTATGCAGTCCCGAGAAAAATAGGACTATTAATGAGCAAATAATTATTTTTGTAATAGATTGTTTGGTATAATACTCCTTTGAATAATTTATACATTTTAGTTTAAATTTAAATGAATTCGAAGAAATGCTGCACCCTCGAAGAAAAATAATTATAAAAGAAAGATTTACAAATATCAGTTATGCATTAAAATGAAGGAACTATCAAACTTCGAACGTTTATTCATAATAAACTAACAAGAGTTTTTTTAACCTTATTATTACTGTTGTTGAATACATTCCCACCAAATTTTGAGGCATTTAACAATTCTGCGAAAAAGCTTTCAATCTGAATTGTCAGCGAAGTATATTTTGACTTTAATGTTGTTTTCTACAAACAAAAATCAAAATTTTGAAGAAAAAAACTTTTTGCTTTACACATTTATATTTACAAATTAAATTATAATCAATAAGTAGTAATGGTATAAAAGTTGGACTTGAAAATTGAATAGTTTGAATTGAATTGAATTGTTTTTCCTAATTAAATTCTTCAATATTAGCCTTTAAGGCGTGGTTCATGTTTTTTGTTACAAATGTTCAGTGGCTAAAATGTAATCTTTACTAGAATAGTATTAATGTAAAATTAAGCTGCACTAATCAATTTATTTATGTGATTTGTGTATCATTATATTTATTTGTTTAGTAGTGATTTTCATTCGGTTTGTACTAATTCTTTGAATCAAAGACTCGTGATTGAAACATCTTTTGTGAGTTAAAATGACCTGTGGTACTAATGTAGAATCAGATATAGAAGTCTGAATTTAGCTCCAGTATATAGGCTGTAGATTACATTTACAGACGAAATTAAGGAAAACTGGTTCATATCTGTGTTTGGCTTGTAAGAAAGAACACCCTGAAAGAATGAAGAAGAAGAAAACTATGAGTGAGTTATTCGTACATAATGGCCCATGAGAGTTTTTTTTAAAAATAAAGCATACACTGTTGGTGAAAAGATGTTAAAAGTCGAAGAGCTAATAACCTTCTTCCACATATCCATATATTCATATTTATAAGTGTTAAATAGACAGCACAAAAAAGTTAAGTACTTCATTTTTTTAAATGTAAATTTTATAAAAATTGAACTGAAACATGTTATTTTAGAAATATTATTGTTTGGCAGTTGATTTTAATGGAGAGAATTTATTTTTGATTCTTTATTTAATATTCATTTTTTGAAGGCAAATCGCTACTATACCACGAAATCCCAGACAATCTCTTTGACTGGCTTGAACATGAGCTTGAATCGTTCCACCGTGTGGTTCAAATTGAGAGAAGAAATGCAACTCATGACCCTCATGGATTCACGGGCGTTAGAAGTGATGTTGGCTATGGGTCCTGTAATAAAAAAGATAAAGATTACGTGCTGTTATAAATATTTTTGTTGTTTCTTTCATTTATTTGATGCATTATGAATACTGCAAATAAAATAAAATTTTGTAAAAATTTGTAACTTAAAATATTGCTAATTCCTTACCAATATAGCATGCTTTAAAGATGTTCAGTAAATGTATTTTTACTATAAAACTTGTTTTATAGTAAAAATACATTTACTGAACATCTTTAAAGCATGCTATATTGGTAAGGAATTAACAATATCATTTCGCGCCTATTTCATTGCAGTTTTCACTTTATATGAATATGAAGATTGTGAAGAAAGAAAAAGATTTAGAAAGCAATATCAATTAAAAAGTTATTTTTACTTAAATAATTCCGTTACAATTTTGCTAAAATTTATTTTTTCTTGTTATTAATAATTATTTAGTGTTTCGTTTTATTTTTTTATTCACAAAATATAAAACAAGTATTAAAATTGTAAAATAAATTCTGCCTAAAGTAATTTGAAGAATTAACAATTTTAGACATTCATGAGAAATAAAAAAATACATTTTGGTTGTTACATTTGTTTGCTATAAACACCTTAATTCAAAAATAGTGTAAGCTAAACGAATCAAACTTTTGTTATAAATCTTACATCGAAATTGAAAATATATGTCAAAGGTTGATTTGTCTATCTAAATGTTTAAGTATTTGAAAATTTGATAATTCCAAACCTCAAAAAAATAGATGTTCAAATTTAGAATTTAATTCTTTTCTCACGATTGCATATATATATGAAATATTTGACGTACTCAGTATACTCAGTTTATCTATTTTCGACTGGTTTGCGTGTAAACGTGGAATTTAACCATTCAGAGTAGTCTCCCAGAAACTTTCTCATATTCTGTTTAATAAATGCATTTGTATATTATTAACCATATGCCATTGTTGAGCAATAATTATGCAAGACCTACTAAAATGTGACTTTTGTTAATTAATCGTTGTGCCACGGTTAGTATACAAATACCAAAAAAACTGAATGTGCATTTTCGACATTTTTTTTCCAATCGAATGAATTCAATATTTGACATAGGATTACACTTATAGTCAAAAAAAATCAATCACATTTCATATATTTAAGTCATAAGATTTTTGAGTTATCGCATTTATAAGCTTTTGAAAGTACAGCCTGACAGAAACTTCACAGATTTGATTTTAAACTTGATACATATCTCCATTTTAAATGTTAAATTTGTGCAATAAATTTTATCTATTCAGTTCTCTTCGTTTTGTAATTATCATGTTAACTTATATCCGAACAGTTGGATAGACAGACTTTCTCACAAGGGATTTGGTTCAAAATATTGACAGTTATCTAAAACTTTGTTCTTAAGTCCATATACCAATTTTCATCCATCCAGTTCTAAACGTTTTTGAAACGTTTTTTCACAGATCGTCAGGCATAATTTTAAGAAAGTGTTTTTTTGGAATTAGGGAGATCTAAAACGTAGAGATTCATCAAAATTCCGAGGTCAAATTTTTTGCCGTTTACATTATCTTCTATTTATGGGTTTCGTACACGAGATAGCAAAAAGAGAAAACAGATGGAGGGTTTTTAATATGTGACTTTTACATCAGAACTATAGATTTCCATTAAATTTTGAACCTTATTGTTGGACTGTTGACGGCTTGCATAACTGTCCAGGACGACAGTCTGAGGAGTTTTCATGACTGTGTTTATGCCAGTTTTTAAAATCAAATAAAACGAAAGGGCACATGAATAGTGCTACTTTCCTGATGTCGTTTACTCTTTCTAAGTCACTGATGACGACAGGGTACAAAATAATCACAACCTCGGAACCATTTGCAATCACTTCGCTGTAAAATACTCCTCAGTAAGAAGAGAAAAAAAAGAGTATACTTATTAGTTTTATTTTCATTTGCTTGCAAATAGATGTATAATCTTTATATAAAATTACGAAATGTTATTATGTTATTATGATATTATGTTATTATTATCACGTAATATTTTTGCCATTGAAATAAGGTTGGAAATGGAAATTTTTAAAAAAAGTTTATGAAGAGATATTTAATTCTTTTCAGCTTTATTCTAATAATGTTACCAGCGGCGTCATAATAGCTCTGAACACAAACCTTGGGACTGAAGGAAAATGTTCACTTACCTAAAATGATGAAAGTTATAATAAATGTGCTGAGGTACATTCTTCCTGCCTTTCCGCAGAGGCTAGGTACGGTCAGGCAGCAAATGCATCTAACTTCCGTCGACACTGCATAACCAATTCCGAGGGCCAAAGCGAGGATACTACCGAGAGACTGACTTGCAAAAGGACTTAGCTGAAGACGTTCGAGGACCAACTTATGCAATGCTGAAGCAGAAAGGATATATTGCATTATAGGCGAACCGTTGCATAAATGGTCAACAAACTTCGGTGAAATCCCAGACGGCTCATACAATTATAAACTAGTGTGCCAAGAGACCAATGTGCAGTGTATTGCGTTGGCAGATGAGCAGTTTTGGTGACTTTTACAATCTTTGCATGAACTAAAAGTTAATTTGATTTTGAGAAACGTTGCGCATGATGATATATATCTAAACCATTATTGCAAGGAATCGCAGAAGGTATTTTGAGAGGCATTTTTGCTTCAAATGTAGAAGAAAATATTTGGAAGACGATGAGAGATTTAACGCTATGTGCAGAAAGGACTTGACGCGCTTCGAGAAATGGACATCTAGAATACATTTAAGAAGTAACATGAATGCTGAAAATAATGCATTACGGTGGCAGGAGACAATTTTCCAAGATAAGATTGTGCCCAGAAGTATGTGCAGATTTCTTGAAAATATACAATCTCAACACTTTTTGATACTCACTTTATTATACTTTTTTAGTAAAGTAAAAGCATTTTGCACTAGGCTCAAGTAATAGCAAGTATTGGTTTTCTAGTGCTGCTAAGTAAAGTAGTAGCTATTGCGCAAGAGTGTGCAGCTCCATCTGTTGTGAAAAATTGAATCAACTATAATCATAATTAGAACTGATCGTATATTAAGTACTAATTTTGAAAAAAAAAAATGCAGCTTTATAATTTTTTAATCAATTTTGGTAAGAACTGCTCTATCTCAAACTATGTTCTACAATATTAATTCAAAAATGCACGATTGCGTTTAATTAACTCCAGCTTCAAATTCTTTAATTTTAGATTAAAGAAAAACTACATTCTTAATTATAATGTCTCAGATTAAACACTGAAACCTTCATATGAATATTAATTGTTTTTAAATGGTAGAATGTTAAATGTAAAATTAATAATAAGCCGCTTGATTTAGGTTAATTTAACTGGATTTTTCCTTTTTTTAAAACTTCATAAGAAATAGTGAGATTGCTGAAGAAAAAACCCTCTTATTATTCATTTTATTCAAAAGCATAAGAAATAATAAAAGATTTATGAGCGCATTATAAAAATGCGAAGTTATTCATGATATGAAGATACATGGTATATACAATTACAACAGTATTAAAAAAATCTTTCAGTCAAATCATACTATTTCATATATTATTTTATTTTACTCATGAAGTCATAATCTCTTTCTAGATCTGCTGAATATCTGAAACTCTAGTAAATTTTATGAAAATAAATATTATATACTAACTTAATCTCGTAAAAGATTTTCAATTTCTTTGCATGCAGTCGTATGTCTGATTTGTGCTTCAAATTATAAAATTTTCATTCTTAAATCCGTAATTAAGTTAAGTAATAAATAATTATATCACACGTCAAATACGTAGTAATTTACAAAAACTGATCATCCTCGGAATGCTTGAATATTCTAAGCATTGCTTCAAGCATTTTTATGAATCGGTTGATTCGAATGAAAAATTAGATTGAATGTTTAATTAAATTTAAACGATGCACTTTCAATGCATAGTATGGAAACTTTTAAAATTATTAGAAGACGCAAGTTTAATTGTTACCATATCCAAAGAGAACTCCGACTGGAAACCCAAGCATAGCCTTGATGCCTTTGTACTGTTCTCTTTTACTGTACAGTAATTTTGCAATGCATGGGCAGAGGAAGGTAAAGCATTTCCCGATACCTATCGCAATAAAAAGTAAAATGAAAGGCAAATGTGATAAGGAGATATTCTAAAGAAAATTAATAAATTGCAAGCACTGAATAATGTACTCTTGCCGTAAATTTAACTTTTTTAAAAAATTGTTTATCATTGTCCTTTAAGTGTAATTGAGCATTGTTGACAAATGTGAATAGGAAGAAGAAGATAATGGGTTTTTGTGCCTTATCGAGATTAGTACTTAAGTATTAACGCCACAGCAGCTACAGATTTGTCAGGTTTTGCGCTAATGCGCCAATAAAGAGCAATCCTGTTACGTATTAACACTACTGCAGCTACAGATTTGGCGGTTTTTTGCGCTAATGCGCCAATAATCTGTAGCTGCTGTGGCGTTGAATTTTGGAAGTGATTGGCGGCACTTAAAAACCGTCAAATCTGTAGCTGCGGTGGCGTTAATACGTAAGTAAGTTAATACGTAAGATTCTTAATAAGCTTTATTCCAAAAAAATTAGTTGATTTGCTTCTATAACCCTTGCTACTGAACGTTTTCCTCTTTTTTTTATTAGGGAAATGCAAGGTGAGCTGTGAAAGTGTTTTTTCACTAAAAATATAATATCTTTTTATATAAGAGCTTAATAAAACTTCTGGAGAGAAACTTAAGTGATCTGAATGCATTGATCAATAGAAGATGTCTGAACCCTCTACTCCATTTCATAATGAATTCTTGATCATGGTTTAATATACAGACAAGTTGGACCAAGTTGAATTATATCTATAACAAATCTTTAAACTATGATTTAAATTTATTTGATTGAAAATTTATTTCTAAAAAAGATTTGTTTCCATTGAGTTGGTTTTTCTAGGAGTTTAAGCTTGTATAGTTGTGTTTTTTAAATTTAAAAAAAATTAAACATTTAAATTTAAAAAAAATATATTTTTATAGAGTATAGTTTAAAATATAATCTTATATAGTCATGTTTTAAATAAAAAAAATTTAAAAAATTAAATTAATAAATAATTGTTTTTATTGATGACCAGATAGTTATTCGACCAGTTTGTTTGACCAGTTGTTCGCGTACTATATTCATAATATTAATTTAGGCGAGCTTACCAACTTTTATAAACTACATTACTTTAAATTATTTTTTCATAATAAACCTAAAGCATTTTGATTGGTTAGGTATGATTACAAAGTGAGAAAATTCAGCCAAAATTTTATTTTGCAAAATTGGACGGTAGAGAGGGCAGACGGTCGTTGTTGGCGTAACTAGGGATATAGAACTTTCATCTGAAATTCCAAGCTGGGAATCGGTACAGTGATTGCAAAGCTTTTCTCATAAATAATGTATAGTGAAGTAGTGTTTTTGAAACTTCTTTGAAAAGTAATGGTAGTGGGGTGATTATTGGAGGCGATATATAAATATACACCTAGTGGTCGTAAATTTTCATACGATATTTTTTCAATAAAAAATTATTAATTGAAATTAGTACAGTAGTTGCGACTGGAGGAATCCACCTTAGCATTTTTTTCCCATATAGTGAAGTATTATTTTATACATTTCTTTTGAACATGGTTGCTGTGGGGCACAAGATATCATAGATTAAATATTTAGAGTTCATAAATAAAAAATCAGCAAAATAGAGACATAGATTGGATCTGGGGCACTGGCTCTTTGGATTTTCACATTGTTTAAAATGTATATATTTATTTTACTATTTTTTTTACCACTGTGAAGCGTGATGATGATTTATGCAAAGCTAAATATATACTCAGTACATATATTTTCACTAACAGATTATTTCTAAAATTCTCAAAATTTTTGCTATAGCAGTTATTTAACTGAATGCTTTCCCTATTTTGAAAATTTTCTTTTAGCGCAACAAGAAATACAAAGTAATTCATAAATCCTTAAAATTTTGTATCTAGAAGTATTCTGTACATCTCAGAAAAAATTTAGAATTAAAAATTATACGATTGTTGCTAAATTGAGAATTCTTCTGTTAATCAAGTATAATAAGTTTTACCCCTTTCTCTCTTTCTGTAACGTTTTGCTTGGATCTGTACTGAAGGAGCTTTCGATTCTTCGTCTGAAAAGTCTATAATCGTACTGGTTTCAGGAGAGCTTTTCGCTAGGGGGTTGAAAAAGTAGAAAAAAGAATTCTGATTAATTATTTAGTTTATAATAACCATATTTGAAACATTATATTTCTTGATTGGTGAATCATTTGAACTGAAATTCTTAAAATGATAGCAGTAAATATGGTACTTGTTGATATATATGTTCCTCTTTCCAACAGTAAATCGCCAATAAAGTAGAAACATTGCCAAATGAAGTAGGCTGCTATGAATCGACAACAAATGAAACCATCGTGCAATCATCTTGATGGAATCTTAGCATATAATGTAAAATAAAGTATGGCATAGTAAGAAAATTGCCAAGTAAACCGGGGGTTGTAAATATCTAGAAGTACTGTAAATATCATATTTTTTGACTAAGTTGATTCCGACATTTTGTTGAAAGATTTTCTTAGATTACCGTTTCCAAGTATTCAGTTTTATTCAAATGTTTTCAGCAATAACTCTCAAAATTAATTGAGATGACCTCCATAACATTTGGCGAAATAGAAGAATAAATAGCCAATTTAACGATAAAGCAGTAACGAGTTTTCAAGTCTTTCCAAAGATTTTTTTATGCTGTTAGATGTTAATACCGTCTTTACTAAGTATTCGAATGAAAAATAAGAAATAATTTAAATATATACCCTATTTAGCAATTATCTGTTTGGAATAGAGAAATATCGCCAGTGTCCTATGACAAATAATTAGTATAGTTAGAAATAATTACTTAGTAGCCGCATGCCATTGGAGAACTTGATATTAATTGTATGCCATTGATAACCATAATGAAAGTTTAATTATCAAGAACCTATTAGCGTGTGATGTTTGGCAATTAATCATTAGCATGTGGTTAGTACGTAAATATTGTTAAGAAGTAAGCAAGATAAAGGACAGCAAATCATTATCTATCATGAATTTGTCCAATTAGTGAAATATCAACAAGATTATGTACAGGAATGTAAACTTAGGTTTATTCCTGTCAACGGTATAAATAAATACTGCAAAAACGTAAAATAATCTGTCTAATCTGTAAAACGTAAAATAATCTAATGAAAACATCGAGAAAAATTGCCAACGTTAAGAATTTTGGATAATACCTGACAGTACAGTACTGTTAATAACCTCCACTAGAATGAACTTAACGCCTGTTAAATCTAATTCCAAATTTGGCGAGTTATTACTTGTTTACTTGATATTTGGCAATGCTACAAACTCTACGAATTTTACTTGCATGAAATTGGCGAAGTTTATCTAAAGTTTTATTATCTGATAACAAGATGGTAAATAAATGCATAATTTTTTTTAGATAATTGAATGCTTTTATCGTATAAAACAGATCAAACAGAATTTAAAATACTCTACTACAAGTGAACAAAAGAATAATTAGATTTCTCAATTTCTTAATTTACATATCTATACTACACATTTGTAATGATGCACTTATTACTTATAATCCTTACTTGTTGTCCTTGTACTAGCTGATAAAGAGTCAGTGTGTAATTTCTCATCATCAACATCAGATTCCTTGACGGATATGGGTCTATACGATGATCTCCTTTTTCCATGCTTTGGACTTCTGTCCAATTCTTTCTCTTTTTGATCCTCAGTGTCTGTCTCAACTGAAGTTTCTGATACTTCATCACCTTCTTTCTTTTTTTTCTTTCGAAAAAGGCGAAACACTCTTTTTGCTATTGTTTTCTTCTTTTCTTGTTCTTCATCGTCGTCCCTAGGAATGAAATCTTCAACTCCCTTTCTCAACCCTAAAGGATCAGATGCTCCGATGTAACCCTGAAAGGCTCGTCCCAGAGTGTTTGACTCTTTCATTCTTCGTTTACTTCGGTTTATTCAGCTATCGAAGCAGCGGTAAAAGTCAAACTCTTCTGTATTCAACGAGGAGATTGAAATGAAATAAGTCATTAGGACAAACAGATTTCCACGTGATTTTTGTTAGCATTAGACGAATGCATGAGACGAGTTTTTTTAGCATGTGATTTTATTTTTCTATCAAATGCTTAAAATTTTTCACAGACCAATGCATTATATATTAACATTCTGATGCATAAAATATTATAGTTTCTCTCTATATATATTAAAAACTAACGCAGGTAGCACAGAAATCGCTCTTATTACTTAATCCGGAATGGCAGCAATGAAATGTAAACATATCGATGTACGAAAATTTCAGAAGACTGCTTTATTCAGCATTTTTTACAGCTGCACTTAATTTAACACTTCGTTAATTAAATAAGATTATTATATTTTTAATGTTGCTCGCCGTGTCAAGCATTTCATTCACTTAGAAAATAAAAAAAATATTCGGAAAGTTTAATAATCAAGAGCGAAAATAGACTTAACCATTACTAAGGATACTCGCTATGACTTAACCTAGTAGAAATAGATGATTTCCAAAATTATTAATTTTTCAAAAAGGTTTTTTTCATTATTATAAAGCTAAACAAATTACATCTTTAATGATATCATATTCATTTCTGTATATTTTTTGTCCCTAA
>JAPMOR010026014.1:0-15431 GCA_026543865.1 Argiope aurantia
AAAAAAATATTCATGAATTATGGACATTCTGTTTAATTTGTTTATAAATTATGAAACCTTTTTACATGCCCCAGTAATATCATCCATTTGATATTCATAACCTAATTTCTTTTGTTTTATTAACAAAAATTTAATTTCATATCTAAAAATTAAATAATGTTAGAAATAACTTAGAATTACATTTTATTTAACTTAATCAAATATATACAATTTATAAATTCTTTTAAGAAATTGTACTGGACGGTTCTCTGAAGGAAGAGCTTTAATTATCTTGTCTCTTAGCAATAAGTAAACATATATCAGTCCTTGGAAAATAAATACTTAAAATCATATATGAAATGCGTTTCATGTACAGTATTATTCTACTGGATGCAATTAAGGCATTTTCTAATGACCATTTATTCTAATGAATGCAAGTTATTCTCTCCAATTAATTTACTTATTTGATCATATATTAAACTCAAAATTAGGAATTAAAAGTTTTTTTTAAAGTCAATTACAATGTTTAAACAGTTGCATGGATATGAAATTTTGATTTATATATAAGTTAGTTTAAAATATTTGGTAAAATTCTAAGCTCCATCCTCTTTTAAATTCTGTGGTAATATAAAACTACTTTTTTGTAAAATTCGAACTATTTTTAAAAAGAAATATTGTATATTTAAATGAATTCAAAAATGTAAACACTAATAATCTAGATGAAAATATGAACAAAAATAATAATTAAATTTTGAAATCACTTTCTATATCAAGTCAGATATGTAACTGTATAGTTGAATTATTGATCACCATTTTTGTAATGATACTGAAATTTTACTTTTAAAGTAAATAAATTATTGCGAAAATAATTGTAAAGGCCAATGCTTTATCTCAAAGATATTGAAAAATCATTGAGCAATATAAATTCATAAGAATGTAACCCTGAATGTTGAAATTGTATTTTTCTAATGTTTGTATAGCCTAATAAAAATTGTTCAGTTCATATAAATATCTTCACATGGTAGAGCAACAAAAAGGATGTTTCTAGTAGTTTTTATGTGGAACATTTTACATATGTGTCACTACACTATAGCTTATTTACTTTTATGTGATATCCCTTCACACTTGCTGCAAAAATCCTTTGCTGTTTTAAAATAAACTAAGAGACAGCGCAAAAAATATATTGCAAAAAATAAATGGAAGAAATGATAAATAAACGAACGAATGGAATGAAAACAAGAAATTGCCGAACTAGAATCTAGGCTTGTATCCAACAGACATCTGTGTTGCTTTGAGCAGTTGTTTCAACCCTTTTGAGTGAAGTCAAAAACAAACAAAGCGAAAGAAAGGAAGGGGGAAACAAAATCGATTTAGGAAGAATTCTTCTCTCGCAGCTGCAACTCTACGTTCGTTACACCACTGGCCTTGGGCTCCTTGGAAAAGACCAATCAATAATTTTCTTTTTTTTTTTTTATTTCTGCTGTGTTTCTTCGCAAGTTGTGATCAATTGGATGGCTGAGAATTATATCACGAATGTCCAGAAAAAGACACGTTTACGGAATGAATGTGCTTGTTGGGCTAATGATAAAAGACTGTAACAATCGCTGATGAATAAATATTGTTTTATGTTCACTTTCAGACTATTTTATTCTTTCTAGCGTTTTTATGCCAAAAATGAAAGTATTGGTGGCGAAGGATTAATTTTTTGTTTCCATGTGTCAACTCTTGTTTTTGTGTTTTCATGTCTAAACATCTACTTTTTATTTGCTAAATTCAGACAGTTTTGTTTCCAATTGAATGTATATATCATTCAAACTATATCCAGTTAAGCTTAAAAATTCAAATTCTTTTTAATCGCTTAGATAGATTGAAAAATTTCTTGTTTGAAGGAATTGCTATTTCACAATTCTCATCACAGTGAAATATCATTGACGTTATTGTGCTTTGTAATATTGAAAGTAATAAAGTTTATTCTATGTGAGAATTATTTAATATCATAGAAAATAATTTAAAGCATTAATTTTAATTTCTGCATACATTCAATTCCAAAAAAATATTTCTAAATTGAAAAAAAAGAAAAAAATAGTTTATCTGATAGTTTTTAAGATTTCAATTGATGTAGTATTATCAATCTGAAATAATCCTAAATAATATATATATAGCACACTCACGAGTTTCCGGTTCGCGACTATAACGGCCTATTTTTCTTTTTTCGTAATCAACTGAGGAATGAAAGGCATTGCATTGTCAACATTTCCAAGGCATTCGAAGCGAGCATTTGATTCTCCTACGTGTCGTCTGCAAAATACAAGTTGTGACAGGAACGATCAGAGTTCTTCTTGTTCATTGTTTCGTCAGTGTGTAACAGACGTCTATTAAGAACTTCTTTAAAAACTAAAAACTGTAAGTTTTGACTCATATCGTAGGATTTTCTTTTAACCCTTAGTGTTATATGCATAATCGCTTACCAGTGAAAAATAAAATTCGTCTGAGTCAGTTTCCTTAAGAACCAGTCTTAGATTTACGTTCCATGCAATTGATTTGGGCATTACAGAATTTATATTGAAATGTGAACAGTTTATATCTTTTAACTTATTTTTTTCTCTAATAAATTCTTCAAAGGTGTAGTGCAGTATATAAACATATACAAACTACCAGTACAGAGCTTTCTATTTTAACTCGACACATTACCGGCAACAGCTTTTATGATTCACAGGGTAGCGGCCGCGTCCTGTGACTTGAAACGTGACTCTACGTGACTTGAAATAAATGGAGGGCGTATTACTAAATAAGAAGTGAGAAAATACGTATAATAACAATGGATTTTGATATAAAAACTTGTGTCTTCTGGTATTCATGGACAAGAAATTAGTTCATAGAACTTTATCCTATACGGATTTTTTGTAATTCGGCCTGTCCTTTACCACTTTAGATCGGATACTCTTGAGTGTACTTAATAATTTATATCGCATACGTATTATAAAATATATTTTATTTTATATATAACGTTCAGCAGTTTTAAATGATATTATTCGATTATTAATAGTCGATCTTTATGAATTTTAAATACTAGCATTATTTATTTAATAGTACATCCCCAATTGCCAGAAATCGTAACGTGTTACTGATAAAATTTGGCTAGATAGAAGATTTAGCAGTCTTATGTTTAGGATAGGCAAATGAGATTGTATATTTAAATGAATAAATTTATTTATTCGCTATGTGGTATCAGTAAGTTATATAAATAAGATAAAATGCAAATATTTAAATAATATGATAAATCATACAAACTTTACAGAACAACAAAGTTGCATTTCAGTTTCGATTAAAAGTGTCAATAGTAATTATTTATGATGCATATATTAGTAAACATTTTATAAGCCATAAGCATTACAAGACGCACACGAATACGTATTTAAAAGAATGTTCTTTGAAGCTGTTATAAAATATTTACTTCTTTTCATAATAAAGATATTGAATTATACATTGAAATTCACTAAACAGAATTGTATTCAGAAATATACTAGTCGAATACGATAGCCTGAAGGGATTCATAATCAAATTCTCACTTGCATGCTAATTAAAAATCAATAAGCTTTATTAGCTTTTCTAATTGAGTTTAATATTTCATTAAAGCACACATGAAAAGACAGAAAGCATAGTAATTGTAGATATTACCTTTGATCAAAGAGAATTAATCAAAAACACTGTTTGTAAAAGCAAAATTTTCCTAAAATTGTACACATAATTAGTTGATTAAATAAGTTGCAAATTCGAAATTTTTGTAATATTTCATGATGCTAATAATGAACATTTTTATTTCTGAAATGACGAATCCTTATTTCATTTTACCTCTGCATTTGAAAAACACGATGTAAATCAAGTAAACAATCCACTGTGATAGATGCTTTATTTCAACATAATTATAGGACAGAATTTTCAAAGTGGTGTTTTATCAGAGACTTCAGACGACCGAAATCTTATTTATTAATTAATTATTCACCACACATCAGATAACATTGTACTTAGAAGTTTCCTGTCTAGTACCAATTATTGAATTCACTCTTCTACTTATTTATAACCTAATAGGCAAGCGCATTTTTGTTAATAATCATAAATTCCGTGTAATGCGTTGTAAGAAGAATATAGAATATAGTACGCCCCTCAGTATGTTGAATAATAATTTCGCGTTATATTCCACTCAGGTTTTATTTATGACTAGCCGCCTTTGGCGACCAGCCGGTTCGCCAGTATTACCGCTCGCTACAATTTTCAATTAAATATTTTAAGTAACTGGTCTCTTAAAGGATTCTCAAACAAAACATTTTTAAAATTCAAATTTTGATAGTCATAACAAACTTATATTGTTTAGATCGTTTCGTTCAATTTACTATATATATTTTGCTAATTTGTTGCCATTTCCGGTAAAACTTCAACTTTAATTAAAAATGTATATGACGAAATTGCAATTAATATTAAGATATTTTTTAATAAAACCAAGCGTTTTATTTTATTTATCATCTTTATTGTTATTTATTAATTATTATTATTATTGAATATGAGTATTGCAAACAGAATTGCTCGGTATTTAAGTCTTATGTTAACTACAAAATATTTTTCATAGTTTATGTAATATCTCAAACAATAATTCAACAAAAATTTCTGAGATTCAGTTTTTAGTTTTGCTTTCAAAAGGATTAAAATGAAATCAATAATAATATTTTGTTCCTGCTTATAAATATATTTCAAAAATTATGAAGTCTAAATTTAATGCAGTAAGGTATCATATTCTGATAAATATTCTGGACACACCAAATTTTAAATAAATGAATGAATATTTCTATTTTCCACGATCAACTAAGACTTATTTATGAAGTTTTAAATGTTAAAAATTTAGAAAAACTCACCATTTTCATAATCTTAGGCCAATTAATCTTGAGAAACCTGCGCGCTTATTGGCGTATTTTCTTTGAAACGATCGATGAAAAATCTAAAATTATCCTTTTTTTATTGAATAGTGATATTGAAATCTTCATAAATCAGTCAGTTTAAGTGATTTGAAATTAACTCTCAAAAGTCAGTGATTTAGTTGATTGGAAATTAACTCTATGACCATCATAAAATCTGTGCTTTCTCTTGTGGTGTATGCATTCTCCTTAATATCCGATCGAATAAAACATCACATACAGAAGTACTACTTAGAACAAACACATCAAAAGTAAACATAACATTTCAATAGTTGCCAAAAACAAAAGAGAGAAAAATGCAATTAATAAGCAGACGATATTTAGAAAAGTACAGATATTTAGACTGGAAAATGAAATTATCTGAAATTAAAAACACGCGCAGACGATATTTACAAAAGTAAAAATATTCAAACCTGAAAAGGAAAATATATGAGTTATTCCATCAATAAATGCCACAAGTTTGTTTACATCTTCATTATTTTATTAAATATCAAAATGGATCCGGGACTAAATAAACACCCTGTATAAAGAGTGTAAAAGATCATAAAATAATTTTTCTTGAATTTATTTTTAGAAAAAATAATATTTCATATTTGTTTCATTTCCTACAGACACTTGCCAAAAATTATATTTTGGCAGATTTCTTTTCCAAAAAGATTTAATTTATTTTCAGTTAGAGCTTTAATCAATGTGATGGCAACACTTTGAAAAAAGCTATTTTTTTCTCATGAATGCGAAACGTGCTTAATCCTCATTTTTATTTTTGACGAAAAAAATTATTGAAAAACATAGTTAAAATATTTATTTAAAAATTCATTAAAAATAGAAATTTAAATTTAAGATTAAAATAGTAGTATCATTTAAAAGATAATTTTTTTATCTTTAACTTCATGTAAAAATCTTTTTTGTGCGGTAATATTTTCGGCAGTTATAGCAGAAACACGTCAAAATTTCGCTTAATTTTTAAATAAATAAAATTCTAGTTAAAAATTCGAAAAAATAACCCCCAGGTGCACATTCCCGGCCTCCAAAGTATACACGTGCCAAATTTGGTAGCTGTAGGTTGAATGGTCTGGTCTGTAGAGCGCCAACACACACACACACACATTGAGCTTTATTATAAGTATAGATAAGGATGATGTTTGGTAAAATTTTATATTTATATTATTATTATTAATGATTAAATATTTATGAATTACGTATTAAGACTTGAGTAAGATAAGGCTGCATCAACATAAAGTAAGTTTGCCTTATTGAAAACTGCAATGAGTGCTGATATGACAGAGCAATTTATTCAGTAAGCCTATTTTTAGTGATTATCGAAATACCACCAAACGTACTGTGAATACTAACAAAATTGTACTAAATAGTAAATAATAATAATAAATAAAAGGAATAATACATGTTTTTTCCTACTATGATTTTTTTTATTTAAAAATTGTCGTATTTTATATAAGATTATGTGGATATTATTGGCAAAAAATTTGAGTGTAAATTTTGATTTATTATAGTTGTATTGAAATCTATATAGTTATCTATAGAGTTCTTTTTAAAACTACACAGATCTATGAAATTTATTTTTAAAATTCACTTCATTTTTTAAAACTGATATTTATGTTATCTTCAGTTTTGATTTCAAAAATGAAATCTATTTTTTAATCTTGCAACTCTTCTTCACGAAAAGGTTTAAAATTCTGTTATTATATAAATATGCACTTTACATATAAATTCGTGTTTATCATAATTCTAATGATAAACGATTTTAGGAAAAAAAAATAATTCCCTGCTTTGTTTCTGGCGAACTGAACGGAAATTGCTTTTTATCAATTTCTAGCACTATTTGGCTATAAGGTTGATATAAAACTTTCATTAATATCGCTTTTTATTTTCTTTAGATCTTAATGAAATCTGAAATTTGGTTTTCCCAAGGCTATTAAAATTTCAGAAAAATGGATCATTTGTATGTGGAGAAAATTATATTTTCTTCCATATCCCATCCTAATATTTTGAAATATGTTAACATCTCTTTTACAGTAGACCTGAACTTTTCGTTTTCCAAGAAATTTGATTATAATTTGTTTGAAATATTCTCCTCTTTTCTTTAATTTTAGCTTATGTTTTCATTCTTTAAGAGCGTTTTGATGCCAGGTCGTAAAATAATCGTTCGATCAGCTTTTCCTTCTATAAAATCAGGGATAAATCACAAAATAATAAAAATAAAAATAAACATGTTCTTTATAAAACCATAGTAAAATGTTTAATAAGCCAATTTTATATCAGATTATAAACGTATAATCATTTTTAGATTTATCCAGGTTCAAGCGACGTTTTTTAGGACATGTTTTATTTTATGCAATGATATGGGAATTTCCTGTAACCACTATTATAAGCAACACATTTTTCGTCTTAAAATCGCTGCTATTTGACAATTTCTGTTTCGCAATAAGAAACTTCATAAAATGACAATTCACATTATTTCATAACATTCATCTAACTGATCTACGGCAAACGTTGTAAAGGAGAAGTAAAAATAGAAAGTAGGAAAGAGGATTAATGGAAGGAGAGGAGAGAAAATACGAAGGAGAGGAGAGAAAATACATGTTTGTTCCAGTTTAAAATTATTCTCTAGATTTATTGTTGGATTAAGTTTTATAATTTATTAATTTATCGGAAATACTTTAATAAATATTTATTCATTCTTTAATAACTTGAAATTCGAAAAGATTAGATTTATCATAAAACTGCACATGATGGAGTTAAATAGTTAGTTATTCGATAATATGCATTAAAAAAGGTATAACAAAATTAATTATTTCCATTCAATGTTTCATTGCGGTCTGTATTATCATAAACTGCTCAACATTTTCTGCAATTATATAGTCGCAAAAAAAGTAACATTGAAATATACATTTCTAAATAAATCTGACTTTACGAAACATAAAAATAAAAATACCGCTGTTACATACTTCGTAAATTATTTTTTACATTAATAGAAGTCAGTTTTGCAATTTCGCACAGGATTTCCCAACAGACTATATTGCTTTAACATTGAATGAATATTGCTCTCGATTTTCATTAAATGTTGATTGTTTTTTTATTGCGTAACATCTCTCGACTGATCTGCTTTCAATCATGTAGGCTGCTTAAATATACATTCATTCTTCCAAAAGAATAAAATTATATATCTTTATTTCCCAATTTAATAAAATATTTCAGCCCGAAACCATATTTCAGACAATATTGTTAAAGTATTTTTCCAACAAGCATTTTTGATTAATGGCTTGAAATTCTCTTAAATATTCTCTTAAAAGTCTATTAAATATCACTTCTATCCAAATATTGTTCTCAAAAAATGTCCAATATAAGACAGTTCGCCGGAATATTTCTAAATTCTACTTTAGAAGCTTTTGCATAATTCAGATCACGTTTGGTTATTTGGGATCGGAGTAAATAAGGTCTATATATATTCATATCAAATGCATTTTATTGCTTGGAATACTTATTTTGGTGCCAAAAAAGTTTTATTTTCAAATTTATCAGTTAATTTACGTTTTGAAAAATGTTTGAGCTATATATTGGCGGAAATTCTACATATAAAAATTTATTTTTATATTTTAGTTAAATCTAAATATTTATATAAATTCGATTTTCTTCTTTAGTAATGGCAGAAATTAAAGCCAAACTTCTAAATTGGATGTTTTAGTCGTTCAAATCACTGTTTATTATGCAAGAATGTAACATATGATGCATGTAACATATATTATAGATAAGAGATGAAATTAATGATTATGATTAAGGACGTCATTTACATCCTTGAAAAATAAATAATTTCGGTTCATAAATTTCATATTATAAATTTATTATATATTATTTTATAATTACTCTAATATTTTATATTATAAATGAGTTAATGTTGTATTATAAATATAAAAAATTCACTTTCTGAAATTTTGAATTAACAGTAAACTTTTTGTTAAATTTTTGTTCGCGAGAAATTACAAAAATATAACTTAAAACAAAAATGAAAGATATGAACATGGAATACCTTATATACCGCTAACAATTAATTGCACTTTTCAAAAAATTGCGGAAATAAACAGAAAATTGTACGTTACTGGATATATTCGAGGATAAAATTTCATGTGAATAAATGAAAGAAAAGCAAGAATTCTTGTGAAAATCAGATTATAATATTTGGAATCTTTACATAATTTTTCTTGAAATCAAATGATAATGAAAACTATTGAATGAAAACGATGAACTTCTTCTTTGTTCGGTTTTTCCTTATACAGCAGAAGTTTCATGCAGTGATTGAATCTGGGTGAGATACAAAATTTTAATGTATGCGAGAAGAAGTGAGTATCTCAGTATTATCGATGTTGAAAGGGAACAAACACACTGAAACAAAAATTAATGACCCATTAGGTGATAAAAATAAATTTTTATCTTGCAATCAGAAGAAACTGAATCATCAATAAAGATGTGATTCGGAAAAGATTGTCTTTTATAGGATGATTAAATATAGAATGAAATAATGAAATTTGATGGAAATGATTAGAAATATTTAATAGCAAGCAATATTCTTTATACTTTTATGAAATATGACTTGAGTGTAAGTACATCGATCAAGCAACGTACATAATTAAATATTTTTCTTTAAAATGTTTCTAGGTGAAGTGCAATATAGTAGGGATCTTAAAAGAAAATAAAGAAAGGGATTCATTTTCTTTTCTGAAAGTAGTAAATTTAGGTTTCCTTTTGCTTTCAAGAGAATGGGGAATAAAAACATATCATCTATACTAATATAAATCTCAATGTGTGTGTGTGTTGGTGCTCTACAGGCCAGATCGTTCAACCTACAGCTACCAAATGTGGCCCATGCATACCTTGGAGATCGGGAATGTGCACCTGGGGTCTCTGTTTTGAATTTTTAATTAGAACTTAAATTATGAATTAAAAACTAACTTTCGTGCCAAAAATTTTTTTCATTTCCCCGCCACCAAATGAGTAAGGCTTCAGTTTTTTTGTTTTGTTTTCACACTAACGAGGATATGTTTAACATATTTTCAGCCGATCATTTCAAACTATTTTGTTTATTTTCTTAGTATTTGATGCATTTAAAATTAAACATTTAAAATTAAACATTGTCTGAAGTACTTTTGAATTAAAATAAAACATAATAAAGGAAATTAAAAATGTCTTATCTGCGAGCGTTGTCCCAACTGGCCTAGAAAATTCACTCTTTTTCGTTACCATAATTGGAGCATAATTCACGCATGCGCATTGTGTTCTGATTGTTGACACCTTTTATTTCAACGGATACGGACTTGGTTTTGATGGCTTAACATGTTTCCGAATAAAAAACGCACACATAAAGAAACGAATCATTTGTAGTTTAGACCTCGTAGAAAATAATCTTCATTCTTCATTGCAGTCCTCAGGCTCATATGGATTTGCACAAAGCACTGACTATTATTATGTAAAATATATAACATTGCAGTGTACTGGTATATTTTTGTATAGAATTCATCTTCCCATGCCTCCCACAATCAGCTAAAAGAAATTCGTTTCTTTTGAAGATTCCATCAAACAGGGAACCACCCTGTGTTTTATCTTGACTAATATTTTTGTTTCGTAACTCTAAGTCTACTTATTACTGAAATGAAAACGTATCGGTCTATCTGGTATCTCTGATTCGCATATCTTTGGAATTAAAGCAACGAAACAGCATAATAATGTTTGGAGAATAAGTTCGCGTATCGCAGGAAAACATTCAAGAAATTGTAGTTGCAATCAGAACTATTTCAAAATTAATCTCATGAAATTTAAGCGTATTTCCTCTATAAAAGTAAAATTGCAAAAAAAAAAAAAATCATCATTTAGAAAAATGTACAAATTGTCGTGAGGAAGAAAGGGAAATTTTTTTGGAAGTTTCATTAAAACCTTTAAACAAAAGTTTTCATCGTCCAAAAAAATTTTATAAAAATTATAATTTTTTTCTTTAATGCAAACTGATTAAAAGGTTGCCCTTTAATCAAACAAATGTTAATTATGTAATACTTTGGAGCTTAACCTTCTTTGAAATTTAATTTATTTTTGTTGTAACTCAATACAGTCAGTCTAATCATTTGTTATTATCTGAAATTAGAAAATTCCTTCTCCGGTTTTTATTGCTATATCAATACGAATTTGTGCGAAAAGCAGTTAATTTCGTAATGCAATTTTTTTATTGATAAATAATGCATCATTTATCCCTGTTTATTCTCTCATATCGGAGTGAATCTGTATTTCGGGTTCTCATATGTAATTCTTTCATCCTACCTAGTATGTTTTTTCTTTATTTCAAATTAAAATTTTACCTTTATTCATATAATAGACAAAACATATAGGCACGCTATGTCAAAGCTAAGTCAGCTATAAATATAATAATGCAGGATTCTCATTCAAAATTTTATTATTTTATCCGATTAAAAATTTAAAATCACTCCTGTTAATTTCATTATGAAAAACTTGAAGATAGTGTATTGAACTTGACAATAATATAATTATTTATTATCTATAAAGAGTGAATGTTATGGATACAATATTAATAAGAATGTTGAGTTTTCACATTAAGGAACTACTGAAGAATTGTCATTATCTCGTACTTGAAGAGTAAAGTTTTAGATAAGCACCAGCAGTATCACTTGAAATTCAAGTTTTAGAACTACTTCGCATTACGAAGTTGAATTTTCTATCGCCTTGGCTCATCAGAAAAGAGCATACATCTGCATTTAATGTTGTAAGAATTTTCGTTTAGGGTCGGTAAGTTAAAGAAATGTCGCTCTTTGAAATCATTGCAAATTCTTGAACTCGAAACTATTTGAAAGCGCAGATTCAAAATAAATTAAATTCGTAAATATTTATTTGCAATGAATGGATTCTTAAAGAATTTTATACAAGCTACACAGAAAAATATATATCAGATATATATCGGATCGGATATATATTTAAATTAATTAAATATATATAAAAAGATTCTGAAATTAATAATTTTTTTTTTTTATTTTAAGACATTTTTTTAACCATTCTTCAGTAAGGAGGTAGCTAAAATTTTAACAAAATCAAAAATTAAGCATCATGTATTCACGTATTATATAATTCAGGTGATTAAGTAGTAATTAATTTTAAGAAAGTGGATAATTTAAGTCTATTACTTATATATGAACAATATATGAACATTTGACGAGTACAGACCTTCTTATTTCCATTCTTCAAAGGACTGAAAATAATGGATTAAAAAATAAAACTATTTCAACAGCAATGAAAACATTTATCCCTTCTTTCAAATAGCAATATAAAGAAAGGAAATAAATTTTATTGCAAATAATTTTACAAATGCAGCGAAAGCAGCTGCCAACTTATCCGCAATTTACGTTTTTTTTTCAAATAATTTATTAATACAACAATGGAACTTCCAAAAAAAATTAAGTGCTGCAAATCCAATTTATCCAAACTGCTCAAAACAGATTCCTACGATTTGACACGATTTGCACATTTGTCTTATCATTCAAGTTAGGAAAAGGAAAAAGAAATAAAGGAACCTTTCATTTCTATGAAGAAAACTAAATGCAACTCAAAGAGCTTATAAAACACTCCGCCATAAAACAGATTCGGCGCAAAAAAAGACAATTCATAAATGATCATGAGACACAGAAAATAGGAATAAAAACATTTACTAAAGAAGATTTGTTTTGAAAAATGAGTCCATGCCAGTGTAACATGAATGAGTGACACGAATACAAACAAACTGAAATGCAAAGTAAGCACCTTTCATCGTTGGCAGTCTTCGGGAATCTCAACAAAACCAATTTGTTTCCCTTTTCTTTCAAATACAAAGTAGGGTGGGTCGAACACTGGAGCCCTGTTCTATCCATTCTGCTCTCTTTCTGTCGCCAAATAACGAATTTACATTTATTTAAAAGACGACACTTGCAGATAGAAAGAAGAAAAAGCACTGATCAATAACGCCATTCGTACATTTTTTTACCTCCTTTATTTGTTTACGTGTCTTTTTTATGAGAAGTGCGTCTGAAGGCTGACAGGGAAAATGATTCACCAACTACAGGGAACATTAGGGAAATCCCACATGTTATAAGCATTATTAATAACCTTTTTTTTATCAATTGTATCTTCGTTTTTTATTTTACTTTATTTTATCTCACGACATTTAGATATTGGTGAAGGTGAAAGCCGTCTTGTTTTTATTTTACCGCTGCATAAAAAGAATGCCGGAACATTAATAATAGTTTGTTGAATGATAGGGAAGTTCTTTTATTGTATTTACTTTTTATAGTTTAAAAGATATTTCTTTTTTGTTTGATATATAAAATTTAACAGAGAGAGGTGTATTCACTTAAATAGCATAACTAGAAGCTAAACATTTTCTATTAATATTTTTTTTAATATTTTATTATCTGAATTAATTTTCCAGTAACAATTCAATTTTATTTATTTTTATTTTAGATAAGGTTTAATGCATAATATCTCACGGAGGGATAGGAAAACGTTTTTAAATAATAAAATTAACTTAATTATTTTTATGTTAATTTAATAATACTGCTTTATATAAATTACTAAGAAAACTAGAAAGAAAAACAATATTACGAAGATATATGTGTATTAAACCATAACTTTAAATAATGTTGTTATGTAATTGTGATGTAAATGTTTCTGTTTCTCTTACATTCAAAAAATAGAATGTATTTGGGAAAATGCTAAAATTATTTAAAATTTAACTAATGAAATTTCCTGTTATCATTTTTTTTATTTGAATGAAGTAATGAAATTCTTAATTACAATAAATAAATTTAAATATGATAGAAGAAACAAAATCCTTCTTAAACTAACTAGTTATAGAAAATTGCTATAAAAACTTATAGAACTGTTAGTATATAAATTTAAATTTCATGTTATGCAACAATAAAATGGAAACAATAACTATAGTGATAAAAAAAACTTTATTTTAAATTAAATAAAGAAGTACAAATCTTTTTTGAAGATTTTAATTTTTAAAGATTTTGAACAGACAACAGCCTATATAAAACAGTTAGTTAGTATTCGACATAAATGACCTTGTTTAAGAAATCAGAAATATGACAAACATATATGTAATATAATTTAGCAGATACATGACAAAAAAAAACAGCTTGACGATTTAATTTCAATTTATTTTTCAATAGAAGGGCATAGCTTGTACAAGGGGTGAAGCAATGAAACGCGATATTTTGCGATATAAGAATAAAATGAGAGATGTTTTTCTCTTGATGATTTTACTGAAAGATGCTTTTAGAAACTTCTTTGACACGTGTCGATTTTGAAAGGAAATCTTATGTATCTTTAAAAATATATCGTAGGCATAGGTCTTTTTTATCCCTTCGCTCATACTATGGTAAGTGAACACTCGGCAATTTTTTAGAGAAAATATTAAAAGTAAGTAAATAAAAAAAATTGGGATTTGGATCAGGAAAAAGAGAAAATTATAAAATAAAGCAACATGGATTAGTTTAAAATAAAAAAATATAATATTAATTAAGATTTAAATTAAATTAAGATATATCATTACATAAATATACGAAAAAAAAGTATTCGACACAAATAACTTTGAATTAAGAAATAAGAAAACTTTGTTTCTTTACAATTAATTTATTATTTAAAAATTATACCAATACAGATATTTAAGCAATTTTATATTTTACTTTATGACCTTATTTTATGAAAGTTTCATAGAAATTGAGGATTGTTATTTGTGTTTGAAAATTTCATTTTCATTGTTCTTCTCAGAAGTAAATTAGTAATGAAAGTTAAAGGTTTTATTTTATTGGTCGTTTTAAGTTAAACAGGGTCATAATAAACAATCTTTTTGCGTGAAATAATGATATGTTATTTTTGGTTCCGTAAATTTCAATTATTTAAAAAATAATTTTATTTGTTAAAAAGCTATTTCCTGTATGACATAAAGATTTTACCATCTTATTATTAATTTAGCTATGTCAAAATCATCTTTTTGTTTATCGTCATTATTTATAGTAAACTTTTGACTTTACGGAGTTTTAAAAAATGCTTCTGAGTTTAAATAATATTTTTCTTATGTTGAAGATATACATATGTTGTTTATAATTATCTGTTCATTAGAAATTTGAATGCAATATATATATATATGTGTGTGTGTGTGTGGTATCCTTGTTCCACGGACCACCAGGTGGCACTGCATCTACCTTCTATCCACCAGCTGACGTCACACGGACATGAGCTTAAAGCGAATATAAAAGTGAAACATTGGACTTCTGGATGTCTATCAACTTGATATAGATGGGCAACAACAGCCCTTTTAACTTTTTACTTCTTTCCTTTTTAATTTTATGTCGTGCCGTTTTTATGTTTGTTTTGTCTTTTATTAAATTATGAAATGTACAACTTGACTATTTCATTCGCCTTGGAACTCAG
>JAPMOR010026014.1:34474-80512 GCA_026543865.1 Argiope aurantia
ATATATATATATATATATATACATGTAATCTAATATATACATGTAAATTTAAGGTCTTCTATTATCACTTTCAGTTTATTAGAGACATTGCTTGAATTTGTTACAAGAATTCCATTCTTTTGAGCGTTTATATTCAGTTATAATATTGTGCGCGAGTTAAACTACCATAATTCATATCCTTATGAAATAAGAACAAAATAGATGCAATAAGGGAGGACACTCATATGACATTTAAAATATTATTTGAATATATCAAATGACCTTTGGGAGTTTTGTCCTAGAAACCTTTTCGCATGCACTCCAATAAGTGTCTTATTCCTCTACTCCTCTCGAAAAATTAAGGCCCTTCCAGAAGATCACGAACAATAGCTAAATTGGCGAATAGTAGATACCAATGGCCAACAATAGTTGCAAAATAAATATTTTTGACATTTTAACTGAATCTGTCATGCAAAAATGTATTGTGGACCATTTATTTTTTCTTTTTCCGAATGATTAGCAAAATGTGATTTTGAATTCCAGTTTTAGTCATAAACTCATTTGCTGAATTTGATTGATTCAAATCTTTGCGCCTATGAGTTAATGAGTTTATATGTATGCAAAAATATAGCACGACCGAAGTTAACTCCTTGACAGATTTGTTAATAAATCTGATATAGATGTTCAATATTGTTATTGTATTCACAGGAAGCCATACAGATAAGCGGACGGACAGACACAGCTCTAAAAATGTTTCTTTTTGTATTCAGAGTGGTCTGGAACATGTATATTCTTCAAAATCCTGAGTTTGAATTTTTGATGATTACACAACTGTCGTACACAAGACAGAAAAAAAGATTGAATAAGTTTACATGGTATGATAGAAAGAGAATCATTACTGTATGAATATAAACTATTTTATCTATAATATTAGTCAACTTTGGTTACCAGCTTGTTTGACAGGAGTGGTGCTCTAAAATTTTCAATTAAATACCTTGGTCTATTAAATGCCTCTTCAGTAAAATAATTTTAAGCTTCAAATTTGGATAGTCACTTGACTCATATTATTACGATAGTTTTTTCAATGCCTTTGTATATCACTCGAAATTGCTGTCAGCTGCATTCAATTTTGAAATGGAAGAGATAAAATATCGTTAAATAAATAAAAACATTTTTTCTGAAACCAAAAATATTTTTTTAAAAAATATTACTATAGAAATTCAACATTGTAATCTTATATATTACATTGTTATCCTTTTTATTACATTTTTATAATTTATACATTATTTCAAAGAACTATTCATTAAAAAAATTTTTGATTCAACAAACAAACAAAAAAAAATCAGTTTTGTCTTTGAAAAGATTTAAATGCTGTAAATAATTATATTTCAAATCAATATGTATCAAATCAAATATATTCAATCAAAAAAGGTATTTCTGAAAACAATTATGAAATACATTTATTAATAACGTAGCAGAATAAAAAAATGGTCCAAATAAAATATTGGCGTATATATTAGCCTACATGAATTTAAAATGTAGCAGATATTAGCTGTTGAGCCTTGATTTGAGTGGATATCCTTTATATATTAAATTATGTTTACATCAAATAAAGCTTATTTTTTAATAAATAATATATAAAAAATAATAGACAATTTTTTTTACATTTATTTTTTAGAAGTAAACGTAAAAGATAATGCAATTAAATAAATGTAATTTATTATGAAATATTAAACAGTTTTTAATATTTCATATTTACTTAATTTTATACAGACACGTGTAGATAATTCTTTTTTTCTTGATTTAATTTATAGTAATAGTTAAGGCTTTTTTTGAGCTTTTGCCAATATGACAGCAACACATTGGTTTACGGCGAATTTTTTCCCATTCATGCTGAACTTGCGCATTTCCGGTTAAATTTTATTTTTGATTTTGTGAGAAACATATCTCGAAAAAAATGTTTCAAAGATTTTTTTTAAATGCGTTAAAAATAGAAAGTTAATTTGTAGGTAAAACATTATTATGACTGACACGATAATTTTTATAGCTATAAAATGATGCAAAAATCATTTTTTCCTGCAATATTTTCAAAAATTATCGTGGAAAGATTCTAACGTTTTTGTTTAATTTTTAATTAAAGAAAATCATAATTAATTTTTTAAAAAAAATCTTTCTGTGGTGCACGCTGTTACCTTCCAAAATGTTTATCTGCCAAGATTGTTAGCCCTAGGTAAAACGATCTGACCTGTAGAGCGCCAACACCCATACTTCTTTATTATAACTAGAGATAAGGCTGAAGATAAAGATAGATAAGAGCGAGGCTGAAGGATCGAATTAATTATCCGCCACTTTATTGATTCCAAGTATTTGATTTTAAAGTTTCAAAATTCTTTCTAATTAAAACTTTTATTGTCTCATCTGGTGTTAATAAATTCTTTTCTAACTTTTATTTATAGATATATCTCCCTTAAAAACATTAGCAGTTGATTTGACACATTAAACTATGAAGACATTCTTGTTGAATCCGAATAATTTTTATTTCTATAAAAGTCGATTTTTGGTTTCTAGTTTCCCGAAATCCAAAAATTACAAAGATGAAAAGAGAGAGAGAGAGAGAGAGAGAGAGAGAGTGTATAAGGAAGGATGATTGAAGTAACTGCAAGCTGAATACAAACTAGTTTGCCAGAAACGTGTCTCGTGGCCTAAAAAAGTCAAAGTTTTACAGTTCAAACTCTTGTTGAGAAGTCAAAAGGAACAAGCAAAAAAAATGACATGAAAACAGAGAATTTATTTAATAGATGATTTTTGTGTTAAAATATTTTCATGTGCGTTTGTGTAATTCCGAAAATGTCATGTTAAAATAATTAGAAATTTTATTATTTAAATAACTCACTTTTATTAAATTTTTATTCATTTAATGGATATATAAATTTTCAATTATTGATTATGTATTTTTTTTATTATTATTAAACATTTTAAATATTATCAATCAATCTTTTTAAGTTAATTTCGAAAATCGCTCCTTGATTCAAGTTTGGTAAAACCAGGAGCAATAATTTGCCATACAAAGCGCAAAGACATAGGCATCTTTTGATATTAGTAGAGATTATTTGAGAAGATTTTATGAAATTGAGTAGATGTTTTGAGCCTTACCAAACTTTCTAAACGGAATGCTCCTGCTATTCTGTTAACTCACCAAACATCTTTAATTAATTTACTGAAACGAAACATTTATTCTGCATATTATCTGTAACAAATTTTAGCATAATTCTGTATGGCTTTTATGGGATTGCTTTTGTTATATATCAAATACATATAGATGTTGAAATTATTATATTTGCATCTTAATAGATGCATTTCCTTAAAACATCTAATCAAAATTCAATGAATTCAAGCTTACTTTAATCCATAAAGCATGTTAATAATTAGATAAGTCTGAATTTCAATTACTCTTAGATGAACCTTGATTTTTCCCAAATGAGTGGCTATATTTATAATTTATTCAGATATTTTAATAATTCCCTTAGATGAAATTGATGCGTAGAATGTGAAATCAAAATTTAATATCATTTATAGTGAATTGGAAATTTTAACCTAGGAATGAAATTTAAATTTCACAGATTAGAATTATACACTTTTAAATAATTTATGCTGTTTATAATTTATATAAAATAGCGATTCCAAAATTTCTAGCTTGCAAAATTTTAAAACAAGTTATTATATGTTTAAAATTATTATTAACGTTTTAAAAATATTTGAAAAATATTACAGGTTAATAAACACTATTTAAATGTAATTAGAAGTAACTGGAAATTTTTTTAAAGGAAACATACGCGCTTTCTAAGGAACGAATGAAACAATGATAAAAATAATGCAATATTTACTTAAATGTTTGAAAAAAAGGTTTTCATATTAAAGAAATTATGAATAAAATTATCAAAATTTATGAAACAATTAATGTGCATTGGTATAGGTTAAATCATGCTTTATTGTTTATCTAAATCTCATTACATGTCAAAAATGAGTTTCATTTGTTAAAGTTTAATTAGAAGCACTAACTCCAAAGAAGATTTTATATAAATATATTTGAAAGATAGCAATTGCATTTTATAAATATTTCAATATAATTTAGCACCTAAAATTTAAAATCTATAACATCAGCTTTTGTATCCAAACTTTCAATGCAAATCATTAATAAGGAATTTAAAAAAAAAATAGTGCTGAAAGTTAAAAAGTTCTAGAAATTAAATTAAAATGGTTAGTTAGATCGAAATTTTGAACAGAGACATTTGTAAAAATGAATTTACAGTTTTCACAAAATTAATAATGATAAAGGGAAGTTTCGTGAAATCCACATAAATAATATTTTCACTTTTCTTTTCCTCCACTACAATTAAAATGAAATTTTAAATAGATTTTTTTCAAATCTGAGCATTCTAAGACGTAATTTAAATCAGTCGTCACCATCAATAGATTTTTTCATTAAATTTATTATTTATCCTGTAACATTTTTTGATGATTTTTTCTTAAAAAAAGTAATAGCGATAAACATTTTCTGCTAAAAGGAATTCTACATTATACGTATTTGAATTGGAAATATCACAGTAAATACATCTATTTTTTTAACGAAATGATAGGTTTTTACTCTAAAACATATGCTTTTTAAACTGCTGAAACTTGATATATTATGAGATTTATTTGTTTAAATTATGCAGTAGAGGGCTTGAACATTTAGAAAAATATTTCTTTAAGACAATACAATTACCAATTTAATTGTGAATTTTTATAAAATTTAATAGGGTTTAAATTCATCTACAAAATAAATGCAAATAGTTATTTTGCATATCAAATTCTATTCAAAAAAGCCTTTTCTTTCCAAATGTGAGCAAAAAATTCTTTAAATTAAAGCATAACTTTATTCTAATGAAATTTAATCATTCGATGTATAATTAGGCAACAAAATTAGTATAACGTTGGTATTCCTAATTTCAAAATTACATAAAAAATATCCATACAAAAAAAAACTTTGAAGTAAACGTTTAATTTTAAGTACGTAAAATTAGAAAAATCCGTTAATAAGAATTCAAAGAAGAAACATATTTTTAATATCCTAAAAATAAATACTTATACTATATTCAATTTCCCCGGGGAAAGACACCTCATAAATGGGGATAAGACGATTCCATATGATGGTTGATTCTCACTATCTTGGTGGACATAGAAACAGTGTGAGTCAGGCTACCCCCTTAAGATGACAGATGTGTCTTATATAGGAGGGCGTGTTGCAACCATACTTTCAGCCATATGACACAAAATCAAAATTTCATCCAATATTTCTACAGTGGTCAGGGCATTCAGATTTTTCAGAATGCTTTCGGACGGTACGGTGTAGCCAATTGTGGTTATGCTATATTGAATTAGAAGAAAATTCTATTTGTAGATTATGTTAAATGTTTGAAGAGATTTTTCTGTTAACATTTTAAAGAACTTGTTTAACTAAATATATCTTTCTTTCATGAACAATACCTTTTAGCATACTTGATAATACCCTGAAATATTATGCATTACATTAGGTGCTTGCATGTATGTTGATTATTTTTTTCATTTTAAAAAGACATTTATTGAGAAAAATTGGTATAATATATATCAATCAAAATATTTCCTATCATTTTCTACAACATTTCTCCCTCTTCGTCCAATAAGTCTTGAATTTGAATGTCTTCAAATTTCTGTTGTCCTCCAGTCTGTTCTTTGTCATTGACATCGAAATCACCACTCTTAAATCGTTGAAACCAAAACCGATAATTGTGATATGGTGGAGCTACATCACCATAAGTTTCTAAAGATGTCTGATGGGCTTCGGCAGCAGATTTCTTCAAGTCAAACAAACAAAAAAAAGCAATGAATGTCGGAAAGGCAATTTGGAGCATTGCATGATCGTGGTCTTTATACACTGAATAACTTAATAATACTAATTTTAAAATTTAAAAAAATGATAACAATAAAGTAATAATAAATTAGTAAAACCCAAAACCATTGTCGTTTATACTTCACATGTTTACCAATATATGTCGATGATTAAAATACATTCAAATACCTAATAAAAAATCCATGACTTTATTCATGAAATATTCTAAAATATAAACTTTCATGAAAATACTTTATGCTATATAGCAAAAAGAAGTCTGAATTTTTTAATAAACACTTTGATTGATATATTTAAAAATCCTACGATTCACAATGAACAAATTCGACCAGTACATATGATGAAATCGAACCGAAACACAAATCAAATATATATAGGTTTGAGTTAATTAATTGTTAACAAAAATGCACTCTCTTTTAAGTCGTATTATATTTTTCACAATCTAACTTTGAAGGATGTAGGAAACTAACAAGCTCTAATTCCAACCTTCCAACATCCACTAAATGAAATGACCTTGAAACATACAACAATAGGATTATCAGAAGGTTTTTACTTCTTCATGATCCATTTCTTTAAAACAGAAAAGGTAGAAAAGAAACGTGAAGATGTTTCCCTCTAAGTTGATTTAGTGGAAGAGAAGTAGATATTTTTCTCAATCTTCTAGAAAGAGAAGGCTACCAATCAATTGCGACTTTGAAGCTGAAAGCATTAAAGGACGGCGTGCCCCATTCTATTGAGTCAAAACTTTTTTAGAATTTCCAGGAACTTTCTTTTTGTTATCATGTAGGCTGTATTAAATGAGAATGTGATCTAACCGAGTGAACGGTTTCACAATACGTGACAGCTGAAATGAACAAAGTATTTTGTTTACAATTTCTTGTAAAGTAAATAAAGTTTACTGAAAGGGCATCTGTTAAAAGAGTTTGCCCTTATTCGACAGGCAGTCTTTAAACAACATTCTTGTTAAAGGATATAATGCTGTTAAAATGAAAAAGTATTGGTACCTTGAACTTTGATAACTTGAATTAAATAGAAGTTTTGAACTGTCTAACATCTTATAAACAACATTCAATCATAAATATTAAAATGAGGACTTTTATGAAGTGTTTATTATAATATTAATCAATTTTAGATAGATCTAAATGATAAAGGGATCTAACAAAGACGATATTATTTTGCTTCTTATTTCAAAGTAAACCAAAAGTAAGGCGAAAATATAATGATTAGAAGTTATCTATTTAAAGGTTATAATTTTCAGGTTATAAATAACATTCTTACAAAGAAATTAAACGATTATTCTCTTTTTTATTTTAATGTTAATAAATGAAATTTTTTTCCATTTTTCAGAAATAAAACTAATAATTTGATAGCAACTAAATAAATTAAAACTAAGAATAAAAATACAGGAGTGTTTTAAAATATTATTACAAGGTTAAATAGTAATTGTTAAAATGTATGGGCACTTCAATTTATTTATAAATTAAATCCATTAGGCTTACTTCTAAATATTTGTGAATATTGCTTTGCCTTTTCTAAAGAAAAGAATTCATCTGCAATATGAAAATAAAGAATATGACTTCCAATTTAATAGCGATACTTAATTTTTATGACTTGTGATTATACGACCTGCAAATATAGAGCACGAAAAGTTTTCTTTTTTATTCTGCTGCCAGTAGTCATTAATAAACGCCTCAGCTATATTTAAAATGAAAATTTGAAGAACTAAATTTAAATTGAATTTAAAAATGAAAGGAAAATGTGTCAAAATTCCTCTCGTAATATCAAACTTCCTCTCTTCATATGAAACATTATCAATCATTCTAGTTTTAGATTCTTCCTTTGCCGACTAATTATCATAAGATGATACTTTAGGTATAAAGTATCTGGATTTGAAATATTATGTACTTTCTACAGCAACTTGACATGCATTTCTTTCTTACTACATGAACGACCTATTCCAACAAATGCCAGATAACTTTTACTTCAGACGAAGCTAGGGAAAATGGAAGAAATTTTACTGATAAATGAGCAAGATGACGATAGTCACCATTATAAAAGATATCAAGAAGTTTTGCACTCACATAAAAAAAGCAGAAACTGCGTGATTGTGATTCATTGGTTATAATATAAATCTGCTTTAATGAATTGTGTTTCAAGATTTGAGAACCGCTGTGTACCTGAGATAATATCTTCTGCAACTGCCAAGTAGAATAATTCATTAGAATCCACAGTGCTTAGTGATATTAGATCTGAGGACTTACGGGCAGTGATCTCCAAAAAGTTGTACAAATTATTCTGAGACTGAGTTAAGAAAGAAATTATGGAAAAAAATCAGATGTTTGCTCTGTCAGTTAATGTTATATTTCCTCTTTTATACAAGGGGTGCTCAAATGAAAAGGTACGGGACGTCGTAACAAAGTAACCGTTAATATATTTACCTATGGCGCTATGGGAGAACGTAGCGAGACATCTAGGAATACAATTGGAGCCTCCGGCATGCGCAAGAGAGAGCAGATAAAGAGTGCCGTCCAATTGACGTGGTAATGCACGTGAAGACAGGATGGCGTTCATATTGCAAAATTCGATTATTGAAGAGCAAGGCGTTATCCGATTTCTGACAGCGGAAGGTGTTACACCGGCCGCTATTCATCGCCAGATGATCACTGTATACGAGGAAGACTGTGTGTCAGACAAATAAGTGAGAAAATGGAGTGTCCATTTTCGTGCAGGCCGTGAGAGTTTGGTTGATGATCCGAGACCAGGCCAAGCAAACACAGTTATCACGGTCGATCTCATCGACAAGGTGGACGACCTAGTGAGGAGTGATCGGCGTGTCACATTGCGAATGTTGACAGTGAAGGTGGATGTCAGTGTTGGAGCAGTGTGGACAATTGTTCACAACAGGTTGCGTTATCGGAAGGTGTGCCGCAGCTGACTGACCAGAACAAGGAACTGCGTATGGGCTAGCACTTCAGCATCTGTTTCAGTATCATGAAGACCTCGCTTACCTGGAGCGGACCATCACAGGTGAGGAGAGCTGGTACCATCACTACGAGCCAGAGACAAAGCGGGACAGCATGCAGTGGAAGTATACGTCGTCACCTCCCCTTAAAAAGTTCAAAGCCCTGGCGTCAGCAGGCAAGTTGTTACTTACCTTCTTTTTCTACTTCCAGGGTCCACTACATTTGTTGATTTCCTCGAGCACAGAAGAATCATTAACTCGGATGTATACTGTGAGACACTAAGAAGACTACGCAGGCCCATCAAGAACAAAATACCATACCTATTCTGTTCCATGATAACTGGCGTCAACACGTCTCCAAGGTCACACACGCGGAAGTGACCAAGTTCAAGGGGGAGCAGCTTAACCATCCGCCCTACAGCCCGGACATGTCACCCTGTTATTTTCATATGTTTTTCCCCCTGAAAAAATATCTGAGAGGGAAGTGCTTCAACTCGGACTGCGATATATATATATATATATATATATCAGCCTATTTATTTTTAAGTAATATCCCTCCAGGGAGAAAAGAATAGATTTTGTCCATTGGCTTATTACTCACAGAACCGTAACCGACATTAATTTGTAAAATTCTAGCTAGCATACTGTTCCAAAATCCCATATGTCTACCCAATAGTGTCTTGCATATCCATCTTTGACAACAATGATGAAATGAAAATAGGAATTTGTTATAGTATCTGTTCTTATTAATTAAAATTTGTGTATACGTAAATTAATGTGTATTGAAGCGATATGCGAGGATAGAACCTGGGACCTTGTGGTTTGCAGTCCAGTAACTTAACCATTACACCAAAACTATCGTTCGTGTAGAAGAGTTGTTAACTGGCTTATATGCTATTCACCACAATATCTACAATTTTGTTTAAATCACATACCTGGATTCATTTATACATTTTTTTTGCATGTTTTAATTATTGTCTCTACAATGGTAAAAAGAATTGGCAAACAAGTTGACAATTAACTAGAAAAAGAATAAAATCTAAAATGTGACTCTAATCTATAATTTGATATCAAATTTTGCTTCCATTATTCCCGTAACACCACTCACTTGAGCAAGGATAGACAAAGATATTTAATTTCGGCTAGTTTTACCAATTTTTGACTAGTTTCTAAAATTGTATTATTAAATATGTATTTCTGCTTCATATCATAGGCAGAATAAGAAAGTCTAAGCCTTAGAAATTGATCAATCTCATTGTAATATTGAGAATTTGAAGATTATAACAGGTTTTGCTTCTGAACATTGTATATTTTACAAAATATTTTTGAAAAATATAATTTGTTATATTTAATAGAAAAATCAAGAAATCTATAGTGAAATTTATGCGAAATACGGCATTTATAATTCCATATAATTTACAGTTCATTAATTTTGGGTGATTTCGATATTTAAGTAAATTCGGTATTAGAAAAGAAAACATATTTCCAAACATTTTTTCATGGAGTTCATATAAGTTGCTCTCGGGTTAGAACATTTTTTTTTCTTTCCTCACAAAAAAGAATTTAAAAAAAAATGCCAGTTGAAAAATTTCAGATGTTTGAATATATGTATTTTCTTTTCCTGGAAGATAAAGCTATGTACAAAATATAAGAAATATGACTTAAAAGAGAATAACATAGAGCATTCATGCAATATCCATGTGTTTTGAGACAAATATATATACGAATAGGGGATATATTTAAAGGAATCAAGTATATCATTTACAATAAACATACATAGTTTACAATCTGCATTATTAACTAAAAATTAAAGATATTAGGGTTTTGCAATTTAAATTAAGTACTTCAGAGATTTTCAGTCTGCGAGAAAATGAAATTTAAAGACAATGAAATATTTTAAGCAGAAGGTAATGTGCCGAAAATTTACTAGGAAAAGGTGCTGTCTGGTATTTATTTCTCTATGCTTTTAATATTTCATGAAGCACTACATAATTTAAATGCTAGGCGAAACCATATAAAATTCTAAATATCTCGAAATGAATGTCTTAGATTTCATTGTGTTCTTTATTAATGTTGCTCTTCGAAACGCAAACGATAATTTCGTCTTTAGGCAACAAATAATGCACTATATTATTTACAAAAACATAAATTAAGGTTTCTGAAATAAAGAGATGAGCTTAATATTGTTGTTGGCGTTGTTTAATGAATTCATTTTTCGTGTTCGTGATTTTACCAGTATGTTATGCATTATATTTCTAAGTATGATGTGAAATGATCGGTGTCCGATGATGTTTTTACTTCGATTTCTTGAATCCATTTCTAATGAATAGTTGGGAACTAATTATTATTTTAGTGATATTTAATCATTTTTTTTATCATTTTTTTGTTTTCTTAGACAAATAATATAAATAAAATAAAATCGTTACTGTTTTGGCTATATTTACTCATTTTTTAAATCATTTTTTTGTTTCCTTAGACAAATGTTATGATTAAAATAAAATCGTAATAAAAACACTTTTTAACATTATGCATATATATCAAAAGATTAATTTCACTATTTTTCGTCAAGAAGAAATTAATTCGTTTTCAAAATATGTTATATATTAGAACATTAACGTATACTAATTAAATATCAAACAACAAAAGACAACAAAAAAATCAACGTCTATGAAAAACAACAACAAAAAAATTAAATTCATAAAATACTAATACATTAGTAAGAATGGAATCAGCCATTAAAAAAATCTTCGATTAGTTGCTTTCAAATCGTTGGTTTTTAAACAATCATATGCATAATTGTTCCCTGCCATCTGTAACGTTAAAGAAGCTAAACAATATTTCCTTCATTTTTTTATCCGCGACTTCATCATATGCGTTAAGAAAATCAGGGAATAGTTTCTATGTTTAAGATGGCTGATTTATGGGTATGTAAATGAAGCTAAGCCCGAATAAAAATCGATCTATGTATAATAAATTTCAAGTTTTATTTAAAGTCATTGATCTATTATCTGAAATTTTTAATATTTTCTTTAACATTAATTCATTAGAAGTTATTACTAATAATTCCATTCAGTTTTTTTTTACATTTGAGGTTGCATTTTTTTACTAGTAGAGGACCATACTTTATAGTGATTGATTTTTATTTGATTGCACGCAAAAAGTGTGAATATAGAAGATCCTATTGCATGAAAACAAACTTTTGATATTACTATCTAAATATTTCGAATATATATGACAATTTTTTTTTTCATTTCTTAAGCACTCTGCCATTGTGCCTGAAATTTTCTACTACAACGTTCGTTAGTAAATCCGTAACGATCATATCTGAGATATTACTAAGAGGATAACAGCTAGACTGGACGATCATATTTTCTAGTAAAAAATATAAACATGATGAATGTGTGTGTGGTTTATAATATGTTTGCTATACTGTGTGCTATCTATCAAGCAGTGACTACATAAACCAACAAAATATTAATTTGTCTTTACAAATGCCCTCTTTCATAAACATGAAAACATCATTCAAGCGCATTCTTTTAAATATTAATAAATTTCTTAAGTAAAATAAGAATCTTTACATGAATGCAAATACACTATAGAAGTATATTTCTAAAATATCTTAAATCTTCTGTCTGGCATTTAAATATTTAATAAATCAATTTGATTTCTGAATGGAAGAATGAAATATTTTGAACTGCTAAGCTTATGCCTACGACATAATTTGTTATATTTAAAGAAAACATTTATGTGAAATAAAATTTTAAATGAAATTAATATAAAATAAATTTTTGACAATTTTGTTTGGTAGACATTTCTGATGCTCTGTGAATAAAAGAATACTATATATTCACAGAAGGTTTGGAGCTCGTGTATTAAGTTAAATGTGTCTATCCTTCTACAAATTCAACATGTTTGTATAAATGTATAGTATTATAATGCATTTTCGGATCCAAGGCATTATATAAAATATACATAATATCGCCATTTTTTTCTAGCAATGCCGTCTGCAGATGTCATTTGCTGGAATGACTCGCCAGTTTTACGACGTTCAGATGCCCTAAAACAAAATCTCATATTCATACTCATGTAAAAACAGAATATTTTCTGATTTTACATCGCAAGTGTTACCATAGTAATATGTATCAACAGACGTAAAATGATATTTGATTCTTAGATGTAAATTTGATCAAGCAACGAAGTAAATATAAAACAGCATTCTTCCTGTTTAGTTAGATGAAACTCTCTGAAACGTAATGAAAATTTCGAAAAATAAACATATTCATATGAAAGGGAGTTGAAACATGTACATGAGAAAGCGATTCACATTTTGAGAGCTATTTTTAAATGTTGAGTTATTCAAAAATTCATGATGGGCTCTGAGTATATTAAGACTCTTTTTTATAAACTTTTATTAAATTAAACATAAATTATGAAAGCAATAATGACATTATTTTTAACTTCAGTATAATTATGGTTATGTTGTAGTAAAAATTAGTACAATAAATATACTCATAGCAATATTGTAAATAATTACTAGTTGTGAATTTTGTAATTACAGTTATTTTGGGCAGCAATAAAATCACAAGTGTTTTAAGAAATTCCTTACGGTTAAATTAATATTAATTTATTAAAAGTGAAACAATAATTGGCCGATATTGATAGGGAAAAATATATTCTCAATCTCATTGTGTCATCATCAATTTTCGATTTGGTATTTTTTCTAAGCAGACTAACAATAAATAAATTCATTGAAAAAGCCTTTTTCAACTGCGCGTATTAAAAGTATATTTTTTATTTTCACTACTTTCTATTTTTTAAAGTCTTTAATCTCAAATATTATAAATTATATAGCATCATGAAATTATTTAAAAAAAATTCTTTAACAGATGGCACCACTCTGCATTAATCAAAATGTAAGCTGAAAATTTATAAAATACTTTCTGATAATTCTAAATTATTATAAAGGGTGTATAATATTTCAAAACTTTCTCAATCGGATAGAAATTGAATAAGTTATTTAAAAATTTTCATCTTTGCAATCATGAAAAAGTCAAGTTAAATAAATATGTGTAATATAAAGGTTAAAAGTGAAGCCTGAAATAATGAAAAAGCTTTACTCATATGCCTGATGAAACTCTTAATTTACCCCAAAAAATCGATTCAGTACTTTAGTTTGATTAAGCTACATAAATTACTTTGAAATTCTTGAACATATAAAAATAGGCCAAATATTTTAATTAAAAGAAAGTAATTCTCCTAATCTCATGTGAGTAATAATAAAAATGAGATTAATATTACTAATTAAGTTAATAAGATCAAAGATCTCTTTGAAAGTGGTAAAACGAACTCATGAATATTCAATTTATATGTGCTTATAAATGCTTTGATATCCTAAATTGAAATTATTTTGCGTGCCTTTCTAAAAACTTTTAAAACTAAGTGAATCATTTTAAGAATCATCTTTTTAAAATATAATTATATGCTAATGATAAATTTTCTGAATGAAATATTAGTCAACTTCTTCATGTGTAAATATTAAATAAACTAAAATAAAATATTTTTCTAAGGAAAAATTTGCCAATGTTATATTAAAAGCGATTTAGTAATAGATGCTTTTACTTGCCTTATAGATGACTAAGTGGAATTTAAACAAGCATAAAATATTGGAATAATCTTTTTTCCTTTTATTAATTTATTAAAAAGCTATGTCAATTTCATTTGTGTATTTTTTTATAGTATTCCTTAAATTCCTTGAAATAATTTCACTTTTTGTTCTATTATACCAGCTATTATGCTATGAGCTAATTCAATGCATAGAAGGAATATAAGCATTTTAAACATCAGATACCACACAAAAGGATAAGAGTTTTATATTTAAAAGGCTTTAAGTAGCATACATATATTTTAAAATAAATTACGATATTGCAAAAATAAAAAAAAAAACACAAAAACTAATTGGTTCATATAAAAGAATAACCGATGAAGTAATCAGTTCATCTTTATTTTGTATGTGTGCATTATGCTATGTTTTGTATTAAGCTTCATAAATTAAAGAGAAATGAGAATGCATTTTGATCGTCGTCCTGCTGACAGATTGCATCCAAATTTTGAATCAGTTCTAGATTTTTTTTTGTGTCTTGACAGAATAAGACAAATTGTTTTAATTTTTATATTTTTCTTCAATAGTGATTATATAAAGCGGAAGAAACAAATAAAACGATAATGTATACACGTTATTGGATTTCTTGGAAGAATAGAGAAAGAACTTACTGAAAAAGGCATACACTAAAACTACTTCGTCTAGTTTCTTTAATGTCGGCATATCAAAAGCGAACTGATGGATTGCTGTTTAATTATGTGTTAATTATTGGATAGGGTTTGCAATTTGATACATATATGATATCTCAAATCGATACGTTTTTGAATTATCATATTCAGAGCTACAAGATCAATGAACTTTCACAGACAAGATTCCTGTATATTTTTGAAATCCACAATTTTAATTGGAAAAGAGCATTAAATTTCATATCTTTAGCTTAGTGTATTTTTGAACATCACATACAATGATATATCATTTTTGAATCATCATATACAATGATATATCATTTTTAAATTATCATATGCAATGATATATCAATTCCAAAAAAATGGATTTCCAGATTTATACATGTTAAAATTTACTGAATTTAAATAAAATTTTAAGTTTAAATATTTTAAATATTATAATAATTTATCTGTATATTTTTGTAAACAAAAAAATAATAAACCTAAATTAATGTATGTTGTAACGCTTTTAGTGAGTACATTAAACTGAAATATTTTTTTTTTTTTGCCTGGCGCTTTTAGATAGTACAAATTATCCGTAATGTTCCAAAAAGTCAAGTTTTTTATGTATATTTTAGGAAAATTTAAAAGAAAGGAAATGTATCATTTTCGGCAATGAATCGCTGTCAAAAAAGATAATGGTGGTAAGAAGAACAAGAAAAGATCATGGCGAATCAATAAAATGTTTTTTATCGCCAATTCAGAAGGTTTCAATATACACAAAATAAAAATGGCAGTTTAATGTATCCTCTGTCATAAAAAAATTCAACTACAGATATTTATAACTGTCATTTATATTTGCAATTTCTTTTTTACTTATATAATAAAAATACAAAATCATATTCTCTTTTTTGTTAGATAAAAATGCTGCAATAAGTTTTGTAAACAATCCAGGAAATAATTTTTATGAAAGCCTACTTGTTACTCTATATTTTTGAGAGTTCTTTCGTTGAATTTAGGTTACTAAAAAGCTCTTCTTGAAGTTTGAAAAGATCTTCGTTTTTTTTTCCCTTGAAAATATCCGTTCTGAAAACAACTACTATATTATTTTTGCTTAGTAAAAAATATTCATCGTATTGATATGCAGGCGTGTACGACTTTCTCATTTTGTAAGGTTGTATGCAAAAGCGAAATTCTCTTTTATTAAATGAAAATTTTTGAAGAATTTTCAATATATGTTTACAAAGAATCTTAAAAATATTTTATTTTTAAAACTTTTATTTAAAAAATATTTTGCTTTAAGGTTTAACAAAAATATGTTGAAGTTGCTATATAGTTATTTGTATATAATATGGAAGAGAATTGTTATCTAGTACACATTTTGAAATGTTCATGAATAAACATGAATAATTATAAACAAACATATTTTTCTGTATCCATGCGTGCTTTTGATGCAAATAATTGTAAATATTTCTGTAGGTAAATAGATATTTCCAAAAACACTTATTAGAACTGTTATCCAGCATGCATTTCGAGATGTTATTGAATAAATAGAATTTCAAACGGAATTATAAACAAATATTTTTTTTATATTTATTTATGTGTTTGTATGGTATTTGGAATTGATTCAGATAAATAAATATTTATGTAGGAAACTAGATATTTCAATATATTATAAGAACTAATGATATCAAGATATTTTTATATTCTTCTACTTTATCTCGGAGGTTTTGAATAAAATTTCAACACAACAAGCATTTAATTTTACCTCATTAGTTCACGAATTGAATAAGAAATACAGATTGATATCTAAATTTAAACTAGCCATAAATTTTCCAATTATTAGTATATATAAATATTTAGTATCCTTACGAGGATAAACAGCGATGTTTACATTATCATTTGCTATTTGCTTGTTATTATCACTATTGCTATATTCATATGCACTTTGATCCCCATTCTACAAGTTTTTTTATAGTCAACAAAGTTTCACAAACATAAACCACATATTCGATTTCAATTACTTTATATCGTTAATGAAATTAAAATTCAAACTTTATATAGGCTACTCGAATGTAAATATGAAAATGAGATGGTGAATATTCAACTGTTTCCATAGATGATCGATGCTACTGATATTGAAAGGGTCTAGAGCATTGCATGCTTTTTATTTAGATGTTTTTTGAAATGTTATCATTTGAGCTACAGCTCAATTTAATTTTATGTGTGTGCATAAGTGTTGACTCTCTACATACCAGATCATTTGGTCTACAATTTTATTTTTATGACATATACCTTGGAGGGTGGGAATGAGATTCAAAGGAAAGGATATTCCTTCAAAGGCCATTAAAAATGTTGGAAGAAATAGTTGTTTTTTTATCTATGGTTATTTGCCATTATCTTTGTAGTAATTTTTATTCCATCTCATTTACAATATTGATATTTTTAATGTACTTTTGTACTGTGGTAAAAATAGCAATTCAGTTTTAAGAAACTCTATTAGTACAAGATATTACATGATTTCTCCAAGTTATTGTCTAATATTTTGAATTCTGTATAATGTCATGAAAATATAACGGTAATGTTGTTGGGCATTTTGAATTGAAGGGTTTATTAGTAGTATTCAGGTACACAAGCTGATATTCCTCCTTGTTATCAAAATGAGTATTTATGTAAACATTTCTCATGCAATGTAAGAAAATTTGAACTTTATCAGAATCAATTTGAATCGCTAGAAACTGAATTAAATTACTTAAAAATCAGTTTTGTAAACATATTTATTAACATAAGTATCATATGCTGTTATAAAGAGGATGGAATAACAAAGCACATTGCTCCCCACTGCACTTTGTGGAGAAGAAAAACTAAAATGTTAATCTTTAATGGTATCGATGCTACATTACATCAGATTTGTGAAATATATAAACTTTTGTTGTTTATTATAGTTAATGAGTATTTCATTTATTCAAATAAGATTGTTATTTAAGTTTAATTATATTAAGTTTATCAAATAAGATATGGTTATTTAAAAATGCTGAAATATGGGTTGTATTGATTTCTGTACTCAATGGATTTATTTCATATTTTTTTCATATTATGGAACACTGCATTTTTCCTATTTTACTATTTATTTAAGATTTAATAGCATAGTTCAAAAAAAAGTTTCTTCGATTGAGGTTTATGCATAGGTATATGGATTTTTGCATTCTATCCTTCTGAACTGGGCGCGTCTCGGGATTCATTTCAATATAATATAATATATTAAGTTATGATTAATGTAATTAATCTATTATTTTTAATAATAAGTGATAAGCAGCAGCTAATTTATTAATCATATTGACCATTTGTTATTATAAGTAACCTTGATTATTATTACATAACATAAACATAAAAACATAAGATTAATTACATTGACCAAACGATATATATATATATATATATATGCAAGTTTATTTAAATAAATACATGTTCAAAATATTAATTTTATACTTTCATGTATAAATATTAATTCTTATGCGTATATAAATGTATACATTAATGAATGATTTCTATGTATTTTATATATGTCACTATTCATTATAAAATTATACTTACTATTGACAGATTTTTAGTCATTACTTTATACATTCCCTTCTACATTCTTGACGACATCGAATCTTTCCTAATGGATACTTACATTAAATACTTCTACAAGGATTTCATTTTAATATTTTTAAGGATAGTTTCTACTCAAATGTAACCATAATGTTAATTAAAATTAGAATATACAAGGGTCTATTTAATATTCATGTAAATATCCATTCCAGGAATTATGAAGCAGAAATAAAAGTTATTACAATAGATGGTCATCTATTGTCAAAAAAATTGGATCAATTTTAAATAAATGAGATATTTAAACTTCAAAAATCTTACAAAATGTAGTTAGTATTTTCACAAAATAGTTGCTGGAAAACAGGAACTGACAAAATAAATTTCAATAATTATATTTAATTTAACTCTATTTTTAACAAAGCCGTCATAAAAGAAACTGTTTTTCATTTATCTGTTTTCTTCCTATAGAGTAAAATAGTATAAGAGCTTCTTAAGAATTTCTAATTCAATATTGTTTTCGTAAATCAAATATCATAGCACTGTTATCGAAATTATTCAACAAACATCTAAAATATCACTGTATAGAACGGAAATTTAGTTTAAAATGAAATTAAGTGTTTGAATAGGATTTTATCTCGACACATTTGTTTCAAACCAAACGACATCAGTTATCAAATGTAACATAGACATACCAAAAAATCGTTAAATTTAGCTTTGATGATTCTTGAAAGGACTATTAATGTAACAATTCTCATCCTGATTTTGACTGTATAAAATATGGTAGTTTTACTAGTTCACAATTGTATTGCTCTTGAAAAATAACTTTGTAATGAGTTAAGTCTAGTTTTACTTTGTGATTTTTCTAAGGTAATTAATGAACGGCAAATTTAAATACCATACTACTTTATTATATTTCTAATCAATTTTGACGGCCGGCTGGATAGGAAAATGTAATGCTTGCTAAAATTTTTAGTTAAATATTTTGCGCCACTCAGCTTTTTAAAAGTATTTTTACTCTTCAAATTTTACAACCCATAAGATTCAAACAATTACATAAGCCTTATATTGTTCCGTCCCGTTGCTATGTTTCGCTGACGTTTCGATTAATTAAATTCATAATTAAATTTTCAAGAAAAATCTCTCCAGTGTGCATATTTCTATGTGCAGATACAAATACAAACTCACCTTTATTATAAGTAAAGATACAACAGCCGGGTTTAACAATCACCTGGTTAGTTTAAACCAACAAATATTAGTTACATTGAGTTTTAAGTGAAATTTGTACTGGATGTCCATGATTTCTTCAACAAAGTAATTTTTTACGCCAAAGTCAAGAGATTTTTTAGTCATTAATATCATGTTATTTAAAAAAAAAAAAACTATGAAACTGTTGCACAGAAAACAGATTAATTTAACGTTTTCATAAGACTTAATATCAAAGAATATAAACGCGTTGCTTGTTCAAAAACAAAAAAGCTCCATGGAATTCGTTGTGGTTTAAGTAGGTTATTGTGAATGCGTTATTCAAATAAATCCTTTTCTTCCTTCTCCTTATTTTAAATATATGTTGAATTTCATGGAAAGATAATAACGTTTCGTATATGTACTATTTCTTATGTAAATGAGTGTTAATGGAGTTGAGTCTTGCATTCTAGTGCAATTAAAACTTATGCGGGAGGATATATTATTTTAAATTACATATAATTGTTTGTGATAATATAATCCGTTTCTCTTTATATTTCTTCACTTTAACTACGCATGTGGTAAGCATAATTTTCATCACTTAGCTTCTAACAATGCGCTAAAATCATACTATTAAATATTTAGAGAAATGAAAACAGTTTAAATTTCATTGTAATAATAAATGTATTGTTTAACATTATATTAAAAATAATTTTGAAAAAGGCTAACTGCTCGGAAAAGTTTGATTAATTATATAAGTATTATTAATAAGATATTACATCTTGCATTTCTATATAATAACGTCGCCTTCAGATGCCGCTACTAGGTTGTTTATGATTTTTCACTTTTAAATAATTTAGAGCCACTAAGATTAAAGAGAATACCGTGTGTTTTTTTGCTTCAGAACTCGTTTGAAGTTTAATTATCGCGTTCTAGTTATACGGAATTTACTCATTTCTGCGACTCATTTCTATGAATCATTTCTACGACTTTAACTGCTCTCTCACAAATTATGTTCCTCCAAAAATCTTTATAAATGATGCAGATATTAGAATATAAAAATCAAGCTGCATTATATTCATTGAATTTTAGCATACATATATGAGGTGAGTATTGATGAGGTGCACATACAAGTTCTAAAATATATTTATAAATAATTTTGTGGATATAGATCAATCTGTCTGATCTGCAGCTTCAAAACAACACACAAATGTTCCTTCATTATTAGCAGACATATTCTTATTAAATGAATAATAAAATAAACTAAATTATATTTCCAATAAATTTAGAAATGTATTCGTCATTTAAATTAAATAATATTTAAAAAATAAGACATTTCAAACTTTCTTCAAATATTAAATTCGACATTCATTTCATTAATCTCTTGCCAATATCTACGCGAGTTTAAACACTTACCTATGTTTGAACTTTGTATTTATTTTTAAATTAAAATTTTAGAAAATATCTGTGTTTAAAAAAACTCTTTTCATTTCTGTGAGATAAGATTTAGTAAAATGGGAAATCGCTGAATGCTTTTCAAATCGAAATAACTTCGCAAACTAAAATTTTCTGGCAAACATTTGGGGATCTAAACTATTGAATACGTAGAATCAGCAATAAAAAGTTTCTTTCTATCTAGACTAATAATAGTTAAATGCTAATTAACTATTATTAGTCGCTTCATTAGATTAAATGGAAGTTTTGTCTGTTGAATTTAGCAACGTGTACTTAATATGATAACTTTGCGCCACTTTCAGAAATTTAAAGGAGATTTGCATTTTGAAAAGCATTTGACAAACAATGATTGAAATTTCCTTTGAGGTAAATATATGTTGAAAAATTATTATTTTTAAAGCACTTTTACTTTGATTTAATTAAATTTTATAAGGAATTAAAATAACATTTTTTATGCAAATTTCTTTTTTTCCTTATTATTTTTAAGGATACATATAAGAAATCCACTCTTCACAAATAAGCAAATAATGACTGGTTACACTTTACTAATTACTGGATGGTAATTTTACTTTCATTTGTTTATTAATCATTCCATTTATGAGACCAAAATTTGTCATTTATGCAAAAAGAGAAGAACAGGAAATATCACGATGGTTGAAAGTGATCAAAAGATCATTTCTATCATTGATTTGAAAAACCACTAATAAATTTAACAAAAATATTCTCTTAAATTCTTGATCTCATGATCCATTTTGCAGAAGATCTAAACAAGAATGCACCATTTTCCTTTCATGAAAAAACGAAAGTTATTTTTTCTAGAGGGCATGATGAAGCCAGCATTTCTTCCAAAATGTCTATAAGTGGTTGGTTATTAAAGGTCAGTAAAGGACAGTAGTAAAGGACAGAATATGCTATATAGAATCGGCGCCAGGCATCCAAATTGATGAACATAAGTGAACAAGTACAACCTCAAGTAAGTCCTCTCACCAGGTGTTAGTATAATGTGAGTCTGTTGAGATGAATTAATTATACAACACTTTTTGATATTTCTTGAAGATGAAAACATGCTTAAATGGAGAGTCTTTCTACTAAATCAGAAATTGTGGAATTATTTTTCCCTTTCCATTTAAATATACCTATTTCGTAAAATCGAAGGACTATTGTGTGAAGAATGCTATTATCTCACTTTTTGCGTTTAACAAATGCAATATTCTGAATAAAAATGATTTCTTTATTTTAAACACGATTGTTGGTTATTAAACTAAATATTAATGATTTTTCTCTTTGCAATTCCAATACTTCTGAAAGATTGACCACTTTCAATGGTAGCACAGATGAGTTACAAAATAGCCATCATCGGTAGGAACACCAAGTCCTTAATGGAATGATCTGCTATCAAAATACGACCGGTATAACAGTATTAATGTTAAAATCTATGGAAATGAAAGATGCTTACTTGTTTGACAACTTATAATTGAAATGGAAGAGGTGACCACTCAAGAGATTAGTTGGATTGTATGATCTTCCATACCAAATTAAAACAAATATAAATAAATTTTAGCTCTTCAATTTATGTTTTCTTCTAAGTAGTAACACAAAAGAAAATTTCTTAAATTTTAACTTTGAATATATTTTTTCGGCCACCAGAATTTCAGGCTTTAATGAAATTTAGATATTAGTTTTTATAAATAATAGAAAATATAATTTAAAAGTGAGTTGAATGTGATTTAGTCTGTTAAAGTTTTTGACGAAAAAATTAATAATTAGAAAAAAAATCTTAGAACAATTGTTTTCACATTAAATTTGATAAATTTTATAATTCTAATTTTTTTTCCGAAATAACTTTTTTCATTCTAAACGTGTTTCCTGAATTCATAACAAGAATTTATTTAGACAATTATTAATTTGCTTCTATAAAATTCAAGCTAAAATATTTTCAATTTTTTTATATAATCCCCGTTAATAAGAATGTTACATCCAATGATTGCTGCATTCTTGTTCTTTTAATTTATATTTAAAAAAATTCCTCCTAGTTCCTTACATATGTAGATTAAATTGGGGCGTAAAAATTTATTTTATTTTGACACGTACTAAAATATCAAATATAAATATCCATTATAAATCGTTTAAAAATTAAAATTAAAATATGACTTTATATATGACAAGCCGCTTTTGGCGACCAGCCGGTTCACCAGAATTACCGCTAGCTACAATTTTCAATTAAATATTTTATGTAATTGGTCTCTTAATAGATTCTCAAACAAAACATTGTTAATCTTAAAATTTTGATAGTCATACCAAACTTATACTGTTGTTTAGATCGTTTCGTTCAATTTACTATATATATTTTGCTAATTTGTTGATATTTCCGGTGAAACTTCAACTTTCATTTAAAGTGGAAAATATGAAATGGCAATTAATATAACTATATTTTTTAATATAACCAAGCGTTTAATTTTATTTATCATCTTTATTGTTATTTATTAATTATTATTATTATTGAATATGAGTATTACAAACAGAATCGCTAGGTATTTAAGTCTTATGTCAACTACAAAATATTTTTCATAATTTATGTAATATCTCAAACAATAATTCAACAAAAATTTCTCAGATTCAGCATAAATTTTAGTTTTTAGTTTTGCTTTCAAAAGGATTGAAATGAAATCAACAATAATATTTTGTTCCGGCCTATAAATATATTTCAAAAATTATGAAGTCTAAATTTAATGCAGTAAGGTATCATATTCTGTGAAATATTCTGGACACACCAAATTTTAAATAAATGAATAAATGTTTCTATTTTCCACGATCAACTAAGACTTATTTATGAAGTTCTGAATGTTAAAAATTTAGAAAAACTCAACATTTTCATAATCTTAGGCCATTTAATCTTGAGAAACCTGCGCACTGATTGGCGCATTTTTTTTGAAACGATCGATGGAAAATATAAAATTATCCTTTTTTTATTGAATAGTGATATTCAAATTTTCATAAATCAGCCAGTTTAAGTGATTGATTTAGTTGATTGGAAAATAACTCTTTTTATTTAAAATAATAGTGTTACAAGAACATTTTGTTATTCGTGATTTCCACAGATGAAGCAGAAATGTAAAATCAAACATTCGTTATTTATTAGAGCTTTTATTGAAACAAGTTACATAAAATATATTCATTTTCCATTTAGACCATTTTAGCAGATCTGTGTTTTACTAAAGGTTTACAAATTAGCTGTGTGGCCCTGATTTGAATGTATATCCTGTTCATATTAAACAAAACTTGCCTTAAACTAAAACTGATTTATTGGATTAATAATATAGAGAGTGTGCAAGATCATAAAATAATTTTTCTTGAATTTATATTTTAGAAAAAATAATATTTCATATTTGTTTCATTTCCTACAGACACGTGCCAAAAATTATATTTTTGCAGATTTCATTTCCAAAAAGATTTAACTTATTTTTAATTGGAGCTTTAATCAATGTGATGGCAACACTTTGAAAAAAGCTAATTTTTTCCCATGAATGCGAAACGTGCTCGTGCATCTTAACTTTAATTTTTATTTTGTACGAAAAAAATTGTTGAAAAATATAGTTAAAATATTTATTTAAAAATTCATTAAAATACAAATTTAATTTTAAGGTTAAAACATTGGTATCATTTAAAAGATAAATTTTTGATCTTTCACTTCATGTAAAAATTATTTTTATGCGGTAATATTTTCGGAATTTATAGCAGAAACAAGCCAAAATTTCTTTTAATTTTTAAATAAATAAAATTTTAATTAAAAATTTGAAAAAATAGCCCACAGGTGCACATTCCCGGCCTCCAAGGTATACACGTGCCAAATTTAGTAGCTGTAGGTTGAATGGTCTGGCCTGTAGAGTGCAAACACACACTCACTCACTCACACACACACACACACATACACACACACACACACACACACACACACACACACACACACACACACATTGAGCTTTAATATAAATATAGATTACTTAAGAATTCATGAATCTAAGTAAAGAGACTTGCATGTAAATACTTTTAGATATAAATAAAAATCAACTATCTATAAATATTTCAGATATTTCTTTTTTAAAATATTAAATATATTTAATTTAAGAATTTTTTCTTTTGTTTAAAAAAAAAGATGTAAATTTTCTTTAGCAGTATTAATATGTACTATATTCTTTGTTATTAATATTCAGGTTTTTTGTAAGAATCTTTTTTCAAGTGATTTAAAATTTATCTTATGTAGAATACTATGATGACATTTCTGGCTTCATAGTCCGGAAAAGCTAATAAAGTCGTAATTTTAAAATAATGCTTATAAATTTTCATTTTCTAATTTAAAATCCATGATACATCCTTTTTTAACACAATTATGCTCTTAGATCTACTAAAATACGATAAAAAATTATTTAAAATTCTAAATGAATTAGTTTAAAATTCTAAATGAATTAATTTAAAATTCTAAAATTAATGAGGAAATTTCCTATAATCTTCTAATAAATTATATATCTTGTACATAATATGTTCTTCTTTTCAATGTAGATGCACTTTTTTGAGAGAAAGTTATCCGATCATTCATTTAATAATTAAATGAAATAGAATGATATTTTGTATGAAACTAGCAAATTTAGTTCTCTCTTTCTGAATGATGAAACGAAAATGAACGAGGAAATTTCATACAATCTTCGAATAAATTATATATTTTGTACATAATATGTTCCTTTTTGTTCAATGTAGATGTATTTTTTCAAGAGAAAGTTATCTGAGAATTTTTAGTAAAATATAAAATGAAATAGAATGATATTTTGTATGAAACTAGCAACTTCTCTCTTTCTGTTTACAAAAGAAAAAGAATTTTTGGCTTTCAATTTAATATAAGAACATAATTTATTTCCAGAACTTAATACCGGAATTATATCTCTATCTGCTAATGTAATGCATACATAATGTTAATGAACTTTCTATGAATGAATTGGAAAAAAAATTGTATTTTTATTGCGTAAAAAACATTTATTCAGATAGTTTTCGTTACTAATTTTTAGAATTTCTTTTTTTAACAAGCATTCAGTTACAAAATTAATCCATGAAGTAATTATTATATACAGTCATCGCTATATAAATGTTGCAATTTATTACTTGAAATAAATTTTTGCAGGAAAGAAAATATTACACACGTGAAATATTAAAGTTGGGCCAATATATATTTCCAATTCATTGCTTTTCATAATTATAAATTTAGAATCTATATTATAAAAGATAATCGGTGATAACTCTTTTAAATGGAGTTCTCAACTTCATATTTCTCTAACAAATTTAGAAAGAGGTATGTTTATTTATTCCTTCACATATGTTTTATGTTTTAGTGGGCACAGCAGAAAGTTGATTAAATTGACTTATATATAGTTTTAAAGCAAGTTGATGCGATGTCTTAAATATATATTTGAGATATTACAGGAGCTAGAAGAAACATATTTATTTAAAATTAATTTGTTATTATACTGAGAAAAAAATTCGCTTGCTTCTTCTAAGCACATAATTAATAATTTAAAACACTTTTTGTTTCCTCTGAATCCATAGATTAATAGTAATGGTGTTTCTTTGTTGTATGCAAATGAATATGAATTGAAATATGTGCATGTATATACAGAGAAAGAAAATATAAGAGTGAAATGAAAATGAAGTATACTTACAATGAAAGAATCCAATGAACACGAGAAATGATGCTGTGCATCAGCAACTGTATAATCAGTTGGAAAGCGTGAGATAAAAAATATCTGTAGAAAGAAAAAAAGCTCCTTAGAGTAATTTTAGATACTCTATCCTATCGTCCATTGTAATGAATTGATACTGTTATGTAAAAGAAAAATAGTTTGGATAGCCCATCATTATTTCGCATAATATATTTAAAAGGTTAAAGGTGAGAATATTTTCATGCAATAAGGATGATGATAAAAAACGTTTTTTTTCCATTATTATTTCCGTATCTTATATTTTTCTATCAATAAATTTTAAAAACCATGCAGAATTCTCTGGAAGTACTATGAATTCTTGGGAATGTTTGTTTATTCTTTCTGTCCCCGTCATAAATAAAAAAAAAAGAAAAGAAAAGAAAAAACAGCAAACCGTTGCCAACCATTTTGGTGAAATCTTGACTCCTTATGCAAAGTGGGGATTAGAAATCTTGGGTTAATCTGAAAATCACTCAATAAACTTTTTATCTTGGTGTTTTTGTATAATACGAAAATGTCCAAGTAAAACTAAGGAAGACAAGTATCTTGGCATTTTATGTATAATGGAACTCTGAGATCTTGGTGTAAACTGAAAAAATCCAAAAAAAACCAAGAGTCGCGTAAAAAAAAAAAAAAAAAAAAAAACTTTTCTTGTCCTATAAGTCTGATGAAATTAAATTTAGTACCTAATTTGCAAGCTACTTAAAATTAAAAATGTCCTCGTTTGCTTACTAACCGTTATATCTTTGAACCAAAATTTTTCTTTGCAAACTTATAACTGAAATTAAACCATTTAAGGGGTTTTTAGGCATACACAAATTTTATTCAAGTGTCAAATATATATATATATATATATATATATATAATCCACAAACACTTCAAATTTTTAATGGATTTCCAATTGATAAGTTTTCGATTTTTATAAAAAAAATTAGACTATGAAAAAGGAAATCAGTGAAATTAATCCCATTCCAAGCGTTTCATAGTTTTCACCACTTCAGCTTTTCAACATATAAGGTTGCTATAAGGTTACTTATTCTTTTATTAGCTTATACATAATGAATTATGTGAAAACATAAATAACTTTCATACGCTTACAATTTTAAAAAAAAGAAGAAAGTTCTCTATTTTTTTCCAAACATTTCAAGTGTTAGAACTTACTTCTTTTCAAGTCCATGTAGACATGCTTATATTAATAGCCAATGAAAAACGATGTTGTTTGTATGTAGTAGTTATATTTTTAAGGCTGACTCAATGACTTGAATGTTGAGTCTATATTAAAAATGATGATACAATAATTCGCTGCTAATGCAAATTATTTAAAATTCCTTCTTACCAATAATATTATTTATCCAATGAAAATTTATGATATATTCATAAAAAAATATAAGTGACGTGTTTTTATTGGCCGCTGTAATATACTTGTTATCGGAAATAAAATTAATATATGGATACAATAGCACAGGTGAGTAGCAATAACTACATCTTTATTATAAATGTTCAGAATATCTATGCTTTGGGAGAGAAGCCTTAATACATGGACCATCCCACACTCAGAGGGGGAAAAATGCGATAGTATTCAGTTTGTGGTGTCTATAAGGAACCATTTAATCTATTTAATACTTAAGCACTTTATTGAATCTTCTTTGGTACGAGAAAATGTTTAGAAATTCGAATGCTAATTCAATGAAATGGATTGAAGTGAAGCGTTTGCATTTTCTGATTCTTTCACACGATTTCCACTTCAGATATCAAATGATTAGAAATGCAGCGGAACGATATGCAATATGAAATTTAATTCCGCTAGCTTGGAACTTAAAATTTTAAGAAATTTCTTCGGGACTCGAATTAAATTCCTCTGATCAAAATTTCTTGAAATTTTTATCCCACTCGACGGATTCTTTCCATACAGTTCGTTGAACTTCAGTTCAGTTGAGAGTTATAAATGCTTTTCTCAAAGATTGTACCTGATAAAGGCATCAATATTCCGTAGAATGAAATCTGTTCCTTTGAGATAGCTGCCACGGTTAATCCAATTACACGCTGATAAGACTAAGAATATTTACTTAAGCGAAACTTTCCTGCTTTCAACAGTTTGCTGCTCTTAAAGTTGCTTTGCGAGGAACGAAGGTTACCATGCTTTTATGTAAGTTAATTGTGGTCGTGGTGGTTAAGCAAAATTCCCCTTGTGATTTTTCAACATAATGTTGGTATTTAATTAAATTAAGGAGAAAATTCTATTTAGCGGACAGAGGTTTCTGCCAAACATAAATTAATCCATATATATAGCGATCAGAATATTCGAATCGTTTGAAGCAATATCCGGTTGTGTGACAACTAGAATTGTCTCCTGAATTTATTCTGAACACAAATTTAATTTTATATTTATTCATCAGTCGTCTTTATGTCAAAATTGGATTATTAATTATATTATTCCTGCCAAATCTAAACATATTTCTACACGACTTGCCTGATTAATAAAGCAGTTATATTTTAATAGATGTTAATATAAAATGCAACATTTTGCTCCATTTTATTTCAAGGAAATAAGAATGAATATAATATAATCAAAGGACTTATATTCATTTAGAAAACAAGTTATTTGCGTATATTCTCAAAATTTTTAGAGTTAATTTAGATTAAAAATAAATTAATTATTCTGAGAATGACTTCGAATTAAATCCATAGCGCTTTATCTTTATAAAACTAATGTCAAAATTAAATGCAAAGTTGAAAGGTTGCTAATTTCCTTCTTAAAATTTTGATATAATAATTCTAGAATAACATTTACTCTGCGAATAATCTCATTAATGTAGGGATATAAAATTACAGAAAATGAATGCATTTCAGAATAATGTTGAATTATATAAATTAGAAAATGTTTTAGTTACATATTTCTCAAAAGTTTGAAATAAAGTCATCTGATCATAAAATTAGTTCCTCAATATCATTAGAGTAATGAAATATGATGAAATTTATTAGTTGAAAACTGCGGTTAAAATTAAATGCATGGATTACTAACTTTTCAAAACAATTATAGGTAATTTGAAATTATTTTCATTTATAATTTATGCCGTGCTGTTTTTGTGTGGTTCAAGATATTATCGTAATTTAAGAAATCACACAATTCTTAAAGCGAATCTACTCAAGAATTAATTAATTTCTTCCCTGATAAAGATACTTTCTTCATTTTCAATTATTTCTGTAGTTGTCGTTTCTTTTGGGAAGTGAAAATGAAGTATTTATTACAAATGCGTATACACCATAAAATACATAACAAATATTCAATGTGCTAATTATTTTTGTAATAAATCTAATGATTCTTGAAGATAAATAATAAGCATTAAGGAATAATTTTTTCATGCCAACAACTTAAACCCTTTAATATATTTTATTCATTTTCAACAGCATATAATAAATTAATTTGAAAAAGTAGAAGATTTTATTCTATATAATTTTAAGGAAAAAGGGCAAATTTTATCCTTTATTAAGATTCTTTGTCCAAGCCATGACGAGGGATGAGCAGCATATCGAATGGGAAGACTAAAACATTGAAAAGAGGCCACATTCAGTTACATTAACTTTCTATTTTTAAAGTAACAATAGGGCTATTTTGCAAAGGACCTCGCAATTTTGAACCATAGCCAGATGACAAGAACGACACGAGCTGGCACCACTTCTCCACTTCCACACCACATCAGTGGGATGGCATTCCGCCTCGACGGATTCAAGACCCGCTTAGACGATGGTTCAGAAGCCGAGATGTTACTAACAGGCCACCGCGGCCCTGAAAAGAGGCCATGAGGAAGTATTTAGATTTTATATAATTTTAGAAAAAATCATCTGCTTTGATTAAGTGGACAAAAAATAGTCTTCAAAATGCAAAAGTTAAAATTACAGTGAAAACACAGTTCAAGCAGTTCTTAGAACATAGATTAATTAAAAAAATATATAAATATATGATACTGGAAATGCTTGTCTTTTCTTTAAATCTGTGAAAATAAATAACTGTGCGAAACTTTCTTCTTCAAAGTTTATTTCATATGCAGTAAACAATCTTTTCGAAAGGTTTAGAAGAAAAATATCTGAATTTTAGACAAACTGATAAGAGTGTTCAGAAGAAGATATGATTCTGTTTCTGTCGTAACATTCTTTTTATCTCATTGACCCAACATTAAAATTCCCGAAGTTAAGTGGTTAATATATGTGATTAAACTCATCCCATTAGTGATATGTTAAAAAAATGCTTTGCTTAACAACCAGAAGAACGATAATAATTCCATACCTGTTTGTCTCTTTTTGGGATGGAAAGAAAGTTTCTCAATCTTTTTTTTTCTGAGAAGCGTTATATTCTAAATTATATTTTAACTATTACTAATCACAATAACTAACATTAATGACTCTAATTTTTTTTCTAAAGAAATAAAAATGTTAGAAAACTGCATTTAGCTGTTGAATTATAGGAATTTTGTAGCTTTAGGAATCCGGAAATTCAGAATAATAATAATAAAAAAAAAACAGGTAAAAACTCTTATTTGCAAATGACGATCAGTACTTTAAGATGCATCATAAATTATTGATTTCTTGCATTATTAGCTTTTTATGCTACATTTCCCATCTATAAACGGCTGAATGATCGACAATATATTTTCGGTATTTTTTTATTTGTCCTTCTTATTTCTTCGTGGAACGTTTCTAATATAAAGACATTAAAGTATCATAATTAAGCTTCAATTCAAAAACATATGCTTGTTTATGTTGTTATAAAAGTTAGAATCATACATTAATTAACCATTAATCTAATCAAGAAAAATAATAAAATTTTGAAATGCTCTCAGTATATTTTTTATCTAGAAATAATATGTATTAAACATGAAAATAAATAGATTTGCATAAATCTCGGATTTTGAAAGAATCAGGGTTGAATTTATATTTTTTGTAAATCCATTAAAGAAGCCCCAATTTTCCATTCCATAAAATATTTTTTTATCTCCTTATATTAAGTATAGAGAAAATATTGTAATCGTCAAAAAATTTGACCTCTAAAGTTTTCCTAATCTTATTGTTACAGACATACCTGAGTTCGAAAACCACATTTTCGGCATATGCTTATCTGTTTATGAACATGGTAACTCAAAAGAGATTTGAGCTAAACGAATGAAGTTTGGTATATAGATCTTAGATTATCTTTCTAGATTCCTCTTATTTTTGGAATCCATTCAAGGGATGTATGTCTGTTTGGCTGCTTAAATACAAGTGAACACGATAACTTCAAAACTAAAAGGGCCAGATAAATATCATTTGGTTTTCACAGTTTTAGCATCTAAAATGTAAATTCTTATCTTTTTAATCAAATATGTCAAAGGTTTATCCATCTGTCTATCTGTATTTCGGCTCGCGTGTGAATGCAATAATTCATAAATAAATGAATCAAATCTATGAAATTTAATATGTGAGCTTGTAATTATACCTGTAATTCATGTTAAATTTTCGTTACAATCAGTTCGGGAAAATGTGTCCACAAAATATATTATCACAATAAATTCTGCAAAAATGTGATATTCATGTCAAAAATATATATTACACAACTAATGTTTGTCAAGTATATGTAAGGAATTCATAGCTTTACCTAAGTTTCACAATTTTATGCTAGGGGAGAGGTTTAAGACCTATATTGAAGAGTATACGAGAAAGTTTCAAAGACACCACTAACGTTTACCTCTGATTTCTAAACATATAAGTATCTTTTGTTTAGAAAATCATCCAATTACTGCTTTTATTCATAAATAGAATGATTCAAATCATTGAAATTCGATATGTATTCTTGTAACTTGTACTTGTAATTCCATATTAAATTTTCGATGCAATCAGTTGATAAAAAAGCGCCTAAAAATATATTATTACAATAGATTCTGTAAAATTGTTAGATTTATGCGACTAATGTTTGCTATTACGTAACTAATGTTTGCCCATGCCATGTAAGGTATTACCTTACTTGGCCTTACCCAAGGTCCATAATTTTATGCAAGGGATAAGCCTTTTATGGAGAGTATACGAGACACCGCTTTCCTATGTTTTCTAAACATATATGTATCTTCTGTTTAAGAAACAATTTAGAAAACCATCGAATTCCTGCTTTTATTCATAAATATATTGGCTCAAATAAAAGAAATTCAATATGAGATCTTGTAACTACACCTATAGTTGATGTCAAATTTTATTTAAATCAGTTCAGGAAAAGGCGCGGAAAATATATATCCACATGATAGATTCTGTAAAAATGCCAGATCCACGCTAAAGATCTATATTATGTAACTAATGTTTAGCAATGCTATGGAAGGCAGTCATAGCCTTACCCAAGGTAGACAATTTTATGCGAGGGGAGAGAGATAAGTCATTTATTCGAGAATATACGAGAGAGTTTCGAGGAAACCACTCCCACTTTCCTCTGGTTTCTAAACATATGTGTATCTTCTGTTTAAGAAACAATTTAGTAAACCATCGAATATCTGCTTTTATTCATAAATAGTATAATTCAGAAATAAAATGACTCAAATCATTAAAATTCAGTATTTCTTGCAACTAATCTGTAATTCATGTTAAATTTTCGATACAATTTGTCCGAAAAAAGGCTCTCCAAAGTATATATTCACACGATAGATTCTATAAAAAGGTTAGATTCACGCTAAAGCTCTATATTAAGTAACTAATGTTTGCTAATGCCATGTAAAGTATTCATAGCCTTACCCAAGGTTCACAATTTTATTCAAGGGTATAGGGATAAAACCTTTTTTGGAGAGTATACGAGAAAGTTTCAAGGAGACGACTCCCACTTTCCCTTGGTATATAATCTTCTGTTTAAGAAATAAATTAGAAAATCATTGAATTTCTGCTTTTATTCATAAACAGAATGACTCAAATCAATGAAATTCAGTATATGATCTTGTAGTCACACCTGTAGCTCATGTTACATTTTCGTTACAATCAATTGGATAAAAAAGCATACAAAATGTATATTTACTGATAGATTCTGTAAAAAATATATTCATGCCAAAGGCCTATATTATGTAACTACTGCTAATACTCTGTAAGGTTCTTATTCAATGTCCACAATTATATGCGAGAGGGATAAAACCTATATTGGAGAGTATACGAAAATAATTCAAAGAGACCTCTTAAACTTTTCCGCATACTCTCCTCCCGTTTCGTTCTGGTTTCTAAATACATGTGCATCTTTAGTTTAAGAAAACATTTAATAAATCGTTCAAATCAAGATTTTATTCTCTACCGTAACTCAAATGCTCTATCTAAAATTATCAAATGTTTATTGATTTTCAAAGCTTTTACTGGCTCAGAAAAAGCATAATATAGCATTCACGTCGTTCATAAATAAAAAGTGTAGAAGCAAACAACATCAAACAATCTTACATCATTATGACACAGAAAATGTATTTCATCGATGAATAAACTATAATTCTAACAGAGAAACTGCAATCAAAGTATTATATCGCATTATTTTGAAACAATGAATTAAATATTTTATTTCTTTTACATTTCTACTAAATCGAGCTCGTTCTCCTGCTTTAATCATTCAATCTGAACCCGGCGATTTAAGCAGCAGAAGCCAGAGATCTGTAAACGCGGATCGTGGAATGCACTTTCCCTTAAGAATTAATTACCATTTCGCCGATGGATTGGTGAATACTCTCCTAAGAAGAATGTTTGAACTCCAAAATTCTTAATGGGTTCAATGAATAACCATTAGTCGGTATACACGATGCTTTTGCCTACCAATGAAAAGAGCTGATTCAAACAATGAGACGGCCTCTTTCTCTCCAATTTGTATGTATAAATGAAGGTGAGATTGGAAATTCCATGAAATATAATAGGAAAAGAATTTGCACGCTTGCTGGAGAGAGGATGAATGGGTTCTTTAAATGATAGTATGCAGCGTGGTATTTCTTAAACTTTTCCCTGGATAACAAAGACATCGAAAGGGACTGGGTGGTAAAAATTAGACGTTCGGTCTATCATCTTCTGTAGCGATGGCTTCTTTAATTCTGTCGAAATTATTTTGGAGGAAAGAATGAAGGATCCTTCGTTATCGTCTTGAAGAGGCATTCCTTTTGAGGAAGTTTTGAGAGGAACTATTGTGAGTTATTTATAGGAGTATTGAAGGTTTTGTCCCTCTGTGTATTTTTTAATATTCTTTGTTTCTTTTTTCTTATTTTATTGCATTTTTTATTAATGTTGGGGAAAGGTTTTGCATGACGAATAAATTAAGCTAATATTGGTACATAGCATATGAAAGAATTTTAATTGAAAAAAAAAATCGTCACATTGAGATTCATATAGTAATATTTTGAATCAAGATCAGTTTCTGAGATAGCTGAAAATTTATGCAGCTTCATTTCTCATGATGTATGTTGACTTTTATTTTAAATCTGATAATAAACAAAAACTTGCCATACGTCAGATATAACTTTTATGAATTTCACATAGATCATGATAAATAAGAATTTATTTTATTTTATTTTAAATCTTAAAGGGTTATTTAATATCTTGCTTGAGTATAAAAAAATCAAATATCTATTTATTAATAATGTTTTTCAAGGGCACCTTTTCGGTTATATATGCATCCTGTTTTTCATGAGATATTATTCGTTTAATAATCACATGTTCGTGTTTGCAGATGCTAATTTTGTTATTTGTTAACTGTTTCGAAAGGGGAAGATGGTGGGGTATTAAAAAATAAAAATATGTGAAATAAGTACAATCATAGATTCATTAATAATGGTAACAATATATGCAATTTCATACTTTCTATAACCATGTATTTAACATTCAAACTGGAAAGAAAAATGAAAATCCCCAATCTACTTTGTACGGCATATGAGTCTAATTTTGTTTTATACAATCCATGCACTTTACTGTCTTACGCCCATTTCAAAATTAATTTATACTTAGTTGATCCAAATTAAATTGCGTTTCCAAACAATTTTTTTTATATAAATTGAAAGCGAGTTAAAGAAAAACAAAACGTTAGATAATAAAAACCTGCATGTTTATTCTACATTGAATGAATTTTATACCCTTACAATAAAACGTGTCTTTTCAGCATTTTGAGAAATAGAAATAATGAACACATTAAAAATGCATTTTATATTCTTATATTGGAAACTTTTCCTTTGACTTTCAGATTTTTGTAACAAAATATTTTCTATTTTCATTGAAGCTTTAACATGACAAAAGAATTTTAACTTCCTCTGAGTTTGCTTTTGAAGTAATTCGAATTTCCTTGAATTATTTCGAAAATAACGGAAAACAGTTTGTGAACACAAAAGGGAATTTGTCTACCAATATCAATGTAAATATATCCATAATAAATGTAAAACAAATATTTATTTAAGATTAATCTGAAAAATATTGGTTTATACATAATTAATCCTTTCCTTTCTTAATAATTAAGTAAAACTGTAATCTCATGCTTAATTATATACGCAAATATATAAAAAAATCATTCATATTTTAATGTGAATCGGGCTAGAAATGCCTCTCTTTTGTTCGAATAAAGCTTAAACTAAAGATAGTTATCGGAAAATTTTAAATTAAATAACGATAACAAATTGAAAAATTAACATTTTAAGAGGGGAAAAAAATGAGACAAATATACCGAATGTACCAAATGTGTTTGCATAACTTAATTACACAAAAGAACTCATTCTTCTTAATTAGCATATTTTTGCGCCTTATTCAAACTAAGGTATGTCTCAAATGTGTTTTTAAAAGTACTTTTAACGTTACAATTATCTGATATAATGTATATTTCGATGATTTCCTTTGCTTTGAACATTAGAATAAATTTTTGTCTATTTCTTCTGATAGGATGGATTTGCCAGTTCATTAGTCCGCATTTGAATAAGATTCATTGTGAAAAATATAAATTAAATTTATAACCGAAAACACATTCAGATTAATGATTTTTTGCTTAAATTATCTCTACAATAAAATTTTTCAAAATGAATAACTTTCAGTTTAATTATGCACAGTTTGCTAAAGAAAAAAATGTATAGATGTGATATTAATTTTCATCTAGAAGCATTATAAAAATGGTTATAATTGGAGAATGCATTTTAAACATGATTTTATGTCGGAGATATTCAAAAATTGTTTTTCTATTTCACTTTTTTTATTCTGTTTATCTGGCTAGCAGTATTTTTGAGTCTTAAATCATTTATACTTAATCAGACAATCTAATCCCTCAAAATTTTTCATTTATATTTTATAGTGACCGTATGTACATGGCAGATCAGAAACGTTCGTATAACTAGTATGTGTATGATTTAACCTGTCTATGGATAGACAGCTAGACGGATGCAGTTATAAAAATGCATTTCTTCAACGCAGAGAATATGTAGATTCATCAAAATCTCGAAATTGATTTTTTTTCACATTTATTATATATCATTTTCATATGAGAATATAATAAAAAAGGACCAATGGATACTCCTTATATTTGTTCTTTCTATCAGTAACGTAATTAAATATCAAAATTTTTGAGCTGCTTAATTGAAAACATCAAAATTCTTATTCTTGATAAAAAAAATTACTTCATTATTCAGACATTCATTTTAAAGTTACCAGAAGGTTTTTTCTCCCTCGTATGTAAATTTAAAGTACCCGAAGGTTGAATGCACATTTGCTAAAATCATGTTTCAACCAATCTCCATTTATATGTATAGGGTTCTTATAATTGAAGTAAAACCTTCAAAAGTTTGTAAAATAAAGTAATCACTGGTTAGAATGGCCTGATATCTCATCGACGTTTTCGTGAAGCAATAAGAATTTGTTTTATAAAAGAAGGAAAATAGTTCAAAAGTTTGCCAACAGGTAGCGCTACATTCACTATACGATTATATGATGAAAAGATATTTTAGATAAAAAGATGAGTTAATTTTTAGATACTAAATAAAAAACGTGGCTTGTGCACTGAACATCATACTTGTGATAATGAAAGACGGGGGAAATGCTGTTTCTGTTATTCCTGCGTCTGAGAATGCTCATGACTGTATCATCGAAGGATCGGTTCTGTTCGTGAAGCCTTTTTACAAGAATGGTGACTGTACGGCAAATGCACTGAAGAAATTGAATATAGAAAAGGGCATAAGAAATTGCTCTGGCCCGATGACTGCATTCGGTTTAAAGAAGACGATTGTTAACCTTCCAGCGGGCGCGCCTTCTTAACCAACGTAAAAGGTCGCGCGTATTTCCTAGATACGCTACTGTAAAATGCAAAATTTAAAGGGCGTACATATTAAAATTACATTGTAAGCAGTTAAGTGTTAAAAATTATAAGCCATTTAAACAATTTTAACCCTATACAAATTAAAATTAATTAATATTAATACGAAAAAACAATATAAAATGAAAAACAATACCAAAATAGCATGAAAGTAAAATAAATGAAGCTTAAAATAATGAAACCAATATTTTAACTGAATTATATATATTTTTAATCAAAAAGTGAAAACATATTCTTATTTACGTATTTCATTGCATCGTTGCGGTCTGAGGAAATATATTTACAGTGCTCTAAACATATAAATTTTGAGCAAATCTCACAACTGAACCTTGTAATTCTAGTGTGCTTGTGATTTTGGCAAGGTCTACATCTTTTTTTCCCCGAAGTCGCTTCTTCTTCAACACCTAATGGTGCTTTTCTTTCCAACACTTTTATTTTCAGCTCGCTCTGGAGAGAGGTAGGTCTTCTTCTTTGAACGTTTACTTTTACAAGAGCATCTGATAGCTGTCGCAGATATTGCCTTCTAAGTAATTTTTCATTATTGTTCGTTGAGTGAATTATATAGCTGTTGATTACAGCTATATTCAGCATAGAGAAAAAAACGACCATCGGCCAACGTCTGGTGTTCCTTGCAACATTGTAGGAAGCACAAAGTTTATCTACTGTATCCACACCACCCTTGGTAAGGTTGTAAAATGTAATAATCTCTGGGTTTTTTCGGTCCCCAGTATCTTTATCAAATGCTGCGTTATCATGAAGACTTGAAATCAATATGACATTTTTATAACGTTTTGGTACATAGGAGAGAAGTGTCATATCTTTTCTAAATCCAAAAAGACTCGTACATGAATCCCGCTTTTTTGTCAGCTTGAACTGGTTGGGAATTTGAGGTTTATTTTTTTTTTCAAAGTACCAACAAAGGAAAGTTTCTTTTCATCTAGGTCTCGTACTAAATCAAAACTTGAAAACCAGTTGTCTGTGGTTACATTTCCTCCAGTATTATAAATAGGCTCTAACAACCGTTTTACAACATCTTATGGCTTGTTGCTTATGGAAAAAGGCCCACCCGGCTGCCTTCCCGAATAAGTTTCCATATTGTAAGTGTAAAACATACGAGCATCTACCATTGCATATTTATGCCGTATTTGTTTGGTTTCTTAGGAATGTATTGTATGAAACCACATCTTCCTCTAAACCCTTCTAATTTTTCGTCAATTGTAACATTCTCCCCAAGAGAATAGCATTTCTGACAATTATTGATAAATTCCTCAAAAATATTTCGTATTGGAGCCAAGCGGTCGATTCTTCTCCGTTCTGCTCTTGTACTTATGCTATCAAAACGTAATGCTCTCAGTAAAAATAAAAATCTTTTCAAATTCATTACGACTTTGAAATAATCTCTTCTCCACAGTTCATCAAGATTTACTCTATTACTATGGTAAATGCAGCTAAGTACAGCAAGCCAAAAAGAGCACTTATTTCTGCTCCATCCGTGTCTCGGGCGTCTCTTTCACGAGAGTAATTGGGCTTCATGGAAGCAATGTACCAATTTGTATCTTCAACAATACTGTCAATTATGGGATCTGTAATCAGACATTTCCATATATCTAATATATCTGTTAGATTTTTAGCTGGCCCAATAACTCCAGAAACATGAATACATATATTGGGAGGCGCTCGTTTAGTTTTCTTAAACGGTTTTTTTATTCCATACCTAAGAATCAATGGTTTTTCAGATTTTCTTTAGATGGGCTACATAGACTTCTGTAGATTTATCATCATTATCTTCATTTTCGGAATTGCTCTCTGCACTTATTTCTGATTCTGAATCGTATTATCTTTCTGAAATGTGCTTCTCTTCATCTGTATCACTTTCATCTAGAATTATGTCTTCATCATCATCACTGTCGCTTAAAAGTATTTTCGAATAGTCTCAAGGTCATTCGGGTCATTCATGTTAATTATTTTTCGTTTATCCGCCATATCTAGAAAAATAAGAACGGAATATCACAAACAGTCGCGCGTATGTGACAGATACAGTGCTTGTATTTGAGCAATAAAAACAATATAATCGAAAATGAAAACAAAATCTTAATATTTTCATTTAAAATAATAAAGATTTTCTATAAGAAAAAACGAAAATAAGAAATAAAGAAAACTTACTTCAACGGTCGCGCGTATCTTTAAAATACAAATATTAGATTAGCAGAGTCCTATTAACACCTCGGAATCCAGCAGACGACTGAATGATGGCGGAACGATGTGTATTTCACACATACGCTCGCCCGCTGGAAGGTTAAATTCTAAGCGATGGTTACATTTGACGAAATGCGAGAAAGGAAGGAAACGAAATGATTTGATGACAGGAGAGGATGTACCTTCTGCATTGCAAGAAAAACTGAGCAGTAATTGAGTAGCCGGTGCACGGGAATTTCTGAATTTAAGGCATAAGTATCAGCTTAATTCGTAAAATTTTGCAAAAAAAAAAAAAAAAAAATGCAGTGCTGTTTATTTACAATTAGGGATATCCACAAGTTGCTCCCTGTTGACCTGCCAAAATGAAAAGCCTTTAACAAAATCAAAATTTGTTTTGGTGTTATTGACTGTTTGGAATTTCCAATACTCAATTAGAAGTCATACTGTTTAGATTTTATCATTAAAGTAGATGTGTTTAGGTAGGTATAAATGTCAGAAAAAATTAGTTCCATTGGAAAAAGTGCTTTCTTTCTGAAGTGGATGCTCTTCATTCTGCTACTAAATTGAACTACTACACGTTACTCATTTCATAGGGCATTTCTAAATATTGAATATGTTCTTCTAGTGTACCAGGATATGCTGATGTTTCTGTTTTTATAAAGAGGTCATTTGCCGACAGAATTGAAAACCGATTGATAATAAACCAATCCAGATCGAAGGACTTGATTTTTTTATATGCCATATTCCATGATATGGAAAATATTTCCACTAAAACCCTTTAAAATATAATACTCTGAGGTAACTAGGCGTGGATGGTAGAATAAGATCTTAAGCAATAAACATTGGTTTCTCATTACTTCAGATATATTCTTTTGAAATCAGTTTGTTTTCGTTACAAGAAGACAAAATACTTGTTCTCTATTCTATAATCTTTTGGTAACTGTGAATACACAAGTGCAGTTATGAACTTTGCTGTAACTGATTATTATTACTAACCTTATAAAATACTCATTATTATTAAAGACATTTTAAATTTTGCCACTTGTTAAAAAATATGCAAAAAAAAATGTTTAAAATCTCTTAAAAGTTAAAAAAAATATTTGCATGATACTTAAATAGCATATCAAAAGGATAATTATGTATTTCCTAAGTCAATTCTCTTCTGTAATGGACGATAAAAGTCAAAGTTTAGCTTAATTTCCAAGCAACTGAAATTACAATGTATATATATATATATGTGTGTGTGTGTGTGTTGGTAATAAATAATCTGATAATTAATCAGGCAATTATTTCGGTAAAATAATAGTACAGTTTCATGATTCAAAAATGCTCCCATTTTAAACTTTCTTTATTAAATTCATGACTAGTATTGATGCGACACAATAGAGCAACGATTCAGAAAACAGGATACAGATTCAAATGGGAATTACCCGAAATTAGATCAGCAAGCATTTTGGTATATATGAGTACTGGCTTTGAAAAAAAAGTGTGAAAACTGATATATATATATATATATATATATATATGTTTATATCAGTTAAAGTTCACATTTCTTGAAAAATGAACAATTCGCAAATGCATAGCGCGTCGCATCAAACACAAAGACATGCATTTGCTTTATAATAATGAGGGTTTAAAGTTCTATCCCTGGAGTTGGCATCACGTATTCCTCTATCACATTAACACTTTTATTATCATTAGTTTATTATCAAGGGAAAATTGAATTTACATTTCAGAGATATTTTTTGCACTGTTTATAATCTAGATTTTTTCCTTCAAGTTCAAAAATTGTTGTTTATCGTATTCCTATAAAGTCAATTAATTTTAATCATCTTATTTAAAAGTAATTTACATCTCTTGTTCGATTAAAATATTCAGGGATAGTTTCCTGTTACAAATTTTAGTAAATGAAAAAAAATGATGTAGATTAAAATTGAATTGTATTCAAGAATTTTTTTCTTGATTTTATATCTAAAATGATAACAGCGTTTTTAGATTATACCGCAATAAAAGATTTCTGCTAAATCTTCCTAAAAATTACAATATTTTCAATAATGAGTATTTATTGAGGAAGGTGGGAACAATTAATATTTTTTTTACTATATAGATTAATCTATTACCATGAATTCTAGAGTTATATGGAAATTCTTCATATTTGATAAAATTTAATAGCTTTATCATTTCAGAATAATGAAAAAAAATGTTTTTCATCCTATAGAATGAAATATAATTTGAGCTACAACCAAAAAGTTAAAATATTTGTGAATGAAAATAAAAAATTATTTAATGTGAATATAATTAGAGCGTTTCCGAGTACTAAAAAAAGATTTACTTATGATTAAACTGAAATATAATAATTTTCGTATAATCATTTCATTTTCAAACATTATGATTTTATTTAGTTATTATTTTAATGTTTCATTATATTTAGGCAATTTGGAAATTTAATCACATTTTGAAATATAATAGTTTATAAACGATTCTTTTAGATCAGAATAAAGTCAAAAAATTGAAATCTGTGTCTAAAAAAATTCAATTAAGGTAGGTAATTAAGTTCTACAAAGAGAAAAAAAATAAATCAAGAGACGTATCGAATCTTTTAAATATGTTTACACCAGTTAATTATACAGAAGACCAGATTCTCTTTAATCGCCTTATTTTTTGTTACGATTTAATGACGTTCAATCTTAAGTGCATTTTTGAAAGTAATTTCGCAATCGCATTTTCTTGATTTGATGTATATTTTAATGATTTCCTTTGCTTTGAGCATAAAAATAATTTTTTTCTTTTTTTCTAAACAAATGGATTTTTTTTATTCATTAGTCGGCGACAGAATAAAATTCAGATAGTTTTTATTTCAAAATTTGAAACAAATTTAAAAATTGTGTTCTTTATCCAAAGGAACGACTTTCCATTTAAAATATTTCTTCAATTAAATTATTTTAAAAGAATAATCATCAGCTTCATTAATCATCGTCTGATAATAAGGCAAGAAAGAACAAAAGTAATGTTTTGCTTCCTTGAAAGTCAAGACAAAAGTCATAAAATCAGAAAGTATGAATCAGAAGTATAATTTAATTCAAACGGCAAATAAAAATTGTTTTTTTAGTTAATATTTTAGTTAAATTCTTGAAATGAGGAAGAGGAATTGAATAAAATATGTGCAATCAATTACGAAAATGAAAAATACAATTCTTTAGGCATTTGAATTGCTTTCACTAACTTATGGTTTTTCAGGTTTCACTTAATGAACGCTTTCATTTCACTCGACTTATTACATATTCAAAAATATGAAATTATACAATTTTTCACTCGATTATTTATATACTAGAGCTCTAAAATATTGCACTGCTTTGCATTTTTCATGCTTATGAAATATTTCAATATTTGAAGACCTTTATTTTTTTTATTTTTTATATTTAATACGAAAATGCAATCTGATAGAGAGTTTGACATTTTTAAGTAATATCTTCTATAAAGAATAATGAACTACATTAAGTATTAAAAAGAGGAAAATAAAAGATAATAATGAGTTAAGCCAAAATAAATTACTCCAAGATTTATGAAAATAATGAAAAATTCAGAATTCTGAACTACCTCCCCCCGGTCTAAAAGCTACAAAAGTACAAGATACTGATAATTAAGTAACTAGTAAGAAATTAAACGAAGATGAATGTTATAATGAAGAAAAATTTTAAGGTTTAAGTAAAATTAAAATATTTCGAAAATGTGATTTCAATTTCAGTTGAATGCTTCTTTCAAAATGTTACCATTTTGTTTCCTCTTCCATTTTTTAATAAAGAAAAAATGGGCATGGACATTTAAAAATAAATGGATTTAAAAGTAGATATAGTTATTTTTAATAAAACTATCGGCAAAGAATTTCTTGTATCAAATAAAAGTACTTAAGTTTTAAGGTGCTACAGAATCTTTAAACTTTTAATCCTTCGAATTATATTATGATTTCATTTGATAACCGAATCCCTTCGGAACATTTTTTGTTATCGGGTATGTGTGCACTTTTTTAAAAAATATAGTCAAAAACGTAAAGGCCACTGTTGAATATTTACTCAGAAACGTTTACTTTAAAATTTGTTTTCCTCGGTCTATATTTTCAGAGCTTGTGCGCATGATGGAACAAAAACGGTTCATCGCATCAATATGAAATTATTCATAGGTTCTTATTCACACATAATAAATAAAATCATGCAAAATCAAAGCATTATTTTCTTTTAAAATTTATTTTTCAATGCTTGTTAATATGCTAAAAAGGCTTTTAAATAAAACGTTACCATGTTTTAATAAAATAAAAATGTAAAATAGCTGCTGTAAATCTATTAAAATATTTATCATAATGTATTATCATCAAGTTATGCTCTTTGAGAGTAAATTGGTGCAACATTTGCTAATATTATTGTTGTTTATTTTCTAAAAAAACTTTGCTCGCAAGCAAATTATGTCTTTGATAATTTATACGTTCTTTTTCACACGTTTTTTCATTCTTTTCGTTCTTTTTCACATATATTTTAATTTTTTTTAAATTATTTCACTGACATAAAAATTCATAATTATAAGGTTAAATGTCTTATAAAACTGTGTTAAAAATCTTATTAAATGGAAGAATTTTTTCTTACGTTAAGATGAGTGGTATTTGATTTACTTTCGAGATTTGTGTTAGCTGTTAAAATGTATTACAACACATTAATACCGTTTATTATTATTATTGAGGAGCTAATCGGAAGTAATTTCACTCTAATTTTTTATTATTGAGGCGCGGCTAGATTACTGAAATGATGATTCCTATTCCTTCAAAATACATGTCACATCACAGACAACTGCAGATTAACTGTATATATCTGGTCTTCTACTATTAATCTTTTATTTTTGCATTAAATCTTCGATTATTAGGAAATTTTGGATTCAAAATTTTTGGATCCTTCTATTCTTTTGGAAAAGTTTTAGATATGCGTGGCTTAGTTTATTTAATATTTTATATTATCAAATTAGGAACCTCAACACCATTTATCGCTGTCAGTTCATCCATCAATTCATGTTTGCTTAGCAAAGAATGCGCTCTAACTTATTAATATTCATATTGAATAAACAATATCCATCAATGAATATGTCTTTCTACTTAAGAGAGAAAGGAAGTTGAGTAGCTTTAATTTCGTAGTCATACCATAAACTTATTTTCAAAATATGTAAGTATAAAATTGTTATGATTACTTAAGAGCTTTATCTGTAATGTGAGAATGTCTAAAAGGATAACTAAAATGAATTCTTGAAAAATTCAATACTCTTCAAAAATTCAATTAAAAATTTGGTTATAGTATGATGTAGAACCTCAAATATAATCTCATCAACTTTCAAATAATTGTATAAGCCTAGTTGAATGAGAAAGACTGTTTCAGGAAAGTATTCATGTATCACTGATGTC
>JAPMOR010026014.1:90255-114322 GCA_026543865.1 Argiope aurantia
AGTTGAACATTTAAAATAAACTCAAGGAATATTATTCGTTCTTTTCTCCTTCTAAAGTGTAATTAGTCATTAGAACAATGCAAATTTACTTTGTTTAAATCTCATTTTGTTCATTTCGAAACAAAATTTAACTATTGTTAGAATAGTCTTTCCAAATTAAGCACAACTCCAAGAATGCAAAAATTATCAGTTATTAAGTAGTAAGTATAGTAAGAAGAAGGAAAAAATGTACGGTGAATTCAAAAGATAGAGACAGTAAATTTCCGTTTAAAATATAATCCAATAATACTGCAATTTCATTTTATATCCAGATCTATATTTAAAATAAACAATTTAAAATTTGAATTATTAACTAGTAGTTAAAATAAATTAATTTAATATCATAGATGCTCTTGTTTAATAAATTATAAAGCTGTCCTATAAGCCATAAACACAAGTAATACTAGGAATCCGCACTCAGATAAATTTGATTGGCTCATTTCAAACATATGTTTTCTCTTCAAAGTACATTCTTCTTCTGTTGTTCGACAAATGTCCTCTGGCCTGCCCCTATCGTGGGTGGAGAAGTCAAGAACAGCGTCTCCACCCCACACTAAGAGAACAAAACCTTTCAACGGATGGGGGAAGGTGATCAAGGTCATCTATTAAGTTGCTAAGCTCTTACGGAAGAACCTTGCAGTGCTGTTTTTTATTATTATTTTTTTGGTATAGGTTTGTGTACTCTTAGAAAAGCTTTTATTTCAAATTTATTATTTTTTATTCTCATGTAGTAAATCATATATAAAATGATGATTGATGAACGAAGAGTACTTTTGATGATAGTTTAAAAATATTTCAGATGCTTTTCATTTTTTCTATTGCGATTACTAGCATCAGAAAAAAAAATGCTTGATCAGGAAATAAAAATGAAACAATGTTTTAATAGTATGTATAGGGAAGAAATGTATAAATGTCTTAGATCTGCATGCGTGGGAATGCATTTTAATTTCACAAACTATCCGGTATCCAATTTCAGAAAGAATTATATAAAATGCATTTAAACTTGGGTGCTTCAGTGATTCAAGGCTTCCTGCTTTGCGCTTTTAGTTTATGCTTACTAAACAAGAAGGAAATAAATGAGAGCAGGGAAAATCGATTAAACGATTTAGGGAAAACTGCAAAGTAAAGGAATGTGTTGATGGTTATCAGAATAGTAAAGCAGAAAATGTCTCATAATTTACAAAGCTTTCTGGGGAAACTGGAATTCATTTATACCCATAAATTCATAGGGCATTCATTTGTTTAGTACTGTAGATACTGTGTTTTCCTTTTAGGATAGATGCTGTATAGGTTCTTTATGCAAGATATATATACAGCTGAAGCTGATCGATAAATTTTTTCAACATCAAATGTCTTACACACAAGGACTAAGGGGGAAAAGTACCACCGTTTCTTCACATACATATGCATTCATAAATATCTTTCAGAATTTTTCTTTGTTACCATTAACTAAATTATTTTTTATTAGATTTTTATAACTGTATATGCACTTACTATGTTATTATAACAAGTGAACACAGAATTCACGTGTTCTTTTCATACATAATGCATAATATATTTATGCATATTATTAATACAAAAATATTTCTATAATACTTCAAAGTAAAAAATCGTTGTAAATGGTTTCATATTATTATCATTTCTTATATATTTGTAAATTCAGTACATAATTATTTTTGTATTTTTCTTCTGTAAAATACTTTAGAATTTAATAAAATTCCCATAACATGCTCATCATACCGTTCAGTGACCAGAATGGTTACAGATTCGTGGGTATGAGACGGCGTTCTGCATCTGTATTATATTGACTTATTTTAAGACCAATAGATTTATTCATAGTAAATGCCTTAAGTACTGAGATTGCATGTATCTTTAGTCTTTATTAAAGCACAAGTACTGAATAATTGACCTTAATCATCCTAATTTATTTAAATATTGCCCTGACATAGAACATGGTCGATGCTATGTAAAAGTAAAAAATCCCATGATAGAAAATGAAAGGGTTAGTTGGTCTAATAATAGGAGCAGCTTTAGTAAAGAGTTTATGTCAGTCTCTTACTCCAGGCAGCATCCAACATATATTTTGATCTGAGTGAACACTTACATAGTTACATATCTGATAATGTAAGATATATTTTCTCTATATATACAATTTACATTCCAATTTAAATTCTAAAGAGCATTTTGTTTATTTAGCACAGGTCTTTCTCCAGATTAGATGTTCTCAATTAGCTTAAATAAGATAAGACAATTATCGCCTTTGATTGAGTATATTATTTCCACTTGTTAGAGATCCAGGATATGAATAAAGAATTCAAAAATGTGACATTGTGCGACTTTTTTACCTTTAAGAAGACTTTAAAAGACTTTTGAGACAGATTGCATGAATATAAAATTTTTCTTTCATTTTAATAGCATTCATCAAACTCATTAAACATTAATACATTTTCAATTTTTAAAGAGAAATGTTTTTCAAGAAAAAGAGAGACAGAAAGAGAGAGAAAAGAAGAAAAAGAAGAAAAACGCCAAATTTTATCGATCTAGCTGTCTTCGTTTTGTAATTATCATGATAACTTATATTGGAATAATCGGTTAGATAAACTTCCTCTAAACATATTCCATCAAAAATTAGAAAGATATCTTTAAATTTATTGTTAATATTGCATACCAAATTTCAATTCTCTAGCTCAAAGCTTTTTTTAGTTACCCTTTTCATAGAGAACCCGACATAATTTTCCAAAAATGTGTTTTCCGAACTCAGGGAGGTTTAAAACGTATAGATTCGCCAAAATCTCGAGTTCGAGTTTTCTTGTACGGTTACGGTATTTTTTCTATACTATGCATAGAAGAAAGTAAAAAAGAAACATGCATCTCATTATTGTGTCGAAACGATAAAATTCAGACAATTTATACAATAATACATTTTTCCTGCATTATTTTATGCCCATCGTGTTAAACAAAAATTCAATAAAAATAATATATTTCAAGCAATTGTTAACATCAAAAGGATGAATAGGTCTTTAATGTTTTAATTTCAAAATGAGCGAACCAGTGAATACTTTATGCATAAAATATTTTCTTTGATACCTTTTCACCAACACTTTTAAAATGTTATCGCGTATTTTAACAACCTGTTTTGGTAATTCTATGATATTCTTATCCTGTTTATGGTGTTTAGGCGGAAATTAAAAGTTGCTTGCCTGGAGGTAAGTTTGAAATCGTGATAAAATTGCAGTAAATCATCAAGTTCTGAAATTTATTGCATCCATTATTCTGCTAAATATTATTTTGTCCTTCTGAAAATAGTCTCGCGTAAAACCTGTAAAGTATTTTTAAGGAAAATTAATTGGACAATAATTTAACGTTAACTTCCATCAATAGAATATTTTTATTCTTTCTTGCGAAGCAAGTAAATTTTAAAATATAGACGCATTAGAGAAATATTTTTTTTATTATTATTTCCCCCGAAGTCTGAAAGTTTAAAATTAACTTCCTTTTTCATTTCACCTTTCATTTTGTATCTTTCCTTTTTTTAGTTGTTCCACCACGCATCTCAGAGAATTTTTTTACACGCAAACGACGAAGAGAATATAAATATTCATCAGTTAAAATGGTCATTATTTGCATTTTATGATGAAGGGAAATGAAATAAAAAAAGAGGGTTAAATAGCTTTCTTGAATACTATTTTTTTTTATCAAGTGTGCATAATTGCATGATTAAAAAATACTGCATTACTTAAGAAATGCTTTTATTTAATAAGAATATAAGAATATATATATATATATATATATATATATGAAAATAATCGTAGAAGTGATTGTGTTTTTAATCAAGTAATTTTAAAAATTTTATGAATGGAAGTTTTTTTTTTGTTACATATATATTAAATAAAAGCTATTTCTTTAAAAGAAGACAGTTATAAATCAAAAAAATCTTATTGAAAAAAATATTCATAATGTTTAAACAATCTTATTATAAACATACATATTTTGTTTCAAATTTTCGCTCATTTTTATTCACTTCAGTTTAAGATGTGAGTTGATTTAAGGACGGATTGGGAGTTTATTAGTTGGATGGGAAGAAAAGAGATTATTTTCGTTTAATCTCATTTAATTTGATTTTTATTTTATAATCAATAGTAAACTTCTTTAATTATGTGATAGGTATTTGAAATTTTATATAACTATCTGTTTTCAAAATAATACAATTTTTCAACATTTTATTTATCAAATGATCTATTAATTTAATTAATATTTCATATTTATTGTAATTGCAAGTGATTGTAATTTATCATTGAATTAAAGGAAAAAAAATAATGAAAATAATTCTCATTTTTAAGGATTCTCCGTTAAATTAATTTATTCCTGTTATTTATTATAGATAAAACTCTAATTTAAGAGCATTTACTACTATAAATTTCTTTTAGTAACAATAATTACAAGTACGAATTATTTTATGAATTTTTAAGGAAATAGTATTTTTATTATCTATGGCTATTTTTTTTTGTTTATTATAGTGATGAAGAAAGAAATTTGCTGATTTATTAAAGACTTTAATTATTGTTGCCTGACAAATATCTCTATTCAAAATAATGGGAACCTTAATTAGAAAAAGACGATACAAACTAAAACTAAATTCTTTATAGTTACTGATTTATATTTATTTCATGATATAGAAATAACAATTATAAAATGTATTGTTCGATCATTACATTAAATATTTAAAATAAGACCTTTTAACTACGCGAAGAAATCATAAAATGGAAATAAATTAAAACGAGTGTCTAAAATTGAAGAGAAAAGAAAAGGCATGAAGTGCAGAATTTTTTTGAATATGAATGGACATAATTCTTCTTTACAATTTCAATTCCAATTATTTCATAAAATAATTTAATTTTTTTTCCAATCTATAAAATTTGATGCAAAAGATATTTGAGAGAAAAATTTTAATGATTTTTCATATTATTTATAGTTTTTATTTCATCTCATGCATTAATGATAACAAAAACAAATTAATGCATTAGATCATTTGAAAAGAATATATTAGAAACCTCATAAATACTTAATGCAGAATGCAAATGTATGCTTTCAAAATGTCTCCGTGGATACCAAGAAATTTTATCAAAATATGGAAACGGTAATTATGACCTTAAAAGTATCAAAAAGTACCATTAAATTTAAATATGCGGAAAAAATATTTTCGAATATTTCATTTAAATTCTCGGACACATAATTGGAGGAATTTAACTTTCTAAATGGAAACTTCTTGTAACAAATTGCAATGACAAATAATTCTTTTATTTAAAAATGTATTATCCTTGTTATTAATAATTTACTTGATGTGTTCATGCAAGTAGCTTTAGGTTATAAATCTGATAGGTGATTTTGATTCTGTTTTTCTGGCAGAGATAAAAAAAAATGTTTAAAAGTTATTTTAAGTGAAACGTTTGCAAAACAGACTATAAAAATTATCAGTACGTGTTTTCAGAATGCTACATTCTACATACAAATATAAAATATAAATTTTAATTTAATATTTCATTAAGTTTTTCATTGAAGATTCAATTGCAACTTTCTAGTTTTAAATGCAAATAATTTCTTTCTTTGTTGAAATAGCCATTGAAATCGATGTCTCATTAAATCTTTCTTTTGAGGATCCGTTTTATATTAGTTTTAAAACGTAATTCATTAAAAATATCAGTTTTCGTTCTTAATTAGTATTGATAATATTTAAATAATAGATACAAATTAATTATAATTCTAGAGGGACGAGACTCTTTATAACTTAATTGGGGTGTAGATGAAATAATTTGACAAGTTTCAGGAACAGTTAATTAATTATTTTCTTACATAAACATTTTACAAAATAAAAACAAATACAAATATGAAAAGTACACGAAGCTCATTAGAATTCAAACTAATAAGGATTCCTAAGAGGATCATGGGAAATATACATTGATATTATAAGATATCGCTATCTGTTGTATCAAAAGGGAAGGTAGTAGAGCTAATGTAACCGCTAATAATAATAAATTGTTGCTAAAATTAACATTATAAGTAGAAAACAAATAATTTTTCGGTTATTAGCAAAAATGTATATCAAACATTAAATAATATTAGTGTATTTAAATTGCTTAAAAAGTGCAGAAATAAAAATTGAAATTTTTGATTAAATATTAAAAATGTTTTTGTTTTTTTTTTTGTCTCAGCCAACATGACCAATGTTGTTGAGAAATGAATTATCATAACTGATATATGCAAATTCATATTATGATATAGAGCTGTCTTATCTATATAGAAAGAAAGGTAAAAATGTTAACGGGTGAGACCATAAAGAACAAAGGAAAAATCAATTAAAATGTAACACGTAATATTAAAAAAAATCTAGGAAAAATGTATAGACAGATAGAATTTTGCATCTAAATTTTTAGAAATATAATTATCAAAATAAAAAGTGATTAAATTCTTTTTAATTTTAGACTTTTTTTAAATAAAATAGTTAAAAGTACCCATTAAAAATAAGCTTAGGATTATATATATTTGCATCAAAAATGAAAAAAATAAAATTAAATCAAGCTAATTGATTAAAAATAAACTTAATAATTAATTAAAAAATAATGTTTTTGTTTATTTTCAACGATAGTTTTCGAAAACATTATTGCAGAAAAACTAGGTTTTTTTGTGTTTTTTTTTAAATATCTGAAGACTCACAAAAATATATTTTGAATTACAGTTTTAATGTTATAATGGATCTACCTTTAGATTCATTGTTCAATCAAACATTTTAATCGTGCTATTTTGTACATATTAAATTTAAGATAAGAAATTACTTCCATTGGACATGAAGTACGAAATGTTTTTTCTCATTTCCATTTTGTTTCTTTAAATAAAATGTTTTTAAATTTGCACAATCAATAACGTCCTGTGCACTGATTTCTTTAGATTTATATTTTTGTGTCTTATTAAATAAGAGATGAAATTGAAAATCAATACATTCCTTATTAATTCCTTAATAGTGAGAAGAGGAAATATTTTGGATTAACAAATTGGTCATCAAAGACGGCTAGTGTATATAAATATATATATGTAATGATATTTTAAACTCTTAAATTAATCCAAATTAATGTCCAAGATTTTATCTTAGTTTAGCCCTTCGTAACTTCATTCTAAAATATTCTTTTATTTCGTGATCCAATTCCACTTTCGGTTTAATTAATTCCTCTGTAAAACTAATGCGCCATCAGAACTATGTTTCAATTGAAAGTGATACTTCCCGTTGCCCTTGAAAAGGTGTCAATGGTCACACGTGTATTGAACTGGCACGTGGCCAGAAATCCTATGTTATATAAGTCTAGTGATCATTTGTTTCATCCCATTTTTCGCTGTTCTATCTTACTTCTGCTTTTGTGGCGCAATGCGCCTTCTTGTGCTGATTATGTTATCCTCATTTCTAACATACCAGGTCTTAAAAATGGAAGACATAATATGGTCTATTTCATTGATTTTAGAAAACAACTTTTATCCATCATAAAAAACGTGTTTATTTTAAAAGAAATAACGAAAAAAAAAATGCGTGTTAGAAATTATTTTCAGAGCAAAATTCAAAATCAAGTTTAGTAAAAGAACAGAGGTTATGACATTTTCTCTCACATTTTTATGCTTCAAAATTTTCTTTCTATTATAAAATATTCCTCTTTTTTTTTTACCGAATTCGGTGCTTTTCTCATGTTAATCATCTATTTTTCTTACTTTCGAAATTTTTTATCCATTATTTCTTGAAACTAGCTTTTATTTCGATCTTAAAAAATACGATATGCAAATAGATGGCTCTGAAGTAACGAGAATAAATTAAAGACAAAATACCTCCCTCCTTCGATCGATGAGGTCAAAGAAAATGACGTTACTTCGGAGGGAAAACTTTCTTTTGACTAAAAACTTCTATCCTGACCTGAAGCTTCCCTTACATGATTAACGCCGATCACAGATGGGATCCTATTGAAAACGCGTTACCTAAACGCACAAAATGCATTATATTCTTCACTATACTGAAAAATCGATGCATCGTTCCGTCCAATCGTAAAGCTCTAGGGAACTAATCTATGGATAATTGCAGTTTTCTATACAGAGCCCAACTTTTTAATACCTACGTTTTTGATACGTGCGTTGCATTCTATAATTGCAGCATTAATTCCGACTTTGGTGGAATAGTTTTCAGCCCTTAAAAGTTTCCCTGTTTAATAGATACTTGTTATTTTCATTTTTTAAATTTAAAAAAGAGCTTTTTTTAAATTAATAAAATAGTTCGAAAATAATAGGGATATATTTTGATTTGAAATAAGTAGACAACAGATAAATTTATCGAAAAAAAAAAGATTTTCAATTAAAAAGATATTCCTTGAATAAAGTAAAATATTATTAATATAAGATTTCTGAGTCAACAGTAGGGCAATACCTCAGTCGCATAGTGTGGTATTACAATTCGGGTCAGAAGGTTGCAAGCTAGAAACCAGATTGCACTAAAATTATGCTGTGTATGCGAGACTAGTAATCTTTAAATCTGATACCATCGAACAAATGACGTCCTCTTGATACGTCATACGTCTGCTTGACTGGAAAATAGTTATGTCTCAGGTGTCATTTTCGTCCTCTGTTTGTGGCTCAAAATGAAGGGGTCGGTATAAGTTACTCATCTTGTTGCTTCACAATCGTATGTTATTCCTCTCATTCCTAAGATCATTCGAAATCAGGTACTTCAAAACTTTGGAATTCCAATCCCCTTCTAACATAAGAAAATTCCATTTTCCTCCTTAGAAGTTGAATGTTTTTATATTATATAAGATTCACATATAAAAAATGATACCTCTTAACTAATGCGTACTAAATAAAAGTATGTTCGGACACTCTTTGAGAATTTCCAAAAAATTACCCAGTCCCTAATATTCATTTGGGCGATCGTTTGTAATGAGAAAATCAAGAGTCATGGGCTTTCATTGAACTACATTTAACAAAAGAGGGGGAGGGGATTTCTAGTGTTATTTAGTTCTCTTGGATGTTAGTTGCATTTTCATTAAACAGGAGTTTCAGATCTTTCAGCATTGATACAGATAATATAATAAACAGCTAATAAAACAAAACTAATCAATAAAATCCGCACGACGAGCAAGAACATTTTCTTTTTATACAATCAAGAAATGTATAATTCCTTAAATTTAAATTAAGAGTAATTTATTTTACTGCCTATGAAAAGCGGTGTAATTTCTTAATAACTTCTTAACACATGGAATGATCTACGGCTCCTAGTATTAAAACAATGCTTTTTTTATTATAATGTAGTTCTAACAATCAAATTTAATATGTCAGTTATTACTTATTATCATCATTTTAAAATATTAACTACCATTGGATGTAGAGATGGTAATTTAAGTAGTACTAAAATTTATTTTGCTGAATCAAAACCCTAGAGCTTCAGTGTCTCTCTATTTTTTTAATATTAAAATTTTTAGAAAAAGTATTTTTTTAACTAATTAACAAAAATAAATAAATTCATTTCAAGTTAATTAATAAATTAGCTTAATATTATTTAATAATTTCAGTAAATTTCTTTTCTGAAATTAATATCGATCTCCAAGATATTTTAAATTCATGTTATTTGAAAACAAATGGCCTAAAAAAAGATTAAAACATTATTGAAAATAAATGGCATCAGAGGAATTTTTTTTTCACTTCTTGGGATAAAATAAGTGAAAAATAATTTAGAGAAAAAAGCCTTTAATTAAAATTGTTTTTAAACTGTTTAAAGTTTTAAAAAGAGTTTCGGAGAAAAGCTTAATTTTTAATACCGTGATTAAAGTAAAAAATTAAGGACTTAGACGTTCTAAAGTTTTTAAGTTAATAGAAATTTTTGTGTAAAATCATGGATAATTTTTTCATTTATTTATATTGTGAAAAATATTAATATTCTACCTTTAGCCAAAAATGCTCATATTTTTTTTTAAATGTACAAATTTTAGAATTAAGAAAAGGGTTGGACTTTTATCTTTATCATATATAAAGGAAAATATTTTAAGTTGTAGAAAAGTTTTATATCTTAATTTTATAATTGTTTGTATTAAGCCTCTTTAAACTTATGTATTTTTTCCCGTATATATAGATGTATAGCACTTTGAAATATTAGGATCGAATTTTATTTTTATGAACAAAACATTGAGACCTTTGTTCAACAAACGATTTTTTTAACTTTCTCTTTTAATTATTTACGAAATTCAAACATGAGCTCATTATTGTGCGCATTATCTTGCAATTATTCATCTTAAATATACAAGTAAAATTTTGAAGCAGTCTGTTCAATAATAAGAGAAAAAATTAAAATATTTAAAATTGCGAATAAGTTTCAATTAAATGTCACATTTAAAATTTTAGCGTTTTTATTTTCTGAAAATAATTCACCCTGAAAATTGAAAATACTAATTCTAACCAAGAATATGCTAACATTTTCTTATAAATGCTTTATAAAGAAATACATTTTATTTCATATATTTTAATTTCATTAAATAATTTTTTTTTCCATTTTCCTTTTGCAGCTTTAAATTAAAAAAAAATGTAAATCTTCTGGGGAAATAAAAAATTATATTTTTTGCACATTTTCAGCATTTTTTTACATCAAACTCTTCTTACATACTCCCTTCCTACTTCCTTTATCCATAAATAAAAATGTCTAGTTATAAATTTTGAATTTAAAAGTATATCTAGATATCTAACGAAATTGACTGTAAGTTTTCAAAGTTTAGGACAAATATTTTATAATATATGAAATCATTTCGATCGATATGTTAGCAAATTTCACAGCCTTTTCGTTTGTTTGCGTTTTTACTAGTGTCTCCACATTATTTTTATCGTGAAGTAAAATAAGGTATTTTTCTGAGTTGTTCCGAGGTTATTGTTTAAATATTGCTTGATTTTAATTTTGATAATTGCCCTATTCATTCTGAGTTAATTTCTGTCATTTCAATTTGTACAATGTTTTGGGAAAAAAGAATCATGATTTTCAAAACTCCACCACGATTTATCACTTACTAGCCGCCTTTGGCGACCAACCGGTTCGCCAGTATTACCGCTCGCTACAATTTTTAATTAAATATTTTAAGTAACTGGTCTCTTAAAGGATTCTCAAACAAAACATTTTTAATCTTCAAATTTTGATAGTCATACCAAACTTATACTGTTGTTTAGATCGTTTCGTTCAATTTACTATATATATTTTGCTAATTTTTTGTCATTTCCGGTAAAACTTCAACTTTAAATTAAAGTGAAAATGATGAAATTGCAATTAATATAAAGATATTTTTAATAAAACCAAGCGTTTTATTTTATTTATCATCTTTATTGTTATTTATTAATTATTATTATTATTGAATGTGAGTATTGCAAACAGAATCGCTCGGTATTTAAGTCTTATGTTAACTACAAAATATTTTTCATAATTTATGTAATATCTCAAAAAATAATTCAACAAAAATTTCTGAGATTCAGCAGAAAATTCAGTTTTTCGTTTTGCTTTCAAAAGGATTGAAATGAAATCAATAATAATATTTTGTTCCTGCCTATAAATATATTTCAAAAATTATGAAGTCTAAATTTAATGCAGTAAGGTATCATATTCTGAGAAATATTCTGGACACACCAAATTTTAAATAAATGAATGCATGTTTCTATTTTCCACGATCAACTAAGACTTATTTATGAAGTTATAAATGTTAAAAATTTAGAAAAACTCAACATTTTCATAATCTTAGGCCAATTAATCTTGAGAAACCTGAGTGCTGATTGGCGTATTTTCTTTGAAGCGATCGATGAAAAATCTAAAATTTTCCTTTTTTTATTGAATAGTGATATTCAAATTATCATAAATCAGTCATTTTAAGTGATTGGAAATTAACTCTTAAAAGTCAGTGATTTAGTTGATTGGAAATTAACTCTATGACCACTATAAAATCTGTGCTTTCTCTTGTGGTGTATGCATTCTCCTTAATATCCGCTCGAATAAAACATCACATACAAAAGTACTACATAGAACAAACACATCAAAAGTAAACATAACATTTCAATAGTTGCCAAAAACAAATGGGAGAAAAATGCAATTAATAAGCAGACGATATTTAGAAAAGTACAGAAATTTAGACTGGAAAATGAAATTATCTGAAATTAATCACACGCGCAGACGATATTTACAAAAGTAAAAATATCCAAACCTGAAAAAGAAAATATATGAGTTATTCCATCAATAAATGCCATAAGTTTGTTTATATCTTCATTATTTTATGAGTCATTAAACATCAAAATGGGTCCGGGACTAAATAAACACCCTATATAGAGAGTGCAAAAAATCATAAAATAATATTTCTTGAATTTATTTTTTAGAAAAAATAATATTTCATATTTGTTTCATTTCCTACAAACATGTGCCGAAAATTATATTTTTGCATATTTCATTTCCAAAAAGATTTAATTTATTTTTAATTGGAGCTTTAATCAATGTGATGGCAACACTGTGAAAAACGCTTATTTTTCCCCATGAATGCGAAACGTGCTCGTGCAGCTTAATTTTGATTTTTATTTTTTACGAAAAAAATTATTGAAAAACATAGTTAAAATATTTATTTAAAAATTCATTAAAAATAGAAATTTAATATTAAGATTAAAACATTAGTATAATTTAAAAGATAAATTTTTGATTTTTAACTTCATGTAAAAATCTTTTTTGTGCGGTAATATTTTCGGAAGTTATAGCAGAAACACGTCAAAATTTCGCTTAATTTTTAAATAAATAAAATTCTAGTTAAAACTTCGAAAAAAGAACCCCCAGGTGCACATTCCCGGTCTCCAAGGTATACACGTGCCAAATGTGGTAGCTGTAGGTTGAATGGTCTGGCCTGTAGAGCGCCAACATACACACACACACACACACACACATTGAGCTTTATTATAAGTATAGATTTAATTTTGATAGGTTTGGAAACACTGTACGTTAATGGACAGAAATATTGTTTAATTATGAATTGTAAGAAGTGTGGAGAAAGTAAATAGAATTTTCTAAACAAAACAGTTTCAGAAAAGATCTGGATTTATTTTTTAATATTATTAAAAATCAAAATTAGTAACACTATGTAATTTAATAAAATATTATATTTACACCGAGAGAAATTTATGACTGATTTTTCACTTTAGAGCTTTGTTTAACGTAAAAAAATATAATCAAAATAACTTAATGTTTAATATAAAATAATGCAAATAAAAATGTTTAATGCTTATAATAAATAAAATATTTAGTGAATATAAATGTTTTTAAACCTATTTTTATTCATTTTGTTTGTGTAGAAATTCTGGTTGTGCCAAGATAATGTGCTCAATTTGCACTGTATTTAAATGCGTTACAATTATTTCCAGCTGTTAATAAACACTTTATGAAATGAAACAAGAATAAATTTTTAAATATGTTTATTTCCAAGAATAAAAATAGATTAAAAAATGAAATTATATATTATAGTTTTTTTTTCAAATTTTTTAGCATAAACTGAATTTAGCTAGAATGCTTTTAATAATGAAACGATAAAATTTAATTATTTGACAGTTTCTCATTTATATATATTTGGTTATTATTGAGGGAATTAATTTGTTTGATGTAAGCTAATGTAATTGTGCTATTTCCGTATTTAAATATCTGCAGTATATTTCTCAATTTTTATTTTTCGAAATCATGTTAAATATAGAATACTAAAAAAGCAAACACATTTTATTCAAATTGCTTACATTTATTTCTGGAAACTTACAAATATCAGTTTAATAAAAATAAGAATTGATATACAAAAATGTTGATAAGAAATTTAAAAAAAAAATGGAAAGAAAAAAATAAAAACAATGAAAAGAAGAAAAAAAAAGCAATGAAAAGAAAAAGAAATGATATTTTTCAGAAATATTTTCTCCTCCCAAACTAATTTGGATATCCAAAATCAGGTCTTCTATGCTCATTATGAAGATATTTTAAAAATGTGATGACTAAATATTGCAAATTGAAAGAAAAGTTGCATTTTAAAAAAACCTGTAATTATTGGGTAATTTTTAAAGAATGTATTAAAATAAAAATAAATGTTTTACATGTCTGAACAGGAGAAAAATATATATCAAAAATTTAATTATATACACGCCTCATATCCAACTATGGCAAAACAAAGCAACACGTAAAATTATAGAAAAAAAAGCAATTTTGGCCTCCAGTCCCCTTGAACAGATGATTGTTCAAGGGGACTGGAGGCCAAAATTACTAAGAAATTGATGGGGAGAAAAAAGTTCTGTAAGCCATAAATATAGCACACCCTTATTACCTTACCTTCTAGATACATTGAGTGATATTTTCATTAATGAAAAAAAGATATTAAATCATTATCCTATAATGAACAACACTGGCCAATGAACAACATGTACAGATGGATATCTCTTCCTTCAAAAATATGGCCAATCATCTCCAGTGATCTTACGATGTGCTGAAACGCGACGCAGTGGTAACGCTAGCATTGTGGCACTAGTTCAAACAAACATATTGAATTAAGCTAGTTGTTACTACATTCCTATAGTGCCTCATCGACAGATACATGCACGTACTCATACATGGATATATAATTAAGTACAGTCATCAGCAAAAGTAATGGTACAGCACTGTAACTTTGTTTTATCGTATATACAATCTTTTTTTATCGAATCTTTACAAAAATGGTATCAATGGAAATTACTCAAGAATACAATATTATTTGAATAGAAAAAATGATTAACTGAGTTAAATAACATAGTTAATCAATTATCATCTCAGGAATTTTCCATTGCTGAAATCGATTTTTTTTCTTCAATTCCATCCGATATGCCTTTTTATTCATGTGTATTTCATTCATTCACATGTATCTTATACTACTTACACTTTTTTTTTGTAAACTCTTACTCTTATATCTCTTTTACAAAATGCTTATATGTTGCATGATTTAGCATTAGATTGTGAAATAAATGAAGGGTTTTGACAATACTTTGCACTTACTGTATATTTGAAATATATTTGACTGCTTTGGGATATAGAAAATATCTATTCTAAAAGCGTATATAGCACTTTATCTCTCGCTGATAAGAATGGTGTATATATAATAACTTCTAGCTTATAAAATCCGACAACCAATATTTATTTAAAATAATATGCAAAGCTTTTATTAATTCCCTTGCGCCCGATAATATTGGAACATCGATTATACTAATCCATAAATTATATAAGTTATATAATTATACATTATTTGAAATGAGTCTTAACTGATTATATAGTTTTGATGTATGTTGTTATATTATCATAGAAATGGACATGAATATCAAATAGTATTGAGGAAAATTGATCTCAAACATTTTCTTTAGATATAGACTATAATTATTCCAGCTTTGGTAGTTCATCAATAAACTTATAAGGAAAGATGCAACGCCTGATTTAGTAGAAAGAATTTCTACTAATAATATATTTATTATCTATAAATATTTTCAATTAGGCCTACATAAATGTATTTCCATATGAGAAACTTCAATTCTCAGTGCATATATGCTACGGAAATGAGAACTTTAATCAATGTAAAGTCGATTAAATAGCAATTCGAGAAATTCAACAGTCCAATTTAATAGTAACTGTTTGATAGTAGGATGACGCACGTATTTTAACAATAAAATGCCTTACATTTCATGAAAGTAGACAACAAAATTTATCATTTTAAAGAAATCATGTTGCTTTTCAAAATAAAGAAATTTCTAATTTATCTCATTAATAAAAGAAATGAATCAGTAAAATACAAAAGTTTATTCTACTTACTTAAACAACAAAACGTATTTGTAAGCTTGAAAACTGCAATATTTTGCAAGATTATTTTCTAAACAGATATATTACAATTTGTAAAAGAATTGTTTAGTACTTTTCATACAAAAATTATCTTAGAAGTTTTCAAAAATAATACTTTTATCATGATATTGATTGTCACTTTTAAATGACTGTTTAATGCTTATTGATTTATATTTCAGTAATATTAAAAGTAAATAATATTTGAAATTTTTTCGAAAAAAGAAGCAAAATTAGAAGAAAGATATAATTAAAAAAATCTTACGCCTTGAACCATATTTTATTCCTGATGTATTTATATTTTTCATAAAATATCATAAAAAAATAAACTTAATTAAGAAGTAAATTTTTGGGATGTAAAAAATATTTAAAAAAGAATAAAAATGCTGAAAAATTCAATGTTTATATCCAGTTATTTAATAAAACCATTCACTAAGGCTTGAATATTAATGCTAAAAATTATAATGCACCATACAAAATTAATGACTTATTATTCGTATATTTATCATTCTTCTAATTAAAATTTTAGTTCACATTACATATATTTTATAATAAAAAGTGAATTATTATTTAATGAATATTTTGAAAGATTAAATATTTAATATAATTTTACTTCATTTTATAAATAAATACATTTCTTATAATTTAAATTAAAATGCTTTTAAAATTTAGAGACAAATTTAGAGAAATTAGCTTCTTTTTTTATTTTCCTTCGATGCCAACATGATTATAACAAGAAAATATATCAATTAGAAATTTACAAATATTAAAACTAAATTAAATCACTGTTAAATATAAATAATTAAACCATCAGAAATAAAAGTATATAAAATTCTAAAATGAATCACTTTAAAATCCGCTAAGAAGAATAAGTGCACATGTGTGAAAGCAAGAAACATCTATATCTGCTGAATCAGCTTGAAAATTGCTCTAATATTTAAATAAAAAAATAAAATTATTGCTTCTTCAGATATTTTTTTTCTTTACTAACTATCCAGTGACATAAAAGGCCACATTTTCAATTATTTTTAGTTTGATATATCTCTCCATTCTTCAGAAAAGAAAGTTTAAAAAAATAAAATTTGAAAAAGTTCAAAGGCAGTAAAAATAATTAGACTGAATTTTCTTTAAATCGTTTCATTTAACTGGATGAGTTCTTACAATAATTATAAAATCCAAATTGAGATCTCTTTTTAAAGTAATAGAATCTGGACTTTTTTTACAGATGTGAGCACTTGAAGAAAATGCAGTATTTCATTAATTACAAAAATTGAATAATAGCTCATCAATCAATTTCTATAAACATTTATTTTACATTGTAATCAGTGCCTAATATTGAGATTTCAAAAAAAAAAAAAACTGATCTAGTTTTCCATAAATATTAGACGAAAGAAAGAGATAAATAAATGTAAAAATGTATGAAATGAAAGAAATAATTAAATAAAATATTATTATTTATACATTGAAATGAAGAAAATAAACTTTAGTAACTTGGCAAGTAATATATATATATTAGTCCTGCAGACATATTAAAAATATATACATTTCATCAGAAATAAGGTAGAAATTTCACTCCAACTTAGGTATGTCTTGATTCTGACTTTTGGGAAAAACATGCTTTTTTCCCAGTTTCTTTTGATGTGAATATTTGACATAAATATCTATGTCCTATCTTTCTTGGCATTCATAGAAAGATATAATCTGAGAATGGTTTTTTCATTTCTTTCTTTTTCCAAACTAAGAGATAGAAAAAAAATGATATGTTTATAAATACATGGATAAAGAATTATTTAATGTGTCACTTTTGAAAGAAATAATATTATATTTCATGATTCATTGACGATGTCATGTAGAATAACATTGAATATAGTGTTTAATGCTTCAGATTTTTTTGACAATTTTTTTAAGATAAATATCATTTATTTGGATCATAACAGAAATTTTATTGAAATGATGCAATTAATATTACATTTAACATATTATTTAATTATTCAGATTATTTCCATACTGTTTAAAGACACTTAAAATGAATTCGGTCATTACAAAATAGCTACAGAAATAGTGAAGTAAGCTTATAGATATCACTTTTTTTATTTACGAATTCGAAGCTTAGAAGTATATAGCAGCAAAATTATTTAATAAAATATTTAAACAACAAAAACACCAAAGGCTTTCCTTTCTTGCTTCAATAATATCTTATAAAGTATATATATATATATATATAAGTATAAAAATCAAGTTAATAGGAAAAACAAATAAACCAAATAGAAAATATATATATATAACAAAATATAAAAAGGAATCCGGCCTGAAGACTTTTTCAACGGTCACCCTCAGGCAGGGATTCAAATAAAGGGATTTTTTTCTGTTAAGGAAATGCAGACAATTAAGTCTAATAATGATTCCTCATAACCCAAAAATCCTCTGAAATTAGGTCCAAGAGATGTACCATTTTAACAGAAAGGAAAATACAAAACAACAAATTAGAAGAAAAACCATTAATAAGTAAAAAAACAATAACAAAAAAACAATAAAAACCAAGATACCATAAAATAGCACAAAAGAAAAAACTAAAAGGCAAGAACATACCATCAGCAGTCAAGGAAATTTTAAGCTATCGACTGTGATTCCCACTTTTTAAAAACACAAAGCTAACATATTAAAGTTAAATAATAATTGTAGTCTCCCAGCGCCACCTATTGAGAGATATAATATGCAAGGAAAGTTCTATTTTTTATTTAAGCCAAAGGATTAATCCCAAACCATACCTTGTTTAATTAAAAAAGTGACATTACAGTAATATTTAGGAAATTCATTTTTAATTAAATTTTTAATGAGGTTGTTTGATGCTTCAGTATAGGAATTTTTATTATTGCAAACCCCTTTGATCCTGTTAACTTGTGAGAAAATTATATTTTTGAAAATTTTAGAATTTAGATTGGAATGGTAGTTACATAGTTTTATTATTTTAAAGTTGAATTCATCCCTTTTATCGTATATACCAACTATTGTTTTATCATGATCAATTTCGATTTTTAAATCCAGAAAGGTAGCCACAATTTGATTTTTATTCGTTTCTGTTAGAATTAAATCTTTTGGATAGCAATTAGTAACAATATTAGTATTGTCGAAGTAAATCAAAAGTAGGTCATCAATATATCTCCACCCGTTTATTAAATTATATTTAATTACTTTTTTCTCATTTTAGGCAATATATTAAAAAAACCTTTTGTAAAACCCTTTAAAAAACATTTTAAAATTTGCAGACATTTAAAATTTGCAGATTTAATGAGGACTGGTACATAGACGAAAGAAGAGCTAAACAGGAGTGAAATTTGACGTTCTACAATAAACCTCTTGGATACCAACTCCTTATGGACTGACGCAGTGTGGATTGACGTTGAAGAAATTGTGAGTACAATTTTGTTTTATTCTCAAGTATGGTATTTCTTACACGAGCACGAAAGAGCGACTTTAGTAGACGAATTAGAACTAACGGCACCACAGGATGCCAAAGTGCGACAGTTAGTTACAATGATAACAGAGTTGAAAGACTATGACGAAGACTTCGTAAAAAACTTACTTTTAACTATCACTCAGGAGCGCGAAAGGTTAGATGCTGAAAAAACCGAAGCCGAAAAGGCCAAAGCCGAAGCCGAAAAAAAATGAGCATGAATATATTCTGAAAAAGTTAGAACTTGAGTTAAAAAGTAGAGAAAATACTTTAACTGTATCAGATATGCCTAAGACGGATATATTAAAATTGCTGAAGAATTATGATAATAGCGGAGACATAAGTGTTTACCTTTCGTTATTTGAGAAAAAATAAGTAGGGCTAACATTGCAAAAGAAAACTGGATTTCTTATTTACTCGGGTTATTACCATTAGATATAGTCAATTTAATTGCCTGATCCTAACCTGATTGCCTGATTGCCTGATCCATCAGCTAATGACTATGATTACATAAAAAACTGTTGCTTAAAAGATTTAAATTAATTTCCGAACTACTCAGGCAGAAGTTCTTTACTCCCAAACGAGATTCTTCTTCTTCATGGCGGGATTTCGGTTTTGAATTGAATAACTTTTTTGAGGAATGGATAAATTGTTTAGAAATAACTGATTTTGAAGATTTAAAGCAGCTAATGGTCGTTGACCAGTTAAAGAGTAAAATACCAAATGACGTACGCGATCATTTTCTCGACGATTTGCCCAAAATAAAGAAAATAGAAGATTTGGTTAATAAACTGGGCGAATATGAAGCTGCACGAAGTCACCTTTAAAAGGAAACAAACAGAAATTGGCGTATTTCCGAAAACAGAAGTAAATTTGATATCGCGAAAGAAGCTAAAAATTCACCATTGCCGTTCGTTCGTGCTCAAAAGAATTTTGCTGATGATAATTACTATAACAAGAGTAATAATAAATGTTTTAATTGCAATGAGGCTGGCCATAAATCAATTAATTGCAAGTTTAAAAACAAAGGATTGAAGTGTTTCCAATGAGGTAGCTTTGGCCACAAAGCCAGTATCTGCACGCAAAGAGATTTTAAAGTGTCTCTCTCTAATAAAGTGTATATTCGTAACTCTCCAAAAACTGTAAATAAGCTTAGTAAAAATGTTGAAATAAATGGTGTAAATTGTGATGCATTAATTCATACTGGAAGTGATATTACTATGATTAATTATGATTTTTATTTAAAAATTGGTAAACCTAATTTAACGACTGATAATGTGAAATTAGCTGGTATAAGTGGAGATAGCATTACTCCTCTAGGTTTTTTTTGATTGTGATATATTAATTGATGAATATGTAATATCAACTAATGTGTATGTGTTAGAAATAATGCCGAACGAAATAATCATCGGCATGGACGTATTAAATAATCTAAACTTTTCATTCCAAGAAAAACAAATTACCATTCATGGGAAAAAAAGCTCAAATAAATTACACCCGGCTGGTGAGAAACGAGGTCAGGGTCGTATCACTACGTTCTTCGGAGCTGAAAAGAGACAGACAGGCACCTATTTTTGCTGAGGCTTGCAATAAAATAAATACACATCCTCTCCCATACTTCATTCATTTAGCGGATTCGATAAATTATGATTAGATCGACATAAATCATGTAAAAAAAACCTTGAGACAGGAAATAAATCGTCTTTTAAATAAGTATTCACCAATCAAAACAAAAAGTACGGAGTTACAAATGAAAATAATACCGAGCGATGGTATTCCGATTAGTCATAACCCTCGAATGCTGCCTTTTAAAGAACAAAAATTCGTTGAAACTCAGATTGATAAATGGATACAGGAATGGATAATAAAACCCAACTGCTCAAATTACTCTTCACCTGTGGTTTTATGCAAGCAGAAGGATGATAGTTATAGGTTATGCATTGAATTTCGTAAGCTAAATAAAAAAATGATTAAAGATCGGTACCCTTTACCCCTCGTAGAAGATTTGCTTGACAAACTCGAGCAATCAAAAATATTTACTACTTTGGACTTGAAAAACGGATTTTTTCATGTAGACGTAGAGAAAGATAGCACAAAATTTACGTCTTTTGTAACACATCATGGCCAATGGGAATTTCTTAAAGTACCATTTGAACTTTCCAATAGTCCGAGTGTATTTCAGCGTTTCATTAATGTGATATTCAGGAATTTGATGCTAGACGGAACTGTACTGATTTATATGGACAACATTATTATACCATCCAAAACCGAGGAAGAAGGGCAAAGATTACAACGTGTTCTACAGGTTGCATCAGAGTACGGTTTGGAGTTTAATTTTAAGAAGTGTCAGTTTTTAAAACCATAAATAGAATTTTTAGGCTATAGAACCCAAAACGGAACAATACAGCCCTCTGTATCTAAAACGGTAGCTGTACAAAAATTTCCACAACGACAAACTGTTAAACAAGTACAAAGCTTTTTAGGCCTTACTAGCTATTTCCGGAAATTTATATCCCACTATTCAAAAATCGCAAAACCGCTTAGTGATCTACTAAGAAAAGACATTGCATCAAGTTTGAATCTGAATAAAAGGAAGCTTTTCAAAAACTTAAAGATATTTTAACTCAGGATCTCTATCAACAGGGATCAGTTTTAGAACTTCATACAGAGGCTAGCAGTTCGGAGCAGTGCTGCTGCAACAGGAAACGGATAATAAGTTTTATCCTATTCATTATTTTAGTCGAAAAACATCTCCACAACAAGAAAAATATAGCAGCTATGAATTAGAAGTTTTGGCTGTAATCGAAGCGTTGAAAAAATTTAGTCATTACTTACTGGGTTCTACGTTTAAAATTGTGACTGATTGTTCCGCTTTTTAACAAACTATGTGTAAAAGAGATCTTATACCAAAAGTTGCAAGATGGGCTTGACAGTTAGAGGAATTTGATTTGTTTACAGATCGGGAAAACAAATGGCACACGTAGATTCTCTTAGTCAAAACGCAGTACTTGTTGTTACTCGTTCATACAGTGAAGTGACCACTAAAATAGCCAATGCTCAAAATCAGGACGAATTCCTTAGGAAATTAAAAGCTTTGATAGATAAGCAAGAAGACGGTGAACACATTGTGAGAAATGGAGTTTTATACAAATACGATAATGGTAGAGAATTGTTCATAGTCCCAGAAGCATCACAAAGAGAAATTATTCGAGAAATTTACAATAAAGGACATTACGCTGTGGCTAAGACGGAAGAAATTTTAAAGCAAGAATTTTACATACCAAAGTTGAGGTCAAAAATAGAAAGTGTGGTTGCCAATTGCGTGGAGTGTATTCTGTGTAATAAGAAACGTGGGAAAGGTGAAGGTTTCCTTAACCCCATCCCAAAAGAAAATTTGCCTTTAAGTACATATCACATCGATTTCATTGGCCCTATGCCTCCTACAAATAAGAACTACCAGCATGTTTTTTCAATAGTCAACGTTTTTACAAAATTTGTCTGGTTGTATCCGGTTAAATCAACATCTACTCAAGTTGCAATAACTAAACTTAAGCTTCAACTATCTACTTCTGGAAATCCGACGAGAATAATAGCAGACAGAGGTTCAGCTTTTATCTCAAAAGAATTTGAAACATACTGTCAGGATGAAAATATTGAACATTTCAAAATTAGCACTGGAATTCCTAGCGGAAATGGGCAAATTGAAATAATGCATAAAACTTTAATACCCATTCTATCAAAACTCTCGATAACAGACCCTACCAAATGGTATAAACATGTTGCATCAGTGCAGAAAATAATCAATAGTACCATTTCGAGAAGTACAAAGTTTACCCCGTTTGAGCGTTTAACTGGAGTAAAATTAAAAGATACAACTGATTTACATTTAAAGGAAATATTGGAAGAAGAATACACAAAAGCAATGATGGAAGATCGAAATAATATGAGAGAAGAAGCAAGGGAAAACATTTTGCAGATGCAAGAAGAGAATCGCAAAAGTTTCAACAAACGAAGAAAAGTGGCGCGCATCTACAAACTTGGTGAATTAGTGGTCATACAACGGACGCAGTTTGGAACTGGACTCAAACTAAGACCAAAGTTTCATGGACCGTATCGGATTGTTTAGGTTAAACCTAAGGATCGCTATGACGTGAAAAAAGTTGGATGTTATGACGGACCAAATACAACTTCCACATCAGCTGATTTGATGAAAGCATGGTCTTCAGACTAAAAGAAAAAAAAATGTTTATTGGTTTATACAGACACTGTTTTCTTTTTTTATTCTTTCAGATTTTTCTACTTTGATTTAACTTTCGAGGACGAAAGAGATGCCAGGATCGCCGAATGTAGTGACAAACGCCTGATGACGATCGCCATCTGTTGGCCAACAGGTGTTGATGCTTCTTAGACTGAGTGCAGACGAGACGGGTCTGAACGAAAGTCAGGACGTGTGAGACGAGACGGGTCTCTGAACGAAAGACGCGACGTAACATGTGAATTAATCCTGCGAAGTATTCGACGAAATCTATTTAATGTTCATTTCTTTTATGTCAATGTAATTATCCGTCCTAAATGTAATTAAATGTGCGTGATTCTAAATAGTAGTGATTCCTGAGTCCTACACACACACACACACACACACACACACACACACACACACACACACA
>JAPMOR010026014.1:146816-185160 GCA_026543865.1 Argiope aurantia
TTTTACTCAAAAAATTATTAATGCAAAAAATTAATTCAGCGAATGAGAACAACGCATGTAGTATATATTAAAATTTATTCTAATATTAAAAAAAATATTTTTACTTCGAATTATAATATTACATCATAGTATGAATTAAAATTATTATATTATAATATCAAGTATAATTATTATATCTTAGAATTTAATATTACTCTAATATTAATAAAAAGTATCTATAAAAAGGTTTGAATCGAAAATTTAACAAATATTAAGTTTGGAATAATATATTATTCTGCAACATGACTTTTTTGTACAGACATATATTTTATTTTATCGTCTGTACCTTCGAAATAAAATGTTAATGTGTATGAATGTATGTATATCCCGATGCCCTAAAGCACACACCAATACTTATTTGGGACAATTGTATTTCATAGAATGGAGAGGATACTTCGGAGTGAATATTTTTAATTCTTTTTCATTGAATAAAAATTATAAGATAATTTACTTTTATTGGAATAGCAACTCACGAAACCCAATTTGGCTGAAAGTTGCTTTTGCATCATTTTTAATTAAAAAATTTGGCTTTTTAAAGAAAATACCTTTTTGATTGTGCAATTCTTTCTAAATTTTGATATTTCTTTAAAATATTTTTTTGCATATTTTTCCACAATTATTTTATTTATAGCTAAGAAAATCAAACCGTTTGGCTTGTATGAACATTTTTGAAAGGTATGCAGGAAGTTATTATGAAAGTTATGTAGGAAGGATTCTGCTATTTATCTGATCAGTTTAGTTAAATAATCAGAAATTGAAATTCCCAATCTGCAAATGGCAACATGGGATTAGAAATAGATCATCCAAACAATTATGTTTTTAATTTCGATATAATTTCAGGAACATGACTTCTTAATTTATACTCATTCTTTATCGCGTGAATCATGATCATCAATGTGGTATTTGAAATAAGTCACCCGAACAATTCTTAATTTCAATATGAATTCTGAATTTCAATATGATTTCAAGGAACATGACATCATTAGTTAAATTCATTCTTTGCCGAGTTAATCATGATGATCAAGTTATGTAAAAACGTTTTAATTTTCGTTAAGCAGAATTAATAAATAGATTAGCTTATCACCTAGGCAGGTTAGTTAGGAGTTACAGAGATTTCTTAGAAGTTTTGTCCTTGTTGTTTAATGTGACATTGAAACTAAAGTTTTGCGACAGACTTTTTATCTTATGAAATTAATTCTAATCTCTTCAGAAGATAAAAAGATGAAACATCATTTTTATGCAATAATTTTGTAATATTTGGTTATAGGGCATATAAAAATATTCTTTGTGGTTAAAGGTAAGATTAAAATAAATTGTTCTTTACACCTGTTCAAATTTTGTATTAAAAATATTGCATTGTATTTTCTCTGACGATCACGTTTTGCTTCTTCGCTTCTTTTTTGCAACAATAACAGTGCAATAAAGATATAATAAATAACTCTCAGTACTATGCAAATTACTTTGGTATAACATATTTCTTTCCAAATCTTGATAACGAAGTGAATGTTGAAAGACAACTCCTTTCAACTTTCGCTAACATATACATATTTTCATTTCACCATTTACTAAGTATATTAAAGCATCACGTTCTATGTATATCCCTGATATTAGTATGTGCCGCGAATGAATCATGCTCACATATATGGGCACTGACCTCAAAATCATATTCGCACTACCTTCCACATTTACATCGATATATAAGCTTTATTTCGCTATCTTTTCATCAGAGAACTTTACAGCTCAGTTTATACGGTTTATTATGCAATGCTAAATATTCAGCGTGGTCTTCGTAGCTTATACTCATTCCATAGCTGACGAGCCTCAGTTTGGCAAGTAATTAGCATAAATGAAGAATGGGGTGCTCGGGTCGTCAGCTTTTCCATCCTTCTCGCGATATATCACGTGATAACGGCACCCCTCTAACGGAATATAAAAGATGAGCAAATTAACAGACTTGAAGGCGGTTTTATAGCAGTGAGAGTTTTCAACACTTTTAAAAGCTTTCAGCCTAAAGCAGCATTGTGAAGGACTCTTTATTTGCTTGAGGGGTCTTTTTTGGTTTATTTTCATGCATCCAATCTTTTATATGTCAAGTTTGTTAGGGGAAGGGTTGAACTCACACAATGTACTGAGAGAGTAAAATTTTTGAAAGTTTTAGAGCGATGAAAATATTTTGATAAATTAGGATCTGATGTTATGTAAACTAGAATGTAAGGCAAAATAATAACTGAATAACTGAAACATTTTTTCACTCTTTCAAATATTTCAACTTTAAAATAAACAATGATTCATTACTAAATATGTTAAACTTCATTTAACTTATTTTGCTATCTGAATTTATAACGTTTATTTCATTTGAAAGAAGACTTATTCTAATGGCGATTTTATAAGTTCATCATTAAAAAATTTTACAAATAAAGAAAGAGAAAGTGCATTTACTTAAGGAAACAGAACTTCTAAATTTGAAATTAAAATGTTTGATTTATTTTCTTACAATTTAGATACAACTAAACATATTTCCTTCAAAAATGTGTCTGTATAAAATAAAAATTAATATAATTATAAAGGAATTGTTCATATTTATTTAAATTGCTGTTTTTGGATTTTAGCATATGTATTAAAATAATAGCGTTTTTTGGTTCATTTTGTTTCATTTATTTTCATTCACATCATATCAGCCCATTTTTATGGAAAACTAACTATGACGAATTGACGATATTTTAAAAATTTTTAAGCTTAAAAGTAATTTTAAATCTTAAAATGTTTCAAAATAGTTTGCTAGATTTCCCTTATTATTTCTTTTTATAATGATCAATTATTTCAATTCGGTTTGTGATGTAAATAAATGGAAATCGATGCTCCATTCGATCAATGCCATAAGAGACGTCATCAAACAGTTTATTTATGATATTAAAATAGTCTGAAAATATTCTGTATAGACTTTTCAACCCCCTCAATACTCTTTATAATGATTCTTATACATTCACATGATAAATAGCATTGATGCCTGTAAGGCTTTTGAAAAGAGGTATTTTGAAATCATACATAGAGAATATGTATGAGTTTGTAAGACATTAAGAAAAATTGTATCTTGTTATACGCAATGTTATCTATATTCACAAAAAAAAAATAATAAACTGATGTAAGTAAATACAGGGGAGTAAATAACTTTCAATGCAGATAATCTTTTCGTTCAATCCTTTCTTTGTCTTAAAATTTCACCATTTCTGAAAGAAGCGCATGAAAATAAATAGATACAAATTCTTCGGGAACATTGTTTCGTTTTAGGAATTTTGATACGAAAGATTGCATTTTATATGAATTTCCTAAAGTTAGTTTCTTTATTTGGAACCAATATAGAATTGTATATGTGTGTGGGTGTATGTAGAAAGCTGCTGAGTAATTCATTTGAATTGAACTGTTACGAATAGAATGAGCAATGATGAAATATTCATTTATAAAATATTCAATGATGAAATATTCATTTCAGATAGTAAAATATCGATATTGCCAAAATTCATTTTCATAATTCCTCACAAATTTATATTCAAATACGGAGCAAAAGATGTTATATATAGAATGTTCTAAAAATACAATATTTAGTCATTCTGTGTAAAATATTTATTTACTAAATTCACTGTGCATTTGAAAACTCTTCTGCATATATTTGGATAACAAATTCAATATTTTTGCACAACGCAGATTTCTTTCTGAATAATCGTGATATATATGATTCATCATTTAAATCCAACTAATTTTTAACTGTGAAATAACCACAAAGCTCAATTTTTATTAGGCAGGTTTCATAAAATATCGTAAACTTCTTGTTGCATTTTGAAACTGTTAATCTAGAAAGGTAATTTTCTATTGGGTTAGGCCAAAAAGCAGTTGATTTTTTTTCTGTGTAAATGAAAGGCAAATTTTTCATTGAAAACAAAATTTGTATTAAATAACATGTTGTCAATTTTGTTCGATAATCTGTTTCTACCTTTCAGGCAACTTGAAGATTTCGCACTCTGAAAAGCTGTTCCAAGAACAATTTGATATTATCATCAGTAGTGAAGGTTTTACCATTCAAAGCATTTTATAAAGAACGAAACACATGGTAGTCTGAAGGTAACAAATCTAGTGAAGATGGTGGAAGTTATAACACATTCCATCAAAGCTACAACAACTTTTGATGACTGATCAAACTTGTATGTTGGCTAGCGTTTCCATGGTGAAACGCAACACCTTTGCAATTCTCTAATTATGGAAGCCTCTGCTTAATTGCATTATTTAATTTACTTAGTTGATAACAGTAACTTCAGAATTAATGATTTGATTCCTTGGAAGAAATTCAAGATACCTAATACTTTCAAAATTCCATCAGACTGACAGCATAGCTTTCCTTTGTTGAATATCTAATTTTGAAGAGTTTTGAGCCATTTCATCACGTTTGTACTACGATCGTTTTTTTTTTCATGTTGTTAAAGACGATCTATTTTTCAACGCCTATTATTATGTGTTTCGTAAAATGATAGGCTTCTTCAAGAGTGAGTAGCAAATGCCTACATGCTTATGAAGATATATTTCTTTGAGCTCTTGCGGTACCCAAATGTTGAGATTCATAACATATCTAAGATATTTCAACTGGTTTCCAGCATTCTATTTCAATATGTTAAGAATTTCGTAATCTCTCGTGCTCTTTACACATTCATTGCTACCGACGAGCTAGTTCGTCTTTCAGATACTTCCGATTACAGGTTTCTGTGGGCAAAAATTTGATTGTGGGATGAATTTTCAAATATGTATTAGAAAGTTCAACATATCCAAACTGGTATAAGAGACAAATTTTAGCCCACAAAAACCTATAATTGGAGATATGTGAAAGACGAGATATCTCGTCAGTAGCCCTGAAAGTGTTAAATATCGACATGACTTTATTTTGTCGCTATCAACTTCGATTGGTCTTCCTGAACATGTATAATCTTTAACATCAAAATCATCAGTCCGAAATTTAGCATACCAATTCTGACACTGACGTATATTTAAGGCATCTTTACTATACATACCACATAACTTATTGTAACCTTGCACGTCATTCTAGTTTTCGGAAGTAATATAATAAAATATGACGAACACGTATCTTTAGTTTTTTTTTCATTTTGAAATAGAAGCCAAACAACCAATTGTTGTGCATTTTTTTCTTTTTAAATCAAATTTGAAGTATTTGCTTTGAAGTTACATAATGACTTTGCAGTTTAAAAGAAAGTTAGTTACATTTCTAAAAGTTTTAATGAAAAATGCATTTTCGTCAACTCTAATAACTATAATATGAAAACGTTTTTAGATGGCTTTTAGAGAAAAAAAATGAAGTAAATGACTATTTATAATGCTAATCATTAAAATTTTAGCTTGAATTTCTTCTTAAAAACCAAAAGATCATATTATCTATCTATATCTATACTTATAATAAAGCTCGATGTGTGTGTGTGTGTGTGTGTGTGTGTTTGTGTGTGTCTGTTCGTGCTGTACAGGCCAGACCATTAAACCTACAGCTACCACATTTCGCACGTGTATACCTTGGAGGCCGGGACTGTGTACCTGGGGGTTATTCTTTCGAATTTTTAATTAGAATTTTATTTATTTAAAATTAAAGCGAAATTTTGGAGTGTTTCTGCTATAACTTCCGAAAATATTACCGCACAAAAACGATTTTTACATGAAGTTAAAGATCAAAAATTTATCTTTTAAATGATACCAATGGTTTAAACTTAAAATTAGATTTCTATTTTTAAGGAATTTTTAAATATATATTTTAAATATATTTTTCAACAATTTTTTTAGTACAAAATAAAAATAAAATTTAAGCTGCACGAGCACGTTTCGCATTCATGGGAAAAAATTTGCTTTTTTCAAAGTGTTGCCATCACATTGATTAAAGCTCCAATTAAAAATAAATTAAATCTTCTTGGAAATGAAATCTGCAAAAATATAATTTTCAGCACGTGTCTGTAGGAAATGAAACAAATATAAAATATTATTTTTTATAAAAAAATATTTTATAATCTTTTACACTCTCTATATTATTAATCTAATAAATGAGTTTAATTTTAAGGCAAGTTTTGTTTAATATGAACAAGATATCCATTCAAATCAGGGCCACACAGCTTATTTGTAAACCTTTAGTAAGACACAGATCTGCTAAAATGGTCTAAATGGAGAATGATTATATTTTATGTAACTTGATTCAATAAATGCTTTAATAAATAACGAATTTTTGCTTTTACATAAAGCTTCTGCTGTGGAAATCACGAATAACAAAATGTTCTTCAAAAACTAATATTTTAAATAAAAAGAGTTAATTTCCAATCAACTAAATCAATCACTTAAACTTATTACGACTTATTTACGAAAATTTAAATATCACTATTCAATAAAAAAAAGGATAATTTCAGATTTTCCATCGATCGTTTCAAAGAAAATACTCCAATCAGCGTGCAGGTTTCTCAAGATTAATTTGCCTTAGATTATGAAAATGTCGAGTTTTTCTAAATTTTTAACATTCAAAACTTCATAAATAAGTCTTAGTTGATCGTGGAAAATAGAAACATTCATTCATTTATTTAAAATTTGGTCTGTCCCGAATATTTCTCAGAATATGATACCTTACTGCTTTAAATTTAGACTTCATAATTTTTGAAATATATTTATAGGCCGGAACAAAATATTTTTTTATTAATTTCATTTCAATCCTTTTTTTGTTGAATTTTTCTTTCAGATATTACATAAATCATGAAAAATATTTTGTAGTTCACATAAGACTTATATACCGAGCGATTCTGTTTGCAATGCTCATATTCAATAATAATAATAAATAAATAAATAACAATAAAGATGATAAATAAAATAAAACGCTTGGTTTTATTAAAATATATCTTTATATTAATTTCAATTTCATCATTTCCACTTTAAATTAAAGTTGAAGTTTTACCGGAAATGACAACAAATTAGCAAAATATATATATTAAAGTGAACGAAACGATCTAAACAACAGTATAAGTTTGGTAGTTCTATCAACATTTGAAGATTAAAAATGTTTTGTTTGAGAATCTATTAAAGGCCAGTTACTTAAAATTTTTAATTGAAAATTGTAGCGTGCGGTAATACTGGCGAACCAGCTGATCGCCAAAGGCGGCTAGTATTTAATAATAAAACAAATGATTTCAAAATAAACAAAGAGTCTTTGAAAAATTTTCAATAATGAAAAGTATCTTGTTAGATTTTTTAAGCATTGCTGATTTATGCCTCATATGGAAGAGGTGATCTTTCAGATCTCAAGCTCCTTTTTATATCTCAAAAATATTACTTTTTTATTATTAAATGCTTCAAACAAGCATATTTTTAGAAAATTATTTTTATTTGGTAATAAAAATAATAATCTAAAATAAGATTATATTTAAACTTCCGAAAATTAATTGATAAATTAAGTCAGAAGTGAGAGAAGAACTGAAAAAACAAGTGTTAAAATCATAAAATGTAAACCTTTAACATATATTATAAACACACAAAAGCTCGTTAGCTGGCACTGACGCACACACACACACACGCGCGCGCGCGCGCACGCACACAGATTAGATTTGATTTGGTGTAGAAATAATTGTATGCATTATAAATATTAATGAAAACGAAAGCATAAAAGACATAGAGAGAATGTAATAAGTTCTTATTTACGTAGATATTTTTTCACATGCAATTGCGATCTTTTAATCAGTTTTCTTTTTTGCTATTATTTTGAAACATAAAAAACCAACATGGAATAGAAAGACACATTTTGCCCTCCTTTTCTTCGATCTTTTAGAAAGTTCAGCAGGTCATCGATGTGTAATCATGCGGACAAGAAGGATGGTAACATTCAGGAAATTATTTTTCAAATTTTTATATGGTGAAAAATGATATACCAGTATTCATGTGTCGGTATATTTTCTGGTGTTCTATCATCAATAACGTGGCCAACTGGAAAAGAAAAGCTCTATATCATTTCATTCTATTTTGTTACTATTATATATGATTCTCCTATTTATTCCGAAGTGTCCAGGCATTTGAAAACATATAGTTAATCAATTCTTTGTTGTTATAAATAATCAACTAGGTGTTTTAAATAATCATTGATGATATTATCTAACTGCAATATTTGCCAGTCTTATGTCAACTAATTAGATTATTCAAAAAGTGTAATTAATAAACTTGAGGGAATGGTTTCCCAGAAATTTCCTAGCATATTCTGCAATAAAGGTCTTACTGCTCTTCGCATAAATCTGAGGATCTTGGGTAAGGCCATAAATAACGCATAGCATTGGTGAACGATAGTTACAAAATATAGATTTTTGGAATGAAACCAGTAATTTTACTGAATATATCGCTAGAATATATAATTTGGCGCCTTTTTACAGACCGAATAATACCACATTTTGATACAAATCTACTGATAAATTAAATAATATACATAATATCATTAATTTAAGCCATTGCGTTTACATGATAATTTACCCATATATTATATAATCAATTTTACTGAATCTATTAGGAGGATATATATTTCGAACTCCTTTTTACCAGCCAAAGCCAAACTAAATTTTGACTCAAAACTGCAGTTGTAGTCGCAAGACAATACCGTAGATTTAAGCCATTGAGTATATGTTTTTATATAAATGCGAAAGTACATACTGACAGACAGTCAACTATCTCAGAGATTTGATTTAAAATTTAATACCTATCTATATTTTAGACGCTAATTTTGTATACCAAAATTTATCTAATCTGGTTGTTGCAATTTTTAATTTGATTTAGTTAACCAATTCTGCCAAATAGACAGATTTCCTGTGAATGTATTTCATTGAAAAATTTTCAGAAATTTATACATTTGGTCTTAATTCTGTATGCCACATTTCAGCTGTCCAGTTTAAAGTAGACTAAAATGGGGGATTCGTCAAAATATTCAATACGAATGTTTTGACAATTACAACACTTCCTTTATATATCATGTATGAGAAAGTAAATAAACTAAGAATTTGAAAAAAAAATGTTAAATTTATCTTAAAATGAAGGAAAAATGAAGCTTATGAAATTATTTTTCTGAAAATGCGTGTGATAAAATCACATATGAATTTTCATTGTTTTATATTCAAGAAAAATGTTGTTTAAACGATATAAAATTCTCTGCTTTATGTTTTTGCAAAAAAATAATTAAGATGAATTTTGAAATAATATATATAAAAATAAGATTTATTGGAAATTTCGAGGATAATTTTAGATAATAGAATTAAAAGTCCCCTTTATATTTAATAAGAGATTTTCTCCTAACTTGCAATACAAAAAAAAAGTAGTTTTAAATTTCTTCACAATTTAAGCGCAACTTTCCTTTCTCAAATCAAAAACAATGCAACAGAATTGAAATAAAATCGCAATATAATGAGGCTATTTTAATTAGTTTATACTTTCACTGGGTAGAAAAAAATACTTATCTCAACATATTATGTAACTACAAACTATTTAATTATATTTATTTTTTTTCAAATTACTTAAAAAGAAAGTTTGAGTTATTAACTTGCTATAAATTTAATAATTAATTTCACAAATTTCATTTCTAAGGGCATATTTTTATTTTTGAAAGTATTAAATTGAGAAAAATATGAATATTGCATTTCAAAACCTAATTTTTCATGCCTAATATATCTAACCATTGCTTTTTGAAAATTTTACTTAAAATAAAGCGGTTTGTTTGGATTTTTATATTTTCTTTTTTTTTTAATACTCCTTTTTTTATTAACCGAACCAATTAAAGAATTTCCATCATAATAAAATTCAACATTTTGTAAAAAGAAATACCTTCAATAAACCGGGATTAATGTCAATACAATTCTTTGCTCAGTGCAAAAGCATTCAGGTAAAAATATTTAACATCACTGCTTTCAAAGAATTCGTCGAACGAATCTAGTGTCAGCTAAAAAAAGTGTATTTTCTCTTGAAAATATTTTTACCAAATCTAATAGAGCAGAAAACAGAAATCTCTGCATCTTTGGGTCATTAAGTTTTTGCTTTGCATTAGTTTAGGAAAGCAAACATGAACCAACTCAGCGAAACTTCAGTCGAGGCAAATTCCTTTTTTCAGTGCATTTTTCAGACATATTTCGCATTTTTAGTCATATGGCCTCTATTTTTTTATTCCAATTTTATGCGTGATGAGTGTTCTTCAGTGAAAAGATTTTTACTTTCATTTTGCATTACTGAAGGAACGATAACTTTTACATTAAAAATAAGAAGAAAAAAAACGGCGAAGAAAAATCTTTTTTTTCCATAGAATATTTTCCATTTCATGTTATTTGTTCCTTTTATTAAAGTTCTTGACGATCATTAGCTCCTCTCTCTGCGAATTCAGATCATCAAAAGTACATTAATCAGAAATGGCTCTGAAGTAGATAGAACAAAGCGTTCTTTCGCCGTTTTATAAGCTCTCGAAATAACGATTTTGTGTGATTTTTACCTTTCTTTTATGGATTGAAGTTGAAAAATCTGAAATCGTATGATTTTTTTCTTCGTTTTTTTTCCCAATCCTTCTTTTCAAAAGTTCCTAGTTTTTGTAATTTTACGATGTCGTTTACTTCATTGTCTTGTGTGTTCTTAAAGTAATAACAGGAGAGCAAATTATTCCAAATTGTGTATTTACTTGCGCGTTTATGTTGAGCAGATTGAAGACAAAATATTTACGGAACGTTTTTCTTATTTGTCTTATAGAAATTTTCTTTTTAACAAAAAAAAAAAAATACTTTCTTCAAATACTTGCTCTGTAGATACGATCTCTAAAATAATGATCTTTTCTGAATCTTTCTTCTTTTTTATAGATTAAAAATCCTAAACTGTGAAAAAGAAAAAAAAATATTTACTTTTTCTTTACATGATAATACAATTTTATAAAGGCTAAATGATTCAATGATATTCATATCTTTGCATGTCTAAAATATTTTGTTAAAAAACCTTCAAAAATTCTAATTTATTTTTATAAAAAATCATTATTAATTTAAGGCATATGATATGAAATTTGTAGGAAATATATCATAATTTTATAATTACATATAATAGCTCAATTAATACTTACATTGTTACGGATAATCTTTCAGTGGATGTAAGGGAATGCAACCCGAAATCTGAATAATAATAAACGACGCTTTATTAAAAAAATAATAAAATAAAAAAATACAGTTAACAAAAACAGATGCGAACAGTACTTAAATGACGTAGAAATTAAAAATAACAGTAAATTGGGAATTTTAAATATTAATAATGCTCTTTGTGCTCAACAGTTGAGCTGACTCCTGTATGGATAATCCAAAGAAAGATTTCACTTGACAGACTGGCTTTAGCTCTCTCATGTTTATGTATTCTTGAAAAGATGCAGAATTTTCTGCTCTCTATTCCTAATAGAGATATTATAATAATTCTTGTATTTTCCATAAGTTTCATTTTTGCTTCGATTTGATGAAATCCATGGCCATGTTTGTCGCAAATGCAGTAAACGTTAATCTGGCATCCAATAAAATATTTATATTCTTCTCGTCCTTGCTTTGAGGCTAATTGCGCTTTGAAACTCTATTCCAAATATATTATTTCAAATTTTTTAGAAGTGTTATGTCTAAGGCTATGATATATAATATTCTTAACCATCTTTTATCATTGGGGACACATACTTTCAAATGTAACATATCTCTTCATATCAACAACAAAAAGTTAATTCAATGATTTCTTCCACTTCATTTATTGCATATATATTTTACAAAATGTATGGTATCCAACGCGATAAGCGCTAAATCTATACATTAATCAATGCTAAACTCTTCGATCAATCTTGTAATATAATAACAACCTCCCAAGCTATCTCTATGAATGATTTGGAAGAAATAAAGGAAGTTAGTGTCTTTTTGGTTATTTTTATATGTGTATAAGACTGCTTGCGCTTTGAACGAAAAATTTGTTAATATGTTATGAAAATGAATTTCTTTAATATAAAAGGAATAAAAATCTAAAAATACTTTTCACTTAATATTTTTTCTCTCTTTTTTTAATGTAATATTTTTCTTTTTACGTTGTATTTTTCTTGCAAAATGTGTACTTGCAATAAAAGATAATAATATTTTGCTATAAAATCATTTTGAAGAAAATACAATCATAAGGAAAATGCATGAATCAGTTTATTTTGGATTTTAAGGTTGAGATTTAGGGGTTATATACTTTTCAGATATTATTTTTGGAGAGGCCGAGAAACGCGACACCCATTTCACCGGTGAAATTTCAAGGCGAAAAGAAAGTTGACAATATTTGACAGCTCAGAAAAGGGAATTTCCCATTTTAGAATAAACTAGAATTAAACTAAATAAATAGTTTATAGTTTGTTAAAAATAGTGAGACCTATTAAATACCAAGAATGGGGAGTAGGAGGTATAGATGTTGGGCTTTTTGGATTTTAATTTAATTTGTTAGAAGGAAAAAACTTTAAAAATGATAAAAATTATTTGAATTTATTATATACATGCAAATGCATCGTGTTCGTAGAAGGCAGAAGAAAAGCAACTCTTACTATCAAACTTTTGTTTTCTATGAACTTAAGGAACCCTTTCAAAATATTGAATTAACGATTTCTTATTAATTAATTTTTCAAAAGAAAACTATTTTCATATGCTGATTTTAATTCAAAGGCATGGTTGTCATTAATACATTTAATATATCTCTTTAGTTCTATGATTTAACTATTAATGGATAATTAACGAATAAGGAAGTCAGAATAATAGGATATCCCATCCCATATTACAAAACGGCCTTGGATCTGAATGAGGTAAATTCTTAACTATAAATTTTGATACAATATTGTCATTTCTTTTAAATATTATGTAACTCTTGTGATTACCTTAATTTACTGCTGGCGGATTTATTTCTTGCATTTATATACCACACTTCAAAAATATGTTATTATCATCGTGTTCACATTTATAAGCTATTTTCTCCCATTTTCTCTATTACTTATATTAAATATAATTCTGTACAGACATTTTGATTTAAAAATTTAAAATCTTAAATTAATTAGATGACATATTTCCTCCAACAACATAGAAATAATATCAACGATTACTTTCTTTTATTTCACTGTCTTGTATAGATTAAAATGATCGAAATAAAAAATAATTTATGTTAAAGTAGGTAAAAATCTCATTCATAAATCAGCATATCTCATACGAAATATTTATTATGTTCTATTTCTTATGATAAAAATTGGTTGAAAATTTTATTTGTATGTTTATGAATAAAGATCTTAACTATTGCTTCACTTTTATATTTTAAAACTGTCAGAAAATAATATTTATATTATTTTTTTAGAATATAAATTTTATATGATGTCACTTATTAATTTAAAATAAGGGAAAACACGGAAGAAGAAACAAACTATTTTGACTTCGAGATAATTTTTTATAGACTTTAAATCTTTTATTCAGAAGATTTTGCATGGCTGAAGAAGCATGAATTTCAAATAGACTAACGTGAAGAAGGATTTAAAAAGAAAATACAAAACTGGGTAAAAATGTATTACTTGCTCGGAAAATATATTTTATTCTATATGTTTTAAAGATCCAAACCGATACAATTGGAAATAAATAACAGTTGAATAGATTTGAAATAAAATGTCATGCCTTTTTTAATATCTCTCTTTTTATGTTAATCACATCATTTCTTCAATTTACAATGCAGTAATACAAGAAATGTATAACCAGAAAGTTCTAATATATCTGCTTGTTAGGTGTGAAAAAATTTCAATTCTATAGTTTCTTCAATAAAAACAGTTTAAATAACTCTTTCGTACCTGGATTTTGTGACACATCACCGTTCATTTAAATGTAACAGATCCCCCTCATGTCTATATTTGAAATCAATGGCTAATATAAAAATTTAACCTAATGAATACATAAGTGGGAAGAGCATAAACAACCTATAAAATTTAGAAGAGAATGATGAACACTACATGAAGTTATTTTTATATATATTTAAATATTTTACGAAAAGTTACAAGTGTAACCTATTTTCATCAGCAGTCAAAGAAAGTATTAATTCCATCATTCCATAGAGGATGTTTAAAGTTGGAGAACGATTTAGCAAACCTCTCAGCTGCATGTATAGCGTTCAAAAACATTCACACGTTGGAAATTAATGTAAAGAGATAGAGCTTCTAATTTACTTTTTAATTGCTGTGAATGGTATTTGGTTACAAAGGTTTTCACATTGATTTAAAAACTAATATATATAAATTCAAATACAATGCCAACTTATCATTTTGATTTATTGTATATTCTGAGTTTTCAAAATTAAATTATAATGTGATAATATATAAATGTGAATTGAAAATGCTACAAATATGTAATATACTTGAACATATAAATTTTATTCATCTGTGTTTTTATAAATAGATATTCATTGCACAAATATGAAATTGTTATAATTTCTGCAACATGTATTATTATTTAACATGCATTGTTTAGGTTAAAAGTCTATATATGGCATTATTTAAAATTTATATTTTATTTTGCTGAGTAAAAAAGAAACAATAGTCTTTTATTCAAATATTTGAGAATTCTACCCGAAAATTTATACATATTACTCATACTGCAATTTTAATTAGTAATTTATCCAAATAGTTCACAGATATATTATTAATTTAATTGAATATTTTAAAACTTTGAACAATATTGTATTATTAGGAAAATAACATTATTATCAATACTATTACAGTACAATTTTATTTTCATTTTTAAATTCTCTTATGCATATATTTATACGATAGTATTCCACAGAATTAATCATTTATATTTAGAAAACAGATAAAAGTTTTTAGTGTTTTCTTCTATTCTTACTAGCCAGTGAATAAATTTATAAAATTTTTATGTGATTCATAATACATAATTTACTATTTCAATCTAATTAATATAAATATTTAAAGATGTTGTTTCCCATTATCGGCAGCTGCCAGACAAATACAATTTATTCATATATCGAAAATAGCCAAATAGTCTGCTACAGAGCTTTTTGTTACTGTTTAGCTAACGAAGTACAAACTCCTCATCTTCTGCAATAGGAAATATTTTTAGTATGGAAATCATCAATAACTAATTAGCAAACCATATAATTAATTAGAGCAGCGGAGATCAATATTTACTTAAAGATAATAAATTGTTATTTGTAATAATTAATGAATTACTGGATTTTTCTTCTATTATTTATCTTTTGTGACTTATTAGCGATAGCAAATAGTGATCACTTAATTATTTTTTTTTTCATTTTATGCATTAACTATCAAAATGTTCCTGTTAAACCTGTATGTGTGCGACTAATGTAGCAGAAGAAATACCTCAACATCGTTTAATTTCTTTACAATTTGAAAGCCTAAATTTTATTTTGTAATGTTTTAAATTTTTTATTATAAAAAATAAAAGGGAGTACCTTAAATTAAAAGTACCTTATCTAGAAAACATTATGGAGGAAACAACATACGCAATACATCAAAATTATACTCTACTATAATTAGCTGAAAAATAGAAATTAATAGTATAATTTCAATTTCTAGTTCGCAATTTAAAGATCATTACAATTTTAATATGTATTATTGTTATGAAAAATAGTTATGTATCATAAAAGCATTGCTTAGTTATATTAAAAGCATCCGAATGAAATGACCTGAGCAATGAAATGATAATAAAAACTATTAACTTATTTTTATTAATCGAATCTATTATTATTATTATCTTTCTTTTATTTAATCTATTTAAATAAAAAGATGAAATATTTGCAATCAGAAAAAATTGTTTATGTTATGATAATTATTTAACTTATTAAATACGAAGATTGAATCAACTACTGACCTGGAGGTTTTTTATTAACATGTGTGGTGTCTGTAGGAGGGGGGTGTCTCACATTGAAATGATTTTAATATACTTTTTATGTTTAAATTCTTTTATAATTTCGATTTTTTAAAAAAATTGAATTTTTAATTAAAAATATCATAAAATAATTACATATTTTGCCATTATCTATATTCGAACCGGCATTACTCCCATTGAATATAGGGATGTAATTAATTATATGCATTACCATGGCTATAATGAAAATTGGATTTTTAAACATAATCCGGCAAGCAGACAGAAATTGATGTAAATATTCATTATAAATTGGATATTTATTTGATTATAAGTTTAAATTATGTATTAAATCATCAAAACTATAAATTGAAACAACATCTTCTGTCTAAATTTTATTTAAATATTTATGCTGAAATTTGAAACTGATATTGTTGAAATTATAAATTAAATACGATAGCGAATCCATATTTTAATTTTTAATTAAAAATATAAATTAATTTCATACTTCGTTATTGCCTTTATTCGTTCTGATATTACTCCTAGTAAATATATGAATGCAATTAATTATATACGTTACCATGACTATGATTAATTTTTTTTAAACATAATCAAAGAATTAGAGAGAAATTGATATAAATATTTCATTATAGAGATGATAGTTTTTGGATTTTAAGTTTAAATTATGCTTCAAAAACATCAATCCTATAAATTGAAATAGCCTTATTTTAGGTCTAAATTTTATTTAAATAATTATGTTGAAATTTGAAACTGCTATAGTTGAAATTATAAGTTAAATTCGATATCAAATCTATAATTAATAGTTTTGCTTTTGTATTATTTTTATTCATTTTATTGCGAATCTTGCAATTGAACAGATTGCGTTCGAGGTAACTTTTCCAACAATTATCTCTAAGATATTATATGAAAACATGGATTGCATTCCAATTCCATCAGTCTAAAATTATTTTAATTTTTACACAATTTGAAAAAGAGTAACTACGAATAGTTGTCTACCTAAATTTATTCTTCTTAAAAAAATTTGATTATTACTAATAATTCAAAATACATTATAAGCTCAGTTTACAAAGACACATTAGGACTAAATTTCTTTGATTAATTTGATTAAAACGTGATAAGTAATTTTCTGAAAAGGAATAAAAATGTATTAAAATACCAAGGCCATACACCAAGAAAAAGCTAGAAGCTTCCTTGAAAATGTAAATTTTGAATTTATCCAACAAATAATGCTTTTTTGTTTATAAACAATTAAAAATATTGTTATTTCATTTTATGCTAGCATAATGTAATTGTGAATTATTTCTTTTTAATATTTTTTAATCTTTTTTTTTATCTCACTCATTTTTTCAACACTGTTTCTAAGTATCCATCACGAGTAGTAAATATTTTTATTTCCTTTTTATAGATATTTCCTGCTACTGTGAATATCTCTTTTCGATATTTCTAGTCTGACTTGTTTTCTATTGCATACTATATATATTGAATTTATAGAAAGTTATAAATTGCTCCCATAATTAAAGAGAAGAAATAGAGCATATTGTCTTTGTTACTACCGTTTGTCTCAACTGGATTATTAATGCAATCTATAATTTTTTTCTAACTAAATAAAAAAAGCTGTGAAATGATAATTATTGGATTATGTGGTCAATGTAGAAGTCAGCATTAATTAATTGATTATTCTATTCTTTAGTGAGAAAGCAAAGATAATGTGATAAAGTGAAAAAAGAAAATTAAATTGTGTATAAAATATAATGATGAATATAAAGAGGCCTAATATTTTGAATGAAAATTTGTTCCAATACCTTTACCAAGCTTTTTGATATTTTTATATTTTTCACGGCTGTCTCATTAGATATAATTAATTAAATTTGTGTTGATACAAAAAAAAGCAATTTATTTAGAATTTTAAAATGTTCTGCTTCTGAAGTTAGTTTATAATATTTTTTTTTTTCTTTCTAATGCTTTTTTGTGTGTGATGCTTTTTTCTAATGTTTCTTTTTTTTTTGAGGCAGAGTGGTTAATTTGTAAACTACTGATTTTTATCGAGGTTCTTTTTGATAATCTAATACGTTCAGACAACAGGAAAAAAAAATGGATCTTCTTTTTTTCCAAAAAAAAAAAACAAAAAAATCAAATAATTGTCTTACAAAAGCAACTGAACAATTTTAAATTACAATAAAATTAATTTATATAAATGCATTTTAGATTTTATTAAGTGCAACGTACCCTATAATGTAGCCTATAATGTAATGTAATTATTTACATACAATTATATATACATCTAAATGATTGAATGAAAGCTGTAATGTATCTTCCAACATTCTTGCAAAAATAGCATGATAGTATTAAATAATTATTTATTTATATACGTATCGTTAACAAGTGATTAAATACAGTATAGTAGAGTAATAGAGATACCAACCAATCTTGCAGTATAATTTACGAAACTCGAGAAGGAAGAGTTCTTTTACCTTCCAACAAGCTTACAAAAGCAATTTATTTAACCCGTTTTTTTTTTCTTTCTATTCTAGGAAAAACAAGCAGTTTACTACATAAAACAGCGAGCCACAATGAGGCTTCCGTAATGGGAGAAGTAGTGAGTCTGGAAATCATCAATAACTAATTAATTAACTATTCGATTAATCAGATGAACGGGGTAATGTGAGAGGCAGCCGAGAGTCCTGGACGAGACAAATGCAAAGGACCGCCGCTGAGCACACATAAATCATGGGGGAGCCCTAAATACCGTCGGCGCCGGCCTAATAGGCGGAAATGCGCCACGAAGCCCCTAAAATGAGTCGGAAGAACCTCGTAAAGCTACGGGTTTTCCCTCATCACCAGAAGCAGTGATCACTCTTTCTACCATCCCAGCAACTGGGGACTTTAAATTGCTCTAGTTCGTTCGTTGTTGTATTTCTGGTCTATAACATCACGGGAGAAAGTTTTCAAATCAATTCGGGTTAGCAGTGGAAAAGGATTGCAGTGTTTTGGAAACCAGTATTTGTATGCATCTAATGAAAGTGGCCCAAAAAATATTAAACTATTGTTGATCTAGACATATAAGTCTTTTTTGTGAAGATGTTAACTTCTGTGAACTGATAATATATTTTCAGCCTTCCAATGTGTTTGTAATTTAAATATTGTTTTTATGGCTAAAATTGATTTTTTTTAAAATCTTACGTTTGTTGAAGAGTTCCAATTCCCCCCCCCTTTTAAGGAATACGACTAAGTTTGGAGGGGTAAAAAAATATGTTAATGTTTTTTTTTATTAATGTAACGATAAAATGATGAATAAAAGTAGAATTATTTTAATATATATGTTCCTTCTGAATTGATATATGTAACTTCTGCAACTTCTGAAGAAAAGGCATATTTTGATGTAAATTTTATTATTTATTAAAAAAATTAGTATTCTTAGAGATTTAAGATTATTTAGGATTAGAGAAACCAGAACATTACAGTTTTTCATTTTTCTATGTAACGTTACATGCGTAACATATCTTAGAGTTAATTATCTAAGAGTTCCATCCAGACATAAAATTTTTGTGCGTAATATATGAAATTATCTATGAAATTTTAGGATTTTTTTCAACAATATTTATTTTAAACAATCAGAAATTCACTTCTAGAACATTCAACAACAAATCCATAGCTCATTACATTTTCCATAATAATAAGAACAATAATTATAAATTTCACTCAAATATCTTGATTATTTTTTGAAATATGGTGATTCACATGCAGTAAAATTATGAAAAAACTCGTATTTCAGAAAATGCATTTAAATTTTTAAATGCTAATAAATATCACTTGCATGTTAATAATTTGCTACAACTTGTCTTTTAATTATTGGCATAGAGACAAAATAACAATATCGTTAGAACTAGAAAATTACCTAGTTTTTGACTCCCTCCCCCAACAACAACAACAAAAAAAAAATCAAAATTTGAATTTTTATCCAAGTATTTTTCCCCGCTGTATCAAGTAAATGAACATTTTTTGTACGGCATTTTAATTTCTATTCAGTCTCTTTTTACTTATGCAAAATTTTTCGAAGATATTATAAAAAGAATTATAAAAAAAAAGCAATAAGAATAGTTGCTTTCAAAACGAATATTATGAATGATATGAACTGTTTCAATATTATATAATCGATTTTTTTAATACCAGAACCGGAACTGCATTATCAATCTATTTAAATATATTGACTTAAAATGTATTTGTGTGTAAGCACGTATAATTTTGTCTTTACTTCGTAGCACTTTTTTCGATACAATTTTTTTTAAACTGATATATTGAAATGATACTCTGACATTAAAACTATTCGGAAATCTTGATGTTGAAGATTTTTTTTTTAAAAAAAAATGAAGTTTTGATTATCTTCAACAGTTTTCTGTTTTACTGAAGTTCCAAATCTGAACCATGTATTAGATAATTTGTTGTTTATCACCTTCATTTATCGATAATTAAAACTAATTTATTTAAAATAAGTCTAATAATGTAGAAAAATATTGGCAATATAATATATTAAATATTTATTAACAATAAATATATATCTATTGATAGCATGATGCAACCATTATTTTATATTAACACTAAGCTTTCACTAACTAACACTAACACTTAAACTTTCAACTTTTTTTTAATGGATGGCACATATGCAGTGTCATCTGAAATGTTTCTTCTGCTTTGGGTTTAGAACAAATACTTTAATTCAAACATTAAAATTTCCCTATCACATGAAACTGATGTGTGTTTCACATAATCACAAGACAGAAGGTTATTTTTTAACATTTTCCTTCATTCCTCCATATGGAATATGTAAATTGGTTCTATGTGAAGAAAGAAAAGAAAAAAAATCTGAGCAATAACTCCATACATTGTTAGAAACGGATCATGGATTTTGACTTCTATTTTCTTCACAGAAAAAAATTTCAGCATTTATTTATGAAAATATCCGTTTAAAGATCGCATACTATATTTTCTCTTACCCTTGATTTCATTGTGAGGATCGAAATACTGAAGGAAAAAAAAAAATGGGAGCAATTTTCCCAAATTAGTTCCAGTTTGTCATCCCTTGATTTTACTCGTTTCCTCTCATTAGCAAATGAGTTGACTATTGCAGAATGATGATGAATTGACTGGGAAATGAAACGATGCATAATGGTCTCACGAATAAATATGATTAGAATTTTTTTCTAATTAGCAATGCAAGTGGATTGAAACTCTAAACGTTTAGAGATACGATTATTGTAAAATTCCTTATGCAGACGAAAAATCTATTGTATAATGGCCGTTTCTAGAAATCAGAAGGAAAAAATATTATTTTTAGAGGAAGGGTGGTGTTTCAGACATATAATTGCTACTATTTTCCTAAAATACGGAATACCTAGAATTTTAATTGAAACAACAATTATTCCCACTATAATTTTTTTAAAATTATTCTATTAAATATATTAGCAAAAATAGCGTGTATTAAAGAAAGTTTATCAAGTAATAATCAAAATATATATATTGCACATTAATTTAAAAATTTAAAAAAAATAATTTCAGAGCCAGGAATAATAATATTAAAAGATCCACAAAGCCATAGATCCACATACCCCACATGAAAATAATAAAACTTCTTTCGTAAATACGTTCTATAACTTATTAGAGATAAAGAAATATCTTAGAAATATATATATAATGTAAATTAAATGGATATTTCGATCATTTTATGCTTTTTATTTAAATTGCAAGGTAAAAAATAAATTCTATTGAGGAAAGTTCATATGATGTTAATACAAATTTGATAAAATAAGAAAAAACATTGAACACTTCTTTTTAAGTTTAATTTTCTACTATAAATCACATTTATCCAAATTTAAGACTATTATATAAATAAATCCTAATTTTCTATTTTTCTAATTTATTTTTAACTGAATTTTACTCCTTTTAATTTCTTATTAAGACCCTGATCATATTCTTCCTAAATTTTAGCATGCAATTCAATGCATGAAGGGAACTTTAAAAACTTCTGTTCATGACGTAGGATATTTCAGGGTTAATTTCTTTTTTTTATTTCATTTTTAATACTCAAAGATATTTCATATAAAATTAAATACGAATTTTTATTTTTCGTAAGATAAACTAAAAAGCATCATAGCTGAATGATTTTCCAATCAATTTGGAAAAAAAATTGTAAATTAATACTGCTTGTTAGATAAATACAGAGATATTGTCTGCGTAGTGGGAAGTTTATTTCTGTGCTTTTTTTGTAAATAAGGTGATATTAATTCCTGGATACAAAATATATTAGAATTTTATTAGGGTATGCAAATGATTTTGAATAAACAGTTTTTTTCCAGGAACTAGATGGGAAACGAGATGATAATTACCTCATAATAATTTTATATTTTTATTTACATTTGCAAGTGTAAAGTAATCATGTCTTTTAGCAATTTAATAATACTAATGAAATTAACTTCGCTGATTCTAAATCGCTTTTATATTTGATCATTTAAAAAGATATGATAAGCATCGAAGCACAAAATAGTCAATCCGATGCAATGAATTTACTCTTTTATATTTTAATCGATATGATGTTATACATTTTCATTTGTTTATATCTAGGTTTGGTAACAAATCTAATGTTATTATCTCTTATTAATGATAATTCTCATGTAGCCGTTCGGTGAAATTAATGCGACAACTGTATATCACTCGACCGAAAACACGAAGTACGAGAAAAATAATTTAGCATAAGTGTACAAAAATGAATATTACTAGTAGAAATTAATTACACAAACGAATATAAAACAAGGCTTTTTAAATAACATTTATTTTGTAACATAGATCTTCTTGCAATATTTAATGCTATCAACATTCCAAAGAGATAATTCAGTTTCGAGTGAGAGCTTCATTATTTATATTTACTTTGTTAGTGTATCGAATTTCTAGAATAATCTTTAAATCTAGATTTTTGAATACATATATCGACATAATTCTTGTATTTTCCAGAAACTTCATCATATCGCCAAATTAGTAGATTTGTCACATATATCGACGCACATTCAGCACCCGTTAAGAATAACAATAAATCTCGCTTTTAGGCATTCATACTCACGTTGCAAGGAAACAATATTACACTAAGATTAAGAAAGAATAGAAATGCTTAGTGAAGTAAAGAAATCAAAAATGTAAATCCATACAATGGGTATATTATTATATTCCTTTCATTTTTAAAATAGTATTGCATTTTCCATGCATCAAATAGCAGATATGGCAAATAGTAATATTCAGTTTACTAAATATTGTAACTTTATAAATTTTTGTTGCTTATTATGAAACAAAGAAAATTACTTTCCATCGCATATGCATTTAACTTTAAATAAAAACATCTTGAGGAGAACTTACAAGATATATGTATTATATCTTTAGAACAATATTTAAAGCGTTTCAAGGATTTCTATTCATCTTAAAATTATAACTGCACAAAAGAGTGGAAATGAAATATGTTTATTCTTTTAATATCAACCATAAAACTCAGCGAAGAGAAAATGGAACAAAACTAATCAATAAACACCATATATAAAAGTTCTTTATTATTTCTAAATAAAACAACTTCCTACCGAACGTTTAGTTTCATTTTGCTCTGAAAACAATAAAGAAATAAGAGTCTTTCCTCCATGCTTTAAACCGTAAAAGGAAGTAATTTTATAAAGAAACTCAAATAGATCATGATCCATTCCTGATCTATTAAAGTCAGAGAAATCTTTATCCAGCCGAAATAAAGTAAATTCTACGTTTTCATGGAGGAATGAATTTAGTTGGTAAAAGAGAAAGAACGGTGGACTTTCCGCTTCAGCGATTTTGATTCTATACTTTATTTCTTGTTTCCCGACAACAAAGCAAACAGTTGTTTATATGTGTTACGGAATGTTCTCGAATCCTAACGGTTCCTTTGAGGAAATATTTTTTTTGTTTCAAAATAGTAAAAAGATTGAAGCAGAAGCGAGTTGGATGAGAGAAGAAAAGTAATTTGATCATTGATTATGAAATTGATGTATAATTTGACAAAAAATGTATACAAAGAAAATATTGTCTGCATAAATTCAATACATTTATTCCATGACGACAAAAATAGCAAATACAGCACTAATATTTGAAAAAGGACAATATTTTATAGGGTTAACATATTGTTGTTATATTTATTAGATTAATTTAAGTGGTTGTTTCTGATGGCACTTGCCAAATACAAGCCCGCTGATTAAGTTAGCTAATTTCAGCCGAAATTTTTGCGTCTCTTGTTTTTCAGTAGCCCCATCTAGGACGAATAATACGACTTATTTACTCATGCTTCACAAGCCGTTTTATGGATCGGAATTCATTCATGCATTTCCTTTATTCAACCACAGATCGTAATTTAGACCTGAACTAGAGAAAGATCACCTCTGATCCAGTATCACCAGTGGTACTACTCTCGACGTGGAACACTTTGTGAGCACGACATATTTATATGTGCTCCAGCCAACACCAGATACGGAGAATCTTCGGCTGGCGGGGTTCGAATTCACAACCCAACGAAAGAAGGAATACAACGCTCAATTAACTAGGCTGTCTCTGCCTAGATTTATCTCTTATTATTATTAATGCAAATAAGAAATTAACTTTCTTTATTAAAATTAATTAATTACTTTAATAAAGGGAATTTGCCGATTTGGAGGAAAATCAGTGGACGGTGTATTATTCGAGTTTAATTTCATAATTTCACATTAATAATAATTTATCGTATTCTCAATCGTATTTATTACTTATCGTATGTTTCTATTAATTATCTATTCAAAATTATCGTGTTCTCAAACGATAATTTTACAGGCATTTAAAAAACGGTATTATAATACCTGGTCGGTTGTTCAATTTACAGTGCATATGAACGTATTTAATGTTGTCAAAGGAAATGGTGTCATTTTTGTATACAATCTGAACTACTAGCATCATTTGACATTTAATGCGTTTTAAATTAAGATTTAAACAAACTGTTAAAATAACATCTGCAGTCATTCAGTATATCATATACTTCCACGTGCCTAGGGATATATAATTGACAGAATACATAAAAAATTGTTGCACTACAATAGGAAATCTAAAATCATTTCCATTTTACAAATAATAATAAAAAAATAAGAAAAATTTTGTTCCTTAACTTCGAATATTAGGGAATAAAAACAAGTAATTAAATATTTATATTAAGAAGGAAAAGTTTGAACTCCATTACAATAAAATATTGCGGTATATTTTGTAAAAAATTACTTTTAAAAATTTGTTAGAAATAAAGAACTTATTCATTAGAGAGATAAGTTTTGAAACATGGAAATATGAAACTTCAAAAAAATTATTTGAAATTTTAACTAGAAATTAAATTAAATTAACTAGAAATTAATAAACTTAATTTTGTTTTTCTTTTTGTCATAACTAGCAAACTATTGTAACCAAATATTTTTTCATCATCTTAAAATTTCAAGGTCTCTCCGTTCAATTATATGAATTTGTATCTAGAGCGATTTCTTGTATATATGACTTATTTAATTAACAAAATAATGCCATTTAGTTATTATTACGAATAAAATTCTCGATTGATATGTTTAGAGAAATATTATTTCCTGTAAAACAGCTATTATATTTATAATGAATTATTTTAGGTGAATGATTTAATTTATTACTATTTAATTTACAAATTGATTTATTATTATATTTTAAATTAATATGCTTTAGATTATACAACAATTTTAGTTAATTTAGAAGGATATTGAAAACGTGCATTTAAGAATTATGGAATTTCATCATATACATATGTGTAGGAGTGAAGCATAAGTTCATTATGAGTAAAGTTTAATCACTTTATTCAAAAATAAAGAATACTTTATTAAAAGAAACACCTCCTATTGACAAAATTAGAGAAATAACCTTTAATTTTCAAAATTTTTAGTTGATTTTGAAATAGCAACGATCACAATGATGAAAAATCGTCATGATAAATGAATTAAATCAATCTAAGATAATTATGATTTTAAAATCTGTGCAAACATGATAAACAAAAGATGTACTTTGTCTAATTCAAATTTATAATTCATTTAATGCTTGCTGGCTGTACGAAGATTCCTTGCAAAGCAAAATCTTCAAATGTTATTTATATTTTTAAGATAATTTCGAAATATTTTTTATGAAAAATTATTTATACTCACTAAAATTGCATTATCTTGCATGCCGTAATCAGAAAATCTAATGCAATACAAATAAATGATGTTTTTTTTTATGATTACTTAAATTTGACTTAAAGTCTTTGGCTGTTACAATTGAAAAATGACAATTACCTATATAAGTATTTTAAATTAAGAAGAAAAAAAACTTCCTGATTAAAAAACCCTTTTCTTATCAAACTTTTTTCTAATTATTCTTTATATATACTAATTGGTACCCAGAGAGTTGCTGCCCCAAAGAAATTTTTTTGGAAATATAGTTTAAAATATGAAATAGTTATCTTGTTTAATTAGGAATGATGAAAAGAATGTTATTTATTTTCTTGTCGACAGTGAATACATTCGTTGAAATTGGACGATATATAAAAAATAAATATAAATAATATTGATTCTATTTTTTTTTAAATTTATCATTCAAATGGTTTAAAGTAGATAATATTTTTTTTTCCGTTTTCAGCAGAAACAAATAAATGTCTTGGCTGTCCGACTCGTGGGCATCCAACATACAACTGGCCATATCTTTTGACGAAGCAATTAACATGATATACGCTTATATAAACGAAATATCTTTTGTTGATTCACTGAATAAATAGAAAAATTACTGTTTGAACTGGAAAATTTCTATTATATATAACTTTTCTTAATCGACATCGAAAGTAATAATTCTATTTTGTATCTGTGAAATAAACTCCGAATAATATGTGCGATTCGTCGCAGCCAAAGTATTGTGAACGCTGAATGGTAACATCTTGTATAGATGACTATCATTAAAAAAAGAAAAAAAAATAGCACTTGTACTTAATATTTTAGATTTTATTTCACTCACATTGATTGACATCGATGATAATTTTATTTTGTTTGATATGTGTGCTGTATTAGGGATTGTTTTAATCTTGTACAAACAATTTCTTTTAGCTATTAATGAGTGACAAGAAATGATATCTACCTATAATGAGCTGTGGACTATGCATTAGTAAAGCAAAAGACATATTTATAATAAAAGTAATATAATAGCCATATTGATTAAATACATTTCAGTGTTCTTTATTGTGGTATTTTATTCGTTATTTATCTCGAAGTATAATGAATAGCGTTGAATCTCAAATACTCAACGTTATATTGTTTCTTCAATATCTGATTTTTTTAGAATTACAGCAACCAATTAAGACATTAAGCATGGTGTTAATTTTATTCTTTGTTTGACTTTAAAAGTTGTAATTAATTTCGCATCTCAGCTACTTAATATGTACATCGTTCCAACAATTTCCGCTTTTTTTGCAAACTTAATCAGCGTTTAAAACATTTCAACATTCATTAAGGTGCTAATTCTTTTCTTCATTTAACTCAAGGAAATTAGGAATAACTTCGGATATCAGCTGCTTTACATGTATATTGTTTCAGTGATACTCGCTTTTCTAGCGATTTTAAACAATCCCTTTAAAAAATAAAACGAGATAAACCGGTGAATATAAATGTGTTGGTTGGATGATAAGTTTCCCCTGAGAAATTCCGTCGACAAGTTTAAGCTTGTTTGTTTAAGGACATAAAACTGAGATACTTAAAGCAAGTTGCCACTGAAACTTCTTCGGTCTCTTCCTTGTCAAGTAATTGAGGACCGGCAGTGGGAAATGGCGTTGTTCCATAAAGAGAAGTTTTGCCTCTGCAACTCTATTGACGACATTAATCATCTGGAAAGAGAAGCTAACCTCATTAACTTGTCACTAATGAGGCCAGATGTATCTCATTAAAACTTTATTATGACGCTTGCACACTCATCTTTTGGCCACGGGCCGATAAATCGATGAAAATAATTTTTCGATCTCTTTTATCTGCATCGATAGACTCTGCTTAATCGGTACCCGACAACGGAATGGGAAGTTAAATTGTTTTATGAATATCAGAGTTGCTGATGCTTGTATCCATCTATCTATCTCGTGTATTGAGCCTGAAGTAAGGATAATGATAAAACTTATAGTAATTTACTTAAACGTATTTGGAAACGTGATAAATATATAACCATTGGTTTTTGAAAACATATATATGCAGTTGCAAAAGCTTTCGCATGTGAAGAGAAATCTTTTAGGTTGGTGAAAAAATATAACTAGAAATACATGCAGTTTTTCTATATAGTTAATGCAGAACATGAAATATCTTGAGTTTGTAAACATAACATCATTTTATTTCGATAATAATAATCCGGATTAAAGAGGTATTTGTTTTAATAAGAAAAAATATAAAAAAATTTTTATATACTAATTTCCATAAAAAAAACTGATAGCTTTTATTTTTATCACTCTCACTTATTTTGGCTTTTGAAGTTACTTTACATTTCAATTCTGTAGCTTTAAGTAATTTACAAGACGTTAATTTTATTCATTTTCTAATATGTAATCTATAAATTATAAGAGGAGAAAAATCTTCCAATAAAAAATGTTGCAAATGGAACAAATAATTTTATTTTAACTTATTCGAGTCAATAAAGCATTGAAGAAATAGTCAAAAATCCCGCATTTTCATAAGGGGCTCCTAATAAAATATGACCTTTGCTTTGTTTATAATAATAAAAATAGTTTATATAAATAAAGAACAAATAGTTTTACTCTTTTTTGATCAAAATTGACTGAGATCTAAACGTATGAATATCAATATCTTAGTCATTTCTAGACAATTTTAATAACTAGATAACCTTCTTGGGAAATCATTGAACCAATTCATTCCTTTCCCGATTTTCTTCGTTCTTTATCCAGGCTATTAATGATCGTATTAAAATAATGAAATTTAAACCTTTATAAACTGGTCAGTTTTGATGTAGGATATTTACTTCAAAAATATCCAAAGGACAAATCCAAAACCGTTTTCGACTAGCATATACTTTCAATTGAAAGTACTTTAAATAACAGAAATATTATGTTTAATATTGCTCGGATAAGTAAATTTGTAGCTGAAACTCTTAAAAAATGCAATGTTTGTCTAGTGCCTCCATTATATAATGATATTTATTTTAATAATATTTATGCAATTTTATCTTCATCAAAAAATCCCAGTGTTGGTCATTTGAAATTGATCTAATTATGAAATTTAAATCTAGCTATTTAAGACAATTGTAGATTACTTCTATAGCTGATCTACAATTCAGTGCATCATTTCCTTGAGATGCCTATAGATTAGTCAAAGATATTGAAACTCCAATGTTCATAAATCTATCAGTCATAGCCACAGAATTGTGAAGTTTTTTTTATCAATATATTAGTTTGTCAAGTACATATATTTTAATGATATAATAAAAAATCAAGCCTTTAAAATTTTTCAGTCATAAATCAATTGATTAAATAACACAAAATATAATTTTTATATCATGTAAAGCCTTTTTGCTCATTTCTAAGAAAATGACGATCGTTAAGATTGTAGAAAATAGATATTGGGTCCTGATAACAACGGATATTCTGTATGATATCTTATATTAAAAATTTGTAAAATCAATAAAAAAATGATTGATGGATTAATCGCATCAATTGATGATACGTATTTTAAGGTAGAAAAAAACATTTTCAATACAAATAGTATTATGCGAATAATCGAAACATAAAGATATTATATGAATTTCCGCATAAAAATATAGATGTTAGAAGATTCCGTCTGAAATAATGCAGATTTTAACAAGTTAATTGAAAGAGAAATTGTGTACAAGTCTAACTATTGGTGGAAATTATAATATTGAAATCTTTAAGTGATTAGTGAAGCAGAAAAACTATTAAATCATTTTTAGTGAAGTAGGATCCACAAAAAACTTCGAGTAAGAGCTTCTTTGCATTTAGCACGCCTATCTTAAAAGAACATTAATTCTTTATTTAAGTAAAGCAGAAACAAGAGTTTAACTATATTTCTTTTCATTAGGTTTCAAATTATGAATGCTATAAATCAAGTACCATTTATAAATTAGCGGTATTCAAATTGACCGAAAAATAAGTATGTTTATACAAGCACAATCTGATTTGTAATTAGTGTAAATTGCTATGCATTCACCTGCTTTAATTTCCCAGTGTGCATTTGTTTTTAAAAATCAAATATACATTCAAGAATAGAATTCTCTGACTATAATGGGCATAGTCAAGAAAAGTTTATTAACCCAAATATGCTCTATGTTATTTTTAACTGTACAAACATTATAAAGCTATTCTCTGTTTAACTTTAAAACTACAACAATTGTTTAAAGACTTCGAACCGAACTTAATCAGAAGCTTTGCTTAAAACTAATGCTTGTTTAGCAATTACAAACAAAATATTTTTAAATAGTGTATTCACTGAAGTCTTTCTACCCACATTAATCCTTTCATGAATTATTTGACTCAACCTACCGTAGAAATTCTATCCTGATGGACTAGTTCCTGTTTCAAACGAGTTTTGCCTGTGTAAAACGAGTTATTGCCAATTATGTCCCCACTTTACATCCTGCAACTCTTGTTTGAAGAAGAATAAATTGTTTATGTAAGAATAAATAAAAGAAGATTTAGCTAATAGTTGTATTTCAGTTAATTTATTTTTTATATGGATATACTCCCAATTTATTCTTTTTGCTATAATGATAAATTATAGAAAAACTATGGTTATTCCTTATAATTAAAAAATACAATGTTGTTAAAAGGAGAAAACTTTTATTTGTAATAGCAAATGTATCAAGGACTAAAAATACTTCAATTGTATTTGTTGTAATAAATATCATCCCATAGGAGACAAAAATGTTTATTGCAATTTCTTCTTGGTTGGAATCATAGTGTAATATAATTTTACTTTACATTCTACAGCTTTTGTTTGAAGAAGAATAAATTATTTATATAAAAATAAATAAAAGAAAATTTAGCTAATACTAGTATTTCAGTAAATTTATTTTATATGTATATACTTCCAATTTACTTTTTATTATATTGATGTATTATTAAAAAACAATGTGTGTACTTTATCATTGAAAGATACAATGTTATTTAACGAAGAAAGCTTTTTGCTCAAATCGTACATGCAACATGAACTATAAATACCTCAGTTGTATTTGTTGCAATGAATATTTTCCCTTAGAAGATAAAAACGCCTCTAGCAGTTTCTGCTCAGTTTGAATCATAGCATAATATAATTACACTCTGCAACTCTTAATTGAAGCAGAATAAATTGTTTATATAAATATAAAAAAGGACATTTAACTAATTGCTGTATTTTAGTAAATTTATTTTTTATATGAGTATACGCCCAATTTAATTACTTTTTTGCTATAATGATGAATTATAGAAAAACTATTGTTTTTTCCTTATGATTAAAAGATACAGCGTTGTTAAAAGGAGAAAGCATTTATCTGTAATAGCAAATGTAACAAGAACTATAAATATTTCAGTTGTATTTGCTGTAATAAATATTTTCTCATAGGATACAAAAAAAACTTTTTAGCAATTTCTGCTTAATTTGAATCATAGTTTAATATATTTTATAACTGAGAAAAAAAGAAAACATCATTTTTAGTAGTATTTCTCATCTGGCGGTAAATTTGTTACACTCACTCGTTGAAAATATCAAGGGCTTGTGAATAACTTTCTAGAATGATGATAACATTTGTTAAATTAAATATTATGAAATGATTTATATGAATTGGTTACAACTATATAAACATGATAATTTTCTGATTAATAAAACAATTATTCAAAATTTATAAATCTAATTTTTAGTATATCACAAGAAATAGAATCGCTAGTATCCTTAAAGAAAGACAATAAAATAGGATTTAAAAGAACACTTGTACCAATTTTCAATATGTCTTACTTTTTTGTGCTAAAAAGTTATTTCCTTTTATTAATATTTTATTTCCTGTACAAATGAGTCAATTTTCTGCACAAGAAAATCAAATAGAAATTGCCATATTTTATGATTTTCGTGACAAGGACTATAAACGAAAACTATGTAATAATAAATATATGTATTTTTCTCTTGCACGTAAAGCCTATTTATTATTCTAATAAGATTTGGTGCATGGGTATAGAAAAACCATCATGCACATTTTTGATAAGTAATGATTTAATTTTGAATGTTCATTTGTATAATAAGGAGATTTCTTTATGTTATATTATTCCATTTATTGCCAGGGTTGCTTATGTTCTGAGAAAGACTTTCTCAGAACTTTCTAGACTTTTCTTGGAAAGTGTAGATAATTTGCATGCTTTTTAGCACATTAATTTCTTTATTTGGTTTTTCTTTTATTCGAAAATTTTTCAATGAATGAAAAAAGTGATGCAAATTCTAATAATAAACTAATGAATTTAAATGTACTAATAAACTGAATAGAATTATAAAGTTCTGTCATTTATTAATGGATAATACGGCTTATTCCCTTTTTCATTTATTCTTTTATTGCTTATTCCACCTTTTACAGATTATTGAATTCCTTGGCAATATTTTAATCTTATTACCCTGACTCTCTTCTTTTTTCTTTAAAAAAATTTGGATTTAGAGAAAGTCTTATGGGATGATTCTAAAATAAAAATTGATATATGTTATCCTGAAGCATTGATGAGTTAGTAAGCATAATGGATATTTATTTAATAAAATTGACTAATCACTTTGCATCTAAATAATTTCTTATTTCAGTTATTATTTGTAAACTAAATCCCACATTTTATATAATATTAATTGCATTAATCTATTAAATTATTTACAAAAAAGTTGATTCCAAAATAATGTATAGATTAATTGATCTAATTCCACTCTAACGGAAACTCAAGAACAATTTTATATTTTGTGAAATGATTTCCGATAGTGAATTCTAATCTTTGTTCGCACAGAATGCAAACGATATTTAATTCACACTTCTCAATTAAGTAAGAAACAATAAGGTTTCCGTTTAAAGTCATTGCTTATTTTAACATCGGATTCTAATTACGAAATAATTTTAACTCATATAGTGAGTTTACATTAATAGGAATCGACTTTTCTCATGCCAAGCTTTTAATGAAGCTTTTACTTATTCGATGTGTATAGATTGTTTAAGTTATTTTTTAGACTGTTTATGTTTAGATAATGCAATATACAATTGAACGAGATAAAAATCGATGCTACTATTGCCAATTTTAGCTTTACAGCTCTCCATTCAATATATAGCTTACTACCTTCTAAAATTAAATTGTAATATAAAATGCACATATACAATTCCTTCGACTTAAATTTTACACAAAAAAAATTCTCTCATTCTATTAAAAAAAAATTAGCTTTAATAGAGATCAGAATTGAAGCATGCACTGTTTAGTCAAGCAAAGAAAAATATATTTTGTACTAAGGTGTTAGATAATGCATTTTTTTTGTGTAAAACTGAATATCATATTTGTTATAATATTCAGAATTACTATTAAAAATAAATTATTATTCATACTTTTTATATCTAAATTTATAATTATATAAACAAACGCTCAAATGTTCTATTGACAAGAAATTTACTCAACAGATATGACTTCATGATAATTAAAAAAAAATTAGCCTTATTAGAGATCAGGATTCAAGCGTGCTTTTTTTCAAATATATGCAATAAAAAAAGTATAATATTTTGTTCAAAAACGTTAAACACTGCGATTCTTTTTAAAATTGAATATCATATTTCTTATGATACTCATAATTACTTTTAAGAATAAATTATTATTTATAATTTTGATGCTTAAATTTATACTTATATAAACAAATGCTCAAATATTCTTTCGACGAGAATTTTACATAAAAAATATCATTTCATACTAAAAATTTTAAAATTTGCTTTATTAAAGATCGGATATAAAACGTGTACTTTTGAGTCAGCATAACATAATTACAAATATATGCAATGAAGAAATATATTTTCTTCTAAGTTGTTAGATGATGCGATTTTTTTTCTTTGTAAAATTGAATATCATATTTGTTATGTTATTCAGAATTCATTTTAAAAATAAATTGTCATTCATATTGTTTTATTCTTAAATTTATAATTGTATAAACAAATGCTTAAATATTATTTCAAATATAATTTTAAACAACAAAATCACTTCATACTATTTTTTTTTAAATTAGAATTTTTTAAAGATCAGTAATGGATTTGCATTTTTTAGTCAATCTCAGCATAATTTGAATATATGGAATGAAAAAAAATGTTCTAAGATGCCAAAAAGTGCATTTTTTTTTGTAAAATTGAATTTGTATTTTTTATGTTAATCAGAATTGTTTTTAAAAATAAATTATTATTCATAATTTTCATACTTATAATAAATTAATTATAATTGTATAAACAAAGGTTCAGCAGAATGAGAGGAATACAAGTTAAATGTTATATCAAACGTATCAAATATTTTGCTAAATTCATGAATCAGTTAAAAATTCTTTAATGCAGACAGACATTTAAAAATGAATGAAAATGCATATTTATTTACTTTCTGTAATTTGCTGATGCGATCTTATATAAACACACGCAACGGAATAAATAATGATACTCCTTAGATGAAAAATAAAAGTTGAAATATTTCATTCTAAAAATACTATAAAATAATAGGAATGCTTTGGTCACGAAAGCAAAATTATTTCTTATTTTTTATTTCACTTCTTTAATAGTGTGAAAAAGAAAAAATATAATATCACGAAATTTTTAGAATGCCTTTTAACACAGAAATAAGAAAGAAAGGAATGTGAAAAATATATTCTCCATTTGAAGTCTCGTGATTATAACACATAAAAAAACGGAAAATGCAAAATCTGAAAATGTCGTACAGCTTAGTTAATAAATAATTTTTATGTATTTTGTCAGCGAGTTAAGTTTCACTACATTCATTCTAATTCAATAAATATATATTTCGCCGTTAAAGAGATAGAAATACATGGGAAATAAAATACATATTATGTACATATGTTACTGCAAAAAATTATTATAATTTCGCTTTTTTGAAAATTTTTAATGTGTTTATAAACCTTTAAAATATTACATTTATTAATTAGGGACCTTACCAGATAAATTTCTCAAATTAAAATAAATATTCTATAAGTAGACTTTTTTACCTTATATTTTATGCAAGATATTTTTTTAATTAATTTAATAATAATAAAACATAATTATTTTCTCCAAATATTGTTTAAAAAAGATTTAATTTTGTGTTTATATATTGTTTCCAAGCATCGAACCATTGAATTATGATCCGTGTTCAGAAAACTTTAAACCAGTATCCAACTCTCCATATTTCCGCTTTATTCCAAAAACTGGATTGCGAGCAATTTATTGATTATAAGGGCATTTTTTTAAACTTTACATGGGGTATTAGGATCTGGTGTTGAACCTCAAATCCCAAGACAAAATAAATAAAATAAAAATAAAAATAAAATAAAATAAAATAAATCAAATTTTGGCCAATTTTTTACCAAGAAAGAGGGTTAAACCTCTAATTTTTAGATTTATTCGTTCATAATTTTACTATAAAAGATGTTCAAAAATATCCAGAATGAGGGCAACTTTCTAAGCCCCTTCCTCCCCATTGAAGGGAAAATTATATTTGACTCATATCCGAGTAATCAAGTAATATACCATATTTGATTAGTAATAAAATACACATATACATACATACAAACATGCATGCATATATACTTTTCTGCAGTAGCTACCATGACCATATATAAACAGAAGCAAATTCACATTGCAGAGCAAAGAGAAATAAAAAAAAACAGTTAGCAAATAACTAACTGACAAAATGAACTTGAATGCATATTTCATAAAGTCCTTCGGATATTTTTCAATGCAATTTTGAAATCCTATTCATTTGACGTTTTACAAAATTTTTATAATGCAATTATCTAATTTTTAACTTTTCTACTAATATGCCAATCGTATTCTGTTCCTGACGATGTAACAAAACTATTTTTCAACCAAATTTTGTTAAAAGTGGTTTTTTTTTGTGAATTTGCAATTTTTTTTATGAATTAATAATTTTTCTGTCATACATTTTTTTTGTGGAAATACATAACCACTCACATTTTCCATTTTTATTTGTTTATCATTCAATTGTGTCTCTGTGAAAACTTTCTGAACAGTATCCTGATTCGATTAATTTCTTTTCAAATGTTATTCTTTAAAATAAACTATTATGTAAGTTTTCTACTATTATTAGGAAGCGCTTTTTAAGGAAAAACTACGAATTCTTACTCAAATCTTTTACAGGTAAACTCAGAAATAAATTTTCTTGAATATCTTTGCATATCGGCTTATTTTAAAGTTTCCATAAAATACTTTAACTCTTTCTTATGTGTATTGATCTTTTAATCTTTGAAATCAAGTTTTAAGTTGATTTTCGTGTTAAAAATAGGAATAATTTTCATACAAAAATTCTTTCATTTCCCTTTCTTTTAAAGAAATTCTTTTAATTGATAGCAAATTTCTATTACCAGATTTCTTTAACAATTTCTTAATAATTAAAGATTCTTATTTTAATTTGCAAAATATTGTGTTCCTGCCTTATCATTGCATTAATTGGAAATCTTCTGACAACTTCCAACTTCAGAATCACGTTTCCTGTGACATGCAAATCGTTAAAAATAATTTTTATACATTTTTTATGTGACATTAGAAATTTTGACGTAATAATATATCAAATCTTACATATTGGCTGTAAATTGTATGATGCTATTTGAATAACGAAAACATCACGATAGCGCTTAAAAGTGGGAACTGATGGACCCAAATTTTTCAAATTCAGCACATACTAACTCAATAAGAAAATGAGTTCCAAGCATATTATTGCTGAAGAACATTTTTATTCCATTTTAAAATAAAAAAAACAACTTAAAATCACTTTTATTTTTTTGTGGAGTACTTTTTAAAATTTTAATATTATTTTTAAGATGCATATCAACAATACTTTTCATTGCTTTTGTTACTGAATTTATTTTTATATAGATTGCAAAGATTTTATGTACGTATTTAACTGTATTTCTTTTTTTATTTCATTGTAATATAATTAAACTATTGTTGATTATCATCTGATTATAACTGATTCTTGATTATCATACTACTATATAATTAAAACCATCTTTTAAATACGAAAATAGACAAATCGAGCTTAAAACGCTCATAAATACAATGTTTCAATTCAGGGGTTCGAATAGTTTTTAGTTTTTTCTAATTTTATAAAGGAAAGAATTTTGATTAATGAATAAATAGATTAATGAATTATACAATTTCAATGAATAGTACAATGAATTTGATTAATGGATAAATAAAATCTATTATGCAATTTCCTTTGGCATTTATAAGAACTAGAAATCTTAATTTTTTTTGACAATAATGTGGCAATTCTTGTTGTATGAAGTTAAGACAATTTTCAATAGTTCATTTATTTGTTCCATTTCTTATGCTAATTTTCAAACAATTTTTAAGCATTTCGTTGTCATATGAGAAAATGAATTTTCATAAATAAATAGCAAATTTCTTTTTCTTTGCTGTTCAATCCGATATATGTCAAAATCTTTTATTCTACATATATTCTTTTAAACAAAGTTAACTAAGAAGCAAATGAAGTATTAACAATCAAAAGAATTCTTCCCTTACCGAACTGTGAAATCTAAGCTACAAAAGTAAAAAAAAACAGAAAAACGTGAGACACAAGTCGTGTTTCTCTGTGCTTTTCATGATCATCCCCTGGGATGTATTTCTGTTTCGTACGACTCACATCAAAAGAAAGACGCAAACAAAACCATAAGGGTCCCATTGGATGTTCGCATTTGTCTGTTTCTTTAGAAAGAAAAAATATTTTCAATGGTATACTGCTTTTGAGGGACATTGCTAACCACCGAAGCAATCAGTTATATCTTCCTCATTTTATTCACGCGAAGACATTAGGAGACATTTTATTAACTTGCATTTTGTTATGTACAATAATGATAAAACATTTGCATCGGGATTTTTATTCTGTATATATGATAAATTGAGGTTCTCGCTTTTTTTTTCGGCATTGTTCGTTCTTATATAACCAAAAGTTGTGTTTTTGGAATCAAATTGATCATTTCAAAGAAAATTAGTAACAAAATATTTTATGAATAAAGAAATACTATTGCGGAATAATACATTTAAACTATCATTTA
>JAPMOR010026016.1:0-21210 GCA_026543865.1 Argiope aurantia
ATATATATATATTATGAGTTAATGAAGTTAGGAAAGGATGCTTGTTTGAAATTTTGTATTGAGAATGGTTTGATATCGAACCGGCAGAATGGATGAAGGGTGATTGGAATATATTTTTTTAATAGTTGATGAAGTTGGGAAAAATATGTTTGTATGAAAATTTGTATGGAGAATGTTCCGCTTGCTCATTTCTCCGTTTTTTTTTTCTTTTATTTTGGTTATGTACTGTTTCTGTTATCCTCACAGTCTTTATATTCAATGTGCTAGCGAAGGTACTAGGTTCCCGCTCCCGCTGGTAGCGAAGCCATAGGATGTTTTTTTTAAGCATCTGTAGAAAGCACCGGGATTAAATTTGTTGTTATTTTTAGTGGTGATTATTTCCCTGTGGCATATTCTTCCATTTTCTCCACAAATTTCATATGAATAAAATTCAATTTAAGATTCTCTAAGAAAAAAATAAGAGTATTTGTAGAATGGTTGAATGAAAGGAAGTTCTAATTACAGTTTTACCATTATTTGCATTTTTAATACTTTAATAAAACAGATTTTTTTTTTCCTTAAGTGAATTATTTCTTTTTGTAATTAAGAGTTGCTCCTTTAATATTAACAATGTAAACTGTTTCTTATTAATTAATCATATAATGTTACATTGTTACTGGTAAATAAGGTATAGATAAAAAATATTTTACTTGCCAAAAGTGTTTACAATTTTTTTATATACTTTTTCTCTGGTTTTCCCAGAATACTTTTTCCTTTTGTATCTTCTGAATAATATAACAGAGTTTTCATATGATTTGTAGAGATTATATACTTTTAATTACAGATTATTTAAATTCTTCAAAATGTAGTCCAAGGGTTTTATTTTTTCAAAATTCAATTAACTGGTTGATAAGTCCAGAACCTAAAGAAAAACAAATTATAAGACTATTTTAAAATATTTGGATTGATTTAAAAAAAAATTGTAATTTTTATTCCATTGTGTTCAAAATTATTTATAAATTCAAATTTTTTTATGTATGAGATACTGAAACCAACTTTCAGAAGATAACCCACAATTAAATGCTTTGTTATTTCAGTTTGTTATAATATGTATTTTGAAAAGTTGTAGAAGGGAATGTAAGAACTGTGAAACTTGCATTGCCCAAAAACTTTTACAGAATTTTATCTCTCCTTATTAGTAATGTTTTAAATACATAACTGGATAAAAGACGATATTAATAAAATTAATATTTTTTTTATGGATCTAGACGATTACTTTTCTGGAAATGTATTGCACATATCTTTGGTGAGCTTCATATTATAGAAAATGTATGCCTAATTTACTGTTGGACTTTTAAATGAGAAACAGAATTTTGGATTTGATGGATAAAAAATTTTTAACAATTTTTTAAAGAGGTTTTTCAAAGCTTATGTGGGAAGGAAACATGTCATAAGAAGTGAAATTTATTGTAATTTCACATTAGAACATGTAGATATATATGTATTAAAATTTATTTTTTGTTTGCGTTATAGGTAAGAAATAAACTGAATTGCATACGATTCTTGATATGAATGTACTTTATACATTTATTTGTTTGCTAATTATTACAATTTCAATTAAAAATAAAAATGAGCTCAGGCTTCACTTTAAGAATTATGAAGGCTTTTATTTCCCACATTAACTTTGAAAGGTGCTGAACCCAAAATATAATATCAGCAAATTCCTTTTTAAAATTATTTTATTTCAAAATACTTTTGCATAACTTCTTTCTTTTCTCTTCGAAATATGTCTCCTATTACTAATAATTTTTGCGAGAAAAAAAATTAATAATAGGTACGAAAAATAAAATCTGTTGTTAAAAAATCTCTACACTAGCGCTTCCTTAAATCAGAAAACAGTTTACATTTATATAATACTAGCCGCCTTTGGCGACCAGTCGGTTCGCCAGTATTAAAGCTTGCTACAATTTTAAATTAAATATTTTAAGTAACTGGTCTCTTAATAGATTCTCAAACAAAACATTTTTAATCTTCAAATTTTGATAGTCATACCAAACTTATACCGCTGTTTAGATCGTTCAGTTCAATTTACTATATATATTTTGCTAATTTGTTGTCATTTCCGGTAAAACTTCAACTTTAACTTAAAGTGGAAATGATGAAATGGCAATTAATATAAAGATATTTTTAATAAAACCAAACGTTTTATTTTATTTATCATCTTTATTGTTATTTATTTTTTATTATTATTATTATTGAATATGAGTATTGCAAACAGAATCGCTCGGTATTTAAGTCTTATGTGAACTGCAAAATATTTTTCATAATTTATGTAATATCTCAAAGAATAATTCAACAAAAATTTCTCAGATTCAGCATAAAATTCAGTTTTTAGTTTTGCTTTCAAAAGGATTGAAATGATATCAATAATAATATTTTGTTCCGGCCAATTAATTATGAAGTCTAAATTTAATGCAGTAAGGTATCATATTCTGGACACTCGAAATTTTAAATAAATGAATGAATGTTCTATTTTCCACTATCAACTAAGACTTATTTATTAAGTCTTGAATGTTAAAAATTTAGAAAAACTCAACATTTTCATAATCTTAGGCCAATTAATCTTGAGAAAACCTGCGCGCTGATTGGCGTATTTTCTTTGAAATGATAGATGGAAAATCTAAAATTATCCATTTTCTATTGAATAGTGATATTCAAATTTTCATTAATCAGTCAGTTTAAGTGATTGATTTAGTTGATTGGAAATTAACTCTTTTTATTTAAAATATTAGTGTTTCAAGAACATTTTGTTAATTGTGATTTCCACAGCAGAAGCTTTATGTAAAATCAAAAATTCCTTATTCATTAAAGCATTTATTGAATCAAGTTACATAAAATATAATCATTTTTCATTTAGGCCATTTTATCAGATCTGTGTCTTACTAAAGGTTTACAAATTAGCTGTGTGGCCCTGATTGGAATGGATATCCTGTTCATATTAAACAAAACTTGCCTTAAAATAAAACTGATTTATTGGATTAATAATATAGAGAGTGTAAAAGATCATAAAATAATTTTTCTTGAATTTATTTTTCAGAAAAAATAATATTTCATATTTGTTTCATTTCCTACAGACATGTGCTGAAAATTATATTTTTGCAGATTTCATTTCCACAAAGATTTAATTTATTTTTAGTTGGAGCTTTAATCAATGTGATGGCAACACTTTGAAAAAAGATAATTTTCCCCCCAAGATTTTTTTTTTTAAATTTAAAGCCAAAACTATATCAGTCCTATTTTCTTCTTTACAATCATCTAGTAACACTGCAAATTTATTTGTTGTAGGAATACTGCAAATAACATTTTCATAGATCTTTTTGTCACATTTTGAAAAAATATTTTTACTTATCTTTGTAATTCTTGCCTTTCCAAGTTTGTTAGAAGCACATGCTGGCCAACACTGGGCTTGGGTGATGTGTGAGCAGGATCTGGTTCAGAGTGGAATGGGGATGTGCGAAACAAGTTCTGGTTCACATTGGGTTGCCACAGTGCATGCAACAACTGACTGCAAGTTGGAGGAGAGGAAACGGCAGCAGGTACAATAGCTGGTAGAAATGGGGAAACAACAGGTACATGAAATGGAGGATATGACACAGCAACAGAATGGAATGGCAAGAACTGAACCATAGGCATATAGGAAACAAGAGAGGCACAGGCAGAGAGGTTGGAAGAGGAGGAGGCATAGGCAGAGAAGGTGGATGGTAAAAATGAAGATTGCCTTGAGGAAGACAATGCAGGAAACTCAATAGAATCCAAAATGAATTTAGGAGCAATTGATTGACATTTTTGATCCTGTAAAAATATATAAGAAAAATGAATATCAGATCTTTCAAAATACTCCCGACATTAAAAATATCAATGTAAATTATATACGAGATAACAGATATATTTATATACACCATTTGAGAAGCTGATGGAAAAGAAGAAACATGAAGGAACTGGGTCAACAGAAGTTGGTACCTTGCTACAAAGCAAAGCAGAACCAGAATGCTGTGGCCATGATGACAAAAATGAAGACTGATCACAGGAAGGCAATGAAGGAAACGCCAAAGAATCTAAAATATATACTGGGGTGATCGACTGGCAATTTTTCCTCTACAAAAGCTAAACCAAAACCAAAATAAATACAAATATTTTTCCAACTTTCATCAGTACTTAAAATATATATATTATAAATTGCATATAAACAATAATATTCATATATTCATACACACGTTTCGAGATGCATTATCTGAAGAAATGCATTTCTTTAAAAAACTACAGAAATAATTGACCAAGCAAAGAACACCACTTTTATTAGGATGTAAACCATCCTTTCCAAGACAAGGATGGCTTGTTAAAACTGCAAAAGATAAAAGCATCTTCAATATGGCACAACTTTGCTAATGCTTTATTTACAGCTTCAATCTTATGGTTTAAGATTTTTTATATGTTGAACAATTTTCCAGTAATCGTTTTCAAAGTAATTAAAATCTCTAGGAATGATGCTGGAGAAAATAATTCTTGCCTTTGGATTGATTTGTAAAATCTCATTAACCAAGTGACCTATACTTTTGAAGTATTGTTTCTACACTATCAACTGATATGTTATTGATGCCAACATGCACTAAAATCCAATTATAGTTTTTCTGTATTTTAGAAATTCATTCTACCAGTTAACCTCTCAATGGTTGTTCCTCGGTAAAAAATAACATCCAAATCCTCAGATAAATGCACTTTCAAGCGTTTAATCAGCGAATCTCCAATCAAAAGAATATTCATTGTGACACAGTTAAATATTCTAAACCGATTTCCTTATAACAAACGATCAATAGCAATAAATATCTGAATAATATGCAAACAGATAAGCTAATCCAAGATCAAATAGAGCAAAGTCAATACAATACTGAAATATTTCCAAATTCTACTAGCTACTACATGAATGATACACTTTCTACTGTAAGACAATAAATAACTAATCACTAAAAGACATTTCTATACAATGTAATAAAGAAATTTCGAAATTTATTTCTTAATTATTTTTTATACAATTGAAAGCAAAATTTACTGCAAATAAATAAAATGACAAAAGCACTAGTAAATTTCCTCTTACTATTTAACCCTAATTAACACTATAATTAAACAGAAAAACATGGCAAACAATCAATGAGAAATAAATATTTAAGACTATACAATTAAATTTAGATACACTAATTATATGAAAAAACAAATAACACTAATCAAACTCCTCGTTTACTCTTAACCCTAATTAGTGCTATCTTAAAAACAATAGTTTTAAGTAAACGAAAAAATAACAAATTTTCTTAAAGAAATTAAATAAGAATATAAATAAAAATAAGGCCTGTAACAGTTATCTTCAAAGTGAATAACTCACTGACAATTGTTAATCCTTCTTTTCTCTTGAAACAAAGAAGGAATACTAATGAAACGAAGCGCTGAGTAACAAAATGATTAACACGTTATGATGAGGATAGGGACGAAGGGAAACAGATTAGGAGCGCCGGAGCCCGTAGGGCGCCATCTCCGGTCGACTAAAAACTTGTAAACTTGACTACATCGTTTGTTCATGAGTGGATCGAGGTCTGGATTAAAGTGGAGAAGGGTCTTGAATGCTCATTTTAGCTCATTGATGGCATTTTTGCATTCGAACCTTCGCGGGAACGGACGTGTGTGACCAGTGCTAGTGAAGTGATCCACGTGGATCTGAATCTGTGTGCATCGACCAAGTGAATTGTGTTTTATACCCTGTGTACACCCAGGGTGGATTATTGTGTTAGTGTAATCAACTCTCCAAAGTTATTTTGTGATTATTAAAATTATTCAGAGCCGTTTGGCTATATTATGGCCGAACGCCTAAATGGCGCAGAGGAGATCGAAAGGCAGCTTTCGACTAATCTCACAACAGATTATCAATACGGCCTCTTCAAGGAGTATCTGGATAAGCAAGTGGAGACGCCGAAAATTAAAAAAAAAATTGAAGGATAAAATCAACAAAAGAATTGATGAGATCCAGCAGAAAATTGTGGAGGATAATGGTAAGTGGCTGAACATTTTCTACCCTGATTCTCAAATTGTATCTAATGTTCTAGTTGATAAAAATGTAGTAACTGATAGGAATGCTGTAGATGATAAGAATGATATAATTGATAAGTATGTTATAATTGATAAAAATGCTGTAAGTAATAAGAATGTTGTATTAGATACTTCTAAACGATATGATAATGAAATAGTTAATGATAATATATCCATATGTAATGCAAAAAATGCTAGCACTAATAGCTACCCCCGAGAAAGAGTATGCCTAAATAATAATAATGTAAGCAGTGAAATTGAAATGATACTAAAAAGTGATATCCCGCCCCACAAAATTAAAACCCTTAATGATAGCTCCGATTTAGAAATAGACAGTAGCGAAGATGAAATGGAAGATGAGGATGATAGTAACAGCGAAAACGAAGTTGAAATGAATGAGGAAGAATGGCCAACACTTGGCAGTAAGCCCACCAAGAAACTAGAGGGAAAGGAAACCCATAATGATTGCAGCATAATTAGAGAAATTAGAGTTGATAGTAAAAAGACAATAAACAATAAAACGGTACTTAAAAATAGAATGAAAACAAGCGCAAAAAATAAAGCTAGAGAAAGTAGCATATCCAAAGCCGCGAAATATTACGATTTTAAAAAAGCAAAGGAAGCGGGTGAGGATGGGTTTGAAATTGTTAAGGGTAAGAGGAGTAGGAAGCGATCCTCCGAAGACACTGTACCAGCCAAAAAGCTACAAAAACCTGTAGAAAATAATGAGATCCCAATAACAAACAAATTTGACCCGCTGAATAAAATAAAGGAACCACAAACAATAAATACTCAGCCAAAATTGCCACCCATTATGCTCCGCAGAATAGCAGAATATCCAGCACTGCTTAAAAGAATCAACACAATACAAAAAATTAAATGCACCGCCAAAGAGACTGGAGAATTTGTTAAACTTTTCGTCGAAACAACGGACGACGTAAGGAGATTAACTAAATATTTAGAAGAACAAAAACTAGTATACTACGTAATTTCAGATAAAGCAGAAAAACCGATCAAAATAGTAATAAAGGGTTTACCTATCAACACTGACTTAGAAGAAATTAAAAATGAACTAACGCAACTAGACTATCAAGTACAAAAAGTTAATCAATTTAGAAAATTTAAAACCAAAGAATTGCTTCCTATATTCCAAATTCACCTAACAAAACCCCCCAACATTCAGGACATCTATAAACTAGATCAACTTATGTACATGGTAGTAAGAGTTGAAAAATATATAAATAAAACAGTCAGGCAATGCTATAAATGCCAAACATGGCAACACACCTCACAGCAATGCGGAATGAAACCTAAGTGTGTCATATGCGTGGGCCAACATGAATCTCTAAATTGCCCTAATAAAGTAGCAAAATCGGAGGAAGAAAAGCTGCCAGTTAAATGCGCCAACTGTGGGGGACCACACACGGCGAGCTACAAAGGATGCCCTAAGTACCCTAAAATAGACCGGAAAGTAACTACGGGAACTTCATATGCAACAATAGCGCAGCGGAGCAATTAAATGACTACTGATAACCAGCGAAGGGGAAAAGGTAAACAAGAGGACTCGCACCCCCCCGCGCGTCCAGGAGATAAGAACAGGGCAGGAACCTAATCGCAGTGCAGGGGGAGAGAATGCTGGCGGAATACCCGCAATAGAAGAAGGGATTCAAAACATTCTTACTCTATTAACGTGGCTAGGTAACATAATTAAGAAAATAAACTTGCAAGCACTATTGGAAAAATTTAATAACGGCACTTCAGCAATAGACTTAATTTTCTACCTAGTTGAATCACTCAGAGGGCCGCACAATAATAATAAACATGAACAGTAACACTGGCATCGTAGTTTTCACTTGGAATGCGAATGGTCTGTATAATAAGGTAAATGACTTCAGAGAGTTTCTAGGACGCTACAACCCAGACATAGTACTAATCCAAGAAACGCACCTCAGCGGAATAGATAAATGCTATTTCCCTAACTATAAATTTTACTCCAACCCCAGCCGCACCCACTTTCGACGAAGAGGGACAGGAGTCCTGATTAAAAATTGCATCCCGCACCACTATCTACCAAATCCAGGGCTCTATTATGTCGAAGCCACGATGGTTGTTGCTAATTTCCCAAACCTTGACCCAATCAACTTCATCTCAATCTATAATCCTCCTCTTAATGACACAATGTACACAATGGACCTAGAAAGCCTACTAGCATACAATAGAACAACGTTTATAGCAGGCGACTTCAATGCCAAAAATAGAGCATGGAACTGTGCTAGGAGTTGCAAAATAGGTAAGTGACTGCTAAACTTCACCGAAAAAGCCAGACTAAAAATTCACGCACCAGAAAAACCCACAAGATTCAGCAGACAAGGAGCCTCTATAATAGATTTAGCCATAAGCAAGGAACTACATTTCAACTGTTCCACTAATACAGTTAATGAACTAACAAGTGACCACCAGCCTGTACGCTTCTGGATTGATACCAACACAGTCTCATGCAGCAACAAAATATTTATACCCAACTGGAAAAAATTCCAGCAGAATATCCTGGACAACCCAACAAAGGATTTCAACCCCAAAAATGAAACTGATATTGAAATAGAAATAAAAAGATTTACCCATGAACTGCAGAGATCAATTGAAACCGCAGGGAAATGGAAAAATAAAACAAACGAAGAATTCTCCTTAGAAATCAAACAACAAACCCAAATAAGAAACAGATTAAGAAAAATATACCAGATCAGCAGAAACCCCAATGACAAAAACCTGTATAATAGAGCCCAAAATCACCTAAAGAAACTTCACGAAAAAGCTTACCAATTAAGAGAAAAAAGTAAAATAGAAAATTTAAACCAAGCAGATAAATCCATTTGGTGGCAAGTTAAGGCCTACACGAAAACCCATAATAGAATGCCCCCACTTCGAGCAGATAACACTATAGTATACACTGACCAAGAGAAGGCAGATGCAATTGCAGATATCTACGAAAAACAATTCAAAGTAAATGACCTATCCCATCCCCCTACTGAGTATATTGTACAAAAAAGACTGGACAAATTCTTCAATAAACAGCACTTAGAGGCAGCAGAAGAATGCAAACCATCTGAAATCATGGAAATCATCAATAAACTCAAAGAAGGAAAAAGCCCTGGACTGGATAATTTCTCCAACAAAATGATAAAAAGACTACCAATAAAATCAATAATCAGACTCACTGAAATAATTAATGCCATCCTAAGACTACAATATTACCCAAATGCATGGAAAATAGCAACAATATTCCCCATACTCAAACCAGGAAAAAACCCAAAAGACCCAAGCAGTTATAGACCCATAAATTTATTATCCTCTCTCAGTAAAGTAGCAGAAGCTGTGATACTTAAAAGAATCATCTTAACCACAGAAGCCCACCTCACTCCTTACCAATTTGGTTTTAGGGGAAAACTATCTACTGTACAACAACTGCTAAGAATCACTGAGATCGTCAGGGAAGGGATGGATGAAGGCTGGGACACCGGGGAAGTGTTCCTGGACATCGCAAAGGCGTTTGACAGGGTCTGGACAGACGGCTTGTTATACAAACTGATAAAAATGCGGATCCCTGGTAGCATTATCAGGCTCATGGCTACGTACCTACGAGGAAGGCACTTTACCGTTCGAGTAGGGAGTAATTTCTCCTCAGAACGTGTAATTGAGGCCGGAGTAGTGCAGGGATCCAAGATTGGACCAATATTGTTCAATGTATACATCAATGATATTCCCAGCCCCAGGAACTGCCAGACCCAATTATGTCTATTCGCCGATGACACTGCCATCATGAGCACCGGTGAATCCATCAACATCATGAAACACCTAAACGAATACCTGGATGATCTCGGTAAATGGCTTATCAGGTGGAAGGTTAAGGTGAACACGGACAAATGCCAGGCTGTCTACTTTACGAGAAAGTGGAATACTCATGATCCCCCAAAACTTTACAGAAGAAGCATAAACTGGAGTAACCAAACAAAATACCTAGGTGTAATATTGGACAAAAAACTCACATATAAAGAGCACATCAATAGCATCAGAAATAAAGTTAAAATATGTAGAACTAAACTATACCCTATGATGGGTAAAGGGTCCAGACTCTCTCTGAAAAACAAATTACTGCTATACAAGACCATCATTAGGCCACTAATGAGCTACGCCTCACCAGTTTGGGGGGCGGCAGCAAAATCACACATCAATAAACTGGAAACTACTCAAAATAGAATAGCCAGGGAAATAACCAAAGTCCCTTGGTACATCAGAAACAAACAAATCCTAAAAGAACTCAAAATGCAAACAATAACCGAATACTTTAAAAAACTAGCCTTAAATTTTTTCCATACAATAGACAACCACACCAACCAAGCAATAGCAAGTATACCAACATATGACCCTAGTAACCCCAGGAAGAAGAGAAGGCCAAGAACGCTCCTCCTTGACGATTAGTAGGTAATGATCAATGACCGTACATGCCCTTATCAGGGCTATTAAGGAAAGTCTTGATCATTGACCTTGCTTCAACTCACCGACCGGACAGATACGACGAAGGCGTGCCAACAGCAGGTAATAATATCACCCACATATTTTATGTATACATTCTGCTAATGATCTAATATTATAAAAGTTATTATGTATTTTAACCATCTTTTCCTGTCACCTCAAATGTTTTTGTTTTTTTTCTAATAATAAGTTCCTTACAGATAACAGCTACCCAGGCAGTTAAATATCTATGTTTAAACCATAAATCCAATGTTAAATCTAATAAGCTATAAGGTTTCAGAGATTAAGGACCTTCGAGTCCAGGTGCTCCGCCAAAACACCCATCATGTCTTCGTCGGTCTTGAATGCATTGGGAGAAAGAGACATCGCTTTAAGTACTATTGGGGGTTAACGAATCAGGAGGCTGGATCTCGGCTGTGGGCGTGGCTATTTTGTAGTGGGATCTTAGGCGAGGAGAGCATCTAGGATTATGAGGAGTTTTTTGCGCTTGTTTTTTGCTTTCTTGCTTAATCTAATGTCTTGAAAGATATTGGGAAATTCGATTAGCAGCTCTTTAATTTCTTGGATGTCACTTAAGTGGTTTTTCATTTCAATTATATCCTTCATTTCCTGTGTTGAATTGGCTTGGGGAGGCTGTGGGCGTCTGGGTTTTGGGCTTGGGTTGATGGTTTTTTGGGTTATTTGGGGTATATCTTCGCTTGTTTTGGGGATTCTTCTGGTCGTTACTTCAGCATATGATCTTCTGAGGTGGTTTACTATTGTGGTCTGGGTTCTTGGAATTGCAGGGCATCCCTTCCAGGCTGCGAGGTATCCGCTCATTTTGCAGTTGATGCAAACTGGGTTTTCTATCTTTTCTTTTATGTTGCAGTCACGGGTGGGATGTTCTCCATTGCATTTGATACATCTTGGCTTGATGTTGCAATTTCTTGCTGAGTGATGAAAGCCAGAGCAGTTAAAGCAAATGGTAGCTGTAGGTCTGTTTCTGTACGGCTCGATTTTGATTGATAGGAAGCAGAGGTTTTTTAAATTGTAGATGTTCTTGTAGTTCCCATATTTTTTTACTTCTACTAGGAATAGGGGGAGTATGATGCGGATATTAAATGCGAGTTCCTTTTATAACCCCGGTAGGACAACTTCGTCGCTTTTGGCAGAGTGCCAAATTTCCACTTACTACCGGTTTTACAGATGGGAGTAAGTCGTTGCCACCGGATGTGTACCCCTGATTCTACCGGATATGAACCAAAGTTCATCGGATATGACGTAACTCATTGTTGACGTCATACTGGTCATTTAGCGCGTGCTTTATCTAGCAATATTTAGTGACTAATCCTTTTTCTTTTTGCTCTGCTGTACGTGAGACGTGTGTATTGTAGTGATGGGAAATCTCTTTCATTTGAAAGATTTGGTTCAAAATCTTTCGTTCACCAATTTGACCCGTTCGTTTCAGGTCGTTCGCGAACGATTTCGGCTCTTCGAACGAATGAGTTAGGCTCTTTCATTCACGAACACGTTCACGAACGAATGAACTAGGCTCCTTCGTTCGAGAACGACCGACTTTATTGCTTTTGACTCATTACGTCACTGGCCAAACCGGAAATTTCCGGTTGTATTGAGTGTCGTAAAGAAAGTGACTTCTATTGTAAGTGTTTACTTCGCGACGCATGCGCTGTTATTTTGCCATATGCAGTTCGTTCTGAGAAAAAGGTACACATAAAGCAGAGAATGGGGGAATTCATAGACTCGAATGATTTTGTTCCCCTCTCGCAGGTCGGAATGAAGGAACAGGCTTTGTAATTTTGATCATATCTGAGTTATTCTACTGCCTGAGATTACAGTGTTATTTAATGGTTTTTTTTTAATGCTTTTTAAAGGCGTTTTTTAGGTCCGTTTTTACTTTTTATTTTATTATGAAATATCTTTCATGATTGGTTATTTTGGCAGTTTAGGCGTTTCCTATTACATTTAGATAATTCCGTAAAAAATTAAGCTCACCACTGTTTACTAAGTGTAAAAGTATTCTTACATCATTTTAATATTGCACAATAAATTTTAAAGTAACATTATAAATCATCATTCAGTTATATATTTATTTATTCAGCTTTTATTTTTATTATTAAATTTTATTTATTTATTTATTTTTACTTCCTGGAATATATGCCAATAATCGTGTCAACTTAATTAAGGGAATTTTGATATTTCAATTGTTTTATACTTGCGCAAATTTCATTAGATTTTTATTTTTTAAGAGCTTTACTATTACATTTATTCTTATATATGATTAATTGCATTTTTTATGTTCACTCTTTAGTAGAATAATATATCTTAAATTATTATTTAATAATTTATAATATGATAAGTAAAAGATTGTTCTTGCCTTACAGGGTGCGTAGTGACAATCTGCTGCAAAAATAAAGTACTTTTAAGTACCTTTGTAACCTTAATAAGTACCTTTGTAATGCATATGTAAACTGTATATTTTCTAATCACAGAATATTTTTTTAAATTTTATAACAATGTATAGCTTTTACTGAAAAAAATCTTAAAAATTAATTTTAAATTCTTATTTAATAAATTTTAATATTTATTTTTCTATTTGCACAACATTTTGTATTGTAAAATTATGCTTTTTTGGATTTGACAAAAACATAGAAATAATTATATAATTGAAAAAAAAATATTAATACCAAAAAATTAAGTCAACTTTTATCAGATTAACAATAAAGATTTATGAGCTTTTCCAACATTTCTTAAAATTAAAATAAAATATACAGAAACATTTCTGAAAATGCCGATAGTCATGTAGAAGCACAAATGATATATTTTCAATATTACCACAAATTTTGTGCGTGGTTTTTATAGAAGCAACAACTATTACGATCAAACATGGCTGAGATAGAAAGAGCATTAAATAATCCTTCTTACTCATTCTATTAAGTAGGTAATGCTCGTTCTATTAAGTAATTTTATTTGCTGTCTTATAAAGCTAAAACCTAAAGCTTACCTATGGTATCAATCATCATACGACTGGCAAAACTGCCATGAAATTGATGATAGAAAAATGCCAAGTTCTAAATAAGTTTTTAAAATCCTTTATAATAGAAATGATTAAAACAAAATTTTTACTCAAAACTATACCTATAGTCACAAAATTACATACCAAATTTGATATATTTTAGTTCAAATTAGTTATTTTTGAGTTATCGCGTTTACATATATCTGAAAGTACAGACCGACATGCGGTGAACCCCTTGTTGGTTTTGACACAAAATTTGACAGATGTTTATACAATAGATGCTAAATCTGTGTACCAAACTATATAGCTCTCTTCGTTTTGTAGTTACCATGCCAGATAGACAGATTTCCTCTACACAGATATTACAGAAAATTTGATCGAAATCTACAAGTTTGGTGTGAAGATCGTATACCAAATTTCATCAATCTAGCTCAAAGTGCTTTTGCGAATAACATAAAAGCCCTTTTAACCAAATAGCAATAAAAATAAAAGCATTTTTTTCTTTTATAATTATTTTAACAGCTGCAAAATAATGCGATTCAATGATTCGAAGAAGAAATGTCATTTTGAATTTCATTATAATAAAAGTCTTTGTTATAAACCGTGTCCACTTATTTCTCAGAAATTATTTTTAAAAATTTATATTCAACCAAATAAAATTTTTATTATTCAAATACTACTCTTTTTTAACCTTTAAAACGGTGTTGAAATAATTTTTATGCGATAACATGCTTTGATGTTTTGATAAAAGCACATTAAAATTCTATTTTTTAAAGTAAATTTTGAATTAAAAGTTTGAGAAATCCGTGTTTAGTATGCCTCTAAGGTGCAAAAAATAACTTCCCAAATTTCATGCTTCTAATTTCAATGGCTTTATGCTTGTCATCGCTCAGGACAAGACTTTATATAAGAAGAGAAATTTCATTTTGGGGGGGGGGAGATTTCTATAAGAGTTATAAAAAGAAAAGCTTTAATTTTTTACGTCATAATTAATAATATGCAATTTAATTACCATAATTATGATATAATTCATAATAATATTACTTGCATATGAATTCTTTTTGGCAGTATCGTATCAAAGAAATGATTTCTTATTTTCTTTCCCGATTCCTTTCTTCTTAATTAAAAACTCCTTTAATCGTGTGTTCAATTTTTATCCACTTTAATAATGTAACAGATTTTTTGAACTCAGATAAAATATTTGATAATAATACTTGAATAATTCTTTAACAAAATAAGAAAATTAGAAATTGTTTGCCTTTTTTTTTTTCAGTTAATATCATGATAAATAAGTCTTTTTACCTTCTTTAAACTTTTATATGAATGGTTTTCTTTTTGCAATTCAGTAAGTACTTTTCAGTTTTTAAAATTAACAATAAATAAACAACTCATATACCTAAAAAAAACAGATTAACTTCAGCATGAAACAAAAACACAGTTTTATTAACAATTAAATTATTGTACAAATTTCTAAAAACAAAAAATAACAAATAATAGTTTTAAATGCCTCTTTTTCTCACATTTACTGTAGAAATTTCTGAAAATTTCTTTTCTCTACCAATTTGTATTTAAAAAAATTACCTCGGCTAATTTTTTGTGTCCCAGACGATATCAGCCAATATAAAGATATAATAACAGCCAATTTTCAAATGATTTGCAAAATTCTTTAAGGAAGGAATATTTAATTTGTTATTTTATAATTAAAACTGTTTCAAGAACTGGTATGGGAGAGATTGAGTTTTGAAAAATAATTAAAACTATTTTAAACACAGTTATCGGAAACAATAAGCATTTTAATGTATTAATTTTTTTTAAATTTAATATTTTTACATTCCGATATTTGTAAATTATGGGTTGGGCCTAAAAATTGGTCGAATTTCGGAATAGAAATACTTTTATTTTCTATCAAATTTGATTTCCATTCAATAATCTGTCCCGAGTTATCTATTTTCAGAAACTTCAATATCGTCCTCGCTATCAGAATCATTTTCTAACAAAGTAGAAATATTTTCTTCTTGAGAAGAGTTTGAAGTGTCAAATCCAGCATCTTCCTCATCACTTATATCAAATGAGATTAATCTGAATCTTCACAGAGTATTCTATTAATTTCTTTTTGTTGAAACTTTCCGAAAACCCGGCCTTTTAGCAAGACATTTTAGTAGCTGCAGTAAGCGTACTGTAAATTAAACATCTACCCTGAAGCACTTTCTGGAGACACCAATCAACAGTGACAGCGGGAACGGAAGCAACCACTGTTAAAAAGACAAAATCGCCCCGCAGCGTTTTACGACCCTGCTGAGAAAAGGGGAAGGAAGTAAACAGGTGGCATTTCCGTCCCTCGGCATTTGTCTTCTTATCTGTAGGAGGTTCACGCATGAAATTAGCAAGTTCCACACTGTCGTTCACGAACGGAATTAGCCAGGTCCACACAGCTGATAAACGGGAATAGCCGGGTCCACAAAGTCGTTCGAGAACGAACGACTTATTCAGAAGATAGCAACCTGATTCAGTTCATTCACTTAGTGCCACCTTCGTTTCGCCCCGTTCGTTGAGCGAACGATCCTCCTCTAGTGTATTGAATCTCTTACACCTTTTATTTGTATGTGGAGATAAGAATTCTTTTTGTTTATTTATATATTATTAATCTATATTGTTTATTTATCTTTCATTATTTATTCATATTATTTTGGGTTTTTTTTTTACTTTACTTAACTTATTTAGAATTAGTATCACTGAACATACTTTGGTGCGTGGCTTAACACGCATTGCCAAATTTACTTTAAATTAAAGTATTAAAACATTTCTAATTAATGAAAACTGCCAGCCATGTAGATAACAAAAATAAATTTTAATTACAAATTAAACTAACAAATATAGCTCATGATACATTGGCCGTACATCCATCGACCAGCACCAGGCAGAAGTTCGGAGCAAGCCGGCGAAGCCAGGAAGTGAATCACTGGTTTTCGTTGGAGAGCAAAGTTCATCTCCATAGGTATGATTGATGCTTATCGCCAGCTGGTGAAACAAACAGTCATTTATCGCCTGTTTGGCAGCTGCAATACTAATTAGGGTTAGCTAGGTAACAAAAAAAGTTTCTTTGTACTTGTAGTTTATATTATAAACTTTTATATTTAATTTTACTATTTGTTTTTCCTTAGATTAATTAGATCTTATTATTATCTATAATCTGAAAGATTTTAATTTCCAAATTAGTGCTAACTTGGGAAATTGATTGTTTTTTTACATTTAATTTGTGTATTATTTCAATTTTCTCATTGTTCAGTGGTATATTGAACTTGATAGTTTTAAATTTATTTGTGGTATCTAATAAAAATCTTGGAACATCTTCTGTATATTTAATCTTATAATTTTTTTCTGTTTTGCTTTGTGCTTTTTTGACAGTTTGTGCAGAATTTTGTTACTATTACTAGCTTTTGAAAGAATTCCATTTTATCTCACTGTTTTACAATGAGGGCTCACTTTATTGGCGATTCCATGATCAAATACTTGCATAAGTATATATCTGTTCAATCACTTGATTTTCATTTGGACATTGTTTCCTATCCTGGTGCAACTATTGAAAGATTAGCTAGCAGAATTTCTGTACACAAAAATTATGACTGGGTCTTAGTGCATGTTGGCACAAATAATGCATCTTTGGATACTATTGAAGTAATACTTAAAAAATATAGAGTTTTGGCCACTGAGGTATTACTTCATAACCCAGGTGCAAGAATAATTTTCTCGAGTATTGTTCCAAGAGATTTTGATTTCCACAGAAAGGAGTATAAGGAATCGGAGTATTATTTACAAACACTAAACTATAAGATGCCAGCCATAAACTGTGCACTCAAAGAACTATGTTATTTTCAAACGTTTTTCTTTTGCAGTTCTTACCAGCCATCTTGGAAAAATTATCTTGCAAGAGATGGCTTGCATTTAAATAAATGGGGTAATAAGCTGCTTGCAGGTTGTTTTTTGGAATCCTTAACAGGATGCATTTCAGCAGATATAGCATCTAAAAAGGTATGCATAAAAACATTTTTTTTTCACAATGAGTTTAAAAATTCATGCAAGCATGAAGTCGATAATTTATAATTGATTTTTGTTCTATTTTCACAGATTGTAAAGACTCAGTGTTCCAACTCCGGTTTTTCTTTTGATGATTCAGAGTTTCCTCTATTGTCATCTTTCCCACAGCATTTGTTTCTTCTGCTTGGCTAAAGCAAGAGTCTGTCTGGCCAGTTTGTGGGCTTGTGCAACCTGCTAGGCCAAGGCAAGAGTCTGCCAAGCCAGTTTCTAGGCCCGTGCAACCTGCTCGGCCAAAGCAAGAGACTGCCAAGCCAGTTTCTGGGCCCATGCAACCTTCTTGACCAAAGCAAGAGTCTGCCAAGCCAGTTTGCGGGCCCGTGCAACCTTCTCGGTCAAAGCAAGAGTCTACAAGGCTAATTTCTACACCCGTGCAACAGTCAGCTGCTCTGCTGATGAAAGATATTTCTTCTCTGCCATCTTTTAAAGGTAATACTCAATTTGTACTTCCTGTGATCCCATGCATTCCATTCAATCAGTTTAGTGACATTGTTTTTAATAGTATTCCCACATCAAATAAATTTTCAGTTTTGGCAACGAATTGTAAAATATTACATGGTAGAGGCCCTCAAAATTGTTCCTATTCTAAAAACTGTGTTTGTTGTGGGAAAACATATTCTACACGGTCCTCGTTTTCAAATCACCTGAAGAAATTTAAATGCCCACAACCTGTTAAAGACTATTATCCTAAACTATGTGAAAAATGTTTGAAGTCCTATTCCTCTAAATCTTCTTTTTCAAACCATTTAAATCAATGCAACAAATCAAAAACTCATGTTTTGTTATCCCCATCTGGAAAAAATTACGGTAGCGTTTTGGAAACAAATGCATGTCTGACAGAATCGGTGGCAAAACCTGCAAAGGATCTACAAGCAAGTAGAGATATTAAATTAACATCTTCAGTTTCAGATGTTTGTCAAAAATTTAAAAGTCCTTCCAAAATTAAAAATATGTATCCTAGAATTTGTAAATTATGTTTAAAGTCTTACTCTTCTAAATCCTCTTTTAGATATCATTTAAAGCGTTGCTGTAAATCTGAGGTTCAAACTGTATCATGTTTACCAATTAAAAGTAACTGTATTGTATTGGATAATAACTCTCGCAAGGAATCAATAATAAACCCCATTGCAGATGTAGGAATAAATCAAAATGTACATAGTTCTCAATTTATGAGTAATAATTATGAAAATTCCCCAAAAAGTTTAAAATGGGGTAGGTTTTACAGGAATAATGCTTTTAAAAGTCATGAAGAAACCTGCAATTTTGCCAAGAAAAATGAACTGTTTTTTTGTGTAGAATCTGATTGCAATCAAGTCTTTTCTAATCTATGGCATTTAAATAAACATCATAGTGCTGTACATCAAATTCAGAATGTCAAATCATTTTCTTTTGATTTTTTTAAGAATTTTAAGATTTGGTTAGAAGCTGAAAGTTCTTCTACTTATACTTTTTTCCGGAAATCAACAGGCAAAAAAATTTTAGGTGGCAAAACATTTCATTATTATGTTTGCCAATTTTTTTATCCTTCATATCTGTCAAGGATTCGATCAAGAGTAGAACGACATGCTAATCGTAAAAATAGAAAAGGAGTAATACCTTTCCATTTGGATTCCCCGGTTAGAATTTGTGTGTGCGAACATAAAAATTTAGCGACACTAACATATTATCCAGTTCACAATCATCATACTGGATATGAAAATACAAGATATCACCCACTTAAAGAAAATACACGTAATTTAATTAAATCTTATTTATTGCTATCATTTCCTGTTCCGAAAATAGTAAGCTTAATTCGTGGTGATTCAGGCTGTCGGGATGAAAGAAGTTTCTGCCCAACAAAAGAAGTTTTTATTTCTCGGAAGACTATACAGTCTTATTCAAGGCATCTACATAATACAGTAAAGCCGATTAATAACGCCATGTCTGTTTTCTGTACTGTGGAGAAATTAAAAAATTAAAAATATAATCCCATTTTAATTTTCAAATTACAAAAGTCGGATACTATCTTTGGACCTTCTTATTTGGATAGCTTACCAAATCATGAAAATTCTTTTGCATTAGGTTTTCAAACTGAAGCTCAAAAAGACATGCTTATGAAACATTCCCATAAAATCCTTTGTATTGATGCTACCCATGGCACAAACCATTATTATTTTCTTTCATTTTATGTGCAAGATGAGTATGGTCAGGGATATCCTGTTGCGCATTTTATTACAAATGATTAAGATTTTCGTACATTAGTGGCTTTATAAACTAGTTTACATTGTCGAATTCCTAATTTGAAAGTTAATACAGTCATGACTGATGATGGTGGTTTTACTTTTAATGCTTTTAATTCTGTATTTGGTCCCGATATCAAGGATCTATTGTGTCAGTGGCATGTATACCGTGCTTGGAAAAGGCAGTTGACTGTTAAAGTCCATGATAAATGTCTCCGTATGAAGATGTTGTATGAATTATTAAATATAATGAATGAAAAGTCTCGAGAGGATTTTGAAAATAAAGTTTCAATTTTCATTAGTTAATATTTAAATGAATGCCAAAATTTTGTTGATTATTTTGTAAAAAATTATTCTGCTAGAAAAGCATTATGGGCTACCTGCTATAGACAGTTTCCACATGGTGATATCGATACAAATAATTACTGTGAATCGTTTCATAATCCGTTAAAAACTGTATATTTTGAGCGTAAATTCAATAGGCGCATAGATGAGCGAATTTCAACTCTCTTAAAGATGGAAACAGATAGATTTTAAAAATATTCTTCTAATATTGTAAATAATGTTCCATTAAATTCAAATTTCAATAAAACTATTAAAGAAAAGCATGAAATGGGTGTAAAAATTCCTATTTATGATATAGTTAAACATGATGATCAATGGTTAGTAAATTCACAGACAAAAAAGGGAATAGTATACTCAGTAAAAAAAATTACAGATTTTTGTCTTTTGTTAGATCATTGCTGTTTTAAATGTACTGATATTAACTATACACCACTATGTAGTCATTTGTATGTGTGTTCTTGTGAAGACAATAGTAACCTTTGCAAGCATATTCATAAAGTACATTTATTGTATTCTGAAATAAAAACATGCATAACTGATGATTTTTATGCTGTTGAAAATGAAAAAAATGCACAAGGAATTGACCCCCAAATCTTAAATTTTGAATTGAAAGACAATGTTTTGTCTGAATGTTTTAACACAAAAGAAGCTGAATGGAAAAAACTGTGCTCCGAGATTTTGGAATTAATTAAAATTCCTCATATTCAAGAAACTATGCTAATGTAGTAAATTGTTTAAATACTTTAGTATCTGGTATGCATGGAGTTGTCTGTCACAAAAATGATCCTGCTCCTGTCACGCCTCGAGTATATGTTGCTCCCAATCAAAAAATTCCCCCACTGATTAAAATTTATAAAACTTCTCAAAGACATAAGAGGAGACAATCATTTCATAAAAAAA
>JAPMOR010026021.1:0-20080 GCA_026543865.1 Argiope aurantia
AAAAAAAAGATTTTTGATACACGTTTTGGATTTTTCACTTCCTTTTGCACTAAATCGGATATTTGTTCCGCTGGGAAGAAAGAAACTAGAATTTATCAATTTTAACATTCATTTGGAACTATTATGAACCTAAAACATTCCTCAGTAGAAAAAAAACAAGCAATAATGTCCTTTATTTATTTCAAAAACCTTAATCGGAATTTAATTTATTTCCTTATTTTTTTATTTTTTTATTTTTTAGCGTGAAATCAAAGTTTTCAGAAAACAAAACTTTTTTTTTCTACTTATAGTAATTTTGGCAAATTAATTCTCGCAGAGGTATTTTGTTGGCATTTTTTCACTAACATTTAAAGAAAAATATTAAATTTTATTTTATATTAATAATTTGTCAATAATCTTAAAATAAGATTTTCATCTTTCAGATTTAACATTTACTTTTAACTAAAGATTATTTTGATCTTTTTTACGTTTTTACATCTTCACAGAATTTTAAATGGAGAATTATGATTGGTAAATGCATTTAATTCTCAAAACATTATTAAATCAGCAACTTATAAAGTCAAATACAATGCATTTTTTTTCAGAATTTGCGTGATTTTTTTTTTTTTGAAATACAAATTTATCTTAGGTTTATTTTGGTCCGCTATGTAATTCAATTTGTACAAAATATTTTTTTTATGTTTATGTAGAAATCAAATCATTATTTTATAATTAAATTTTTATTTAATAGGTTGGATTTGTAGTGTAATTTACTAATTGATAGAATAAAAGATTGAAGAAGAGAAAAATACCCTATACTCGCCTTGATTTTATCATTAACTACAAATCTTGCTCTGAAAGTATGGACTCTCTTTACCTAGAAAATATGAACAAAATCATATAAATTAGCCAAATCCATTTTCTAAACAGCTGGAAAATAAAATACATAAATATTTATGAATTATTGTTTTATTTCGACAGCAAAAATCTTGATTAATTTACTTTCAAAACTTTTCTAGAGCTACATTACACACAAGTGCTCCTGTAACATTTGTGAGAGTTGCATTTATCTAAGTAACGCTGTCTAATTATGCAACAACTTGATTCGTAAATATTTTAATTAAAATATTGATGAATATCATCTCATGAATATTTTAATTCACTAGATAATATTCGTTATCTTCATTATCTTAATTCATTACTTAATTCTTCATTATCTGTTTATCGTTAACTATCTAAATCTTCATTCAGATAATTAAGGATAAATTTAGTTTATATATACGAAAAAGAAAAGAAGATAAATTTAAAAAACTTATTTTTTTTATTTATTTTACCTATCCTATGAGTTTATAAAATTATCATTGTCTTTATCACTACATTTCTTCACGTTCATGATACCTGCATATATAAAATAATTTAGGTCTATAATACTTAATGCAAATGTCATAATGGATTCATCTAGACATTATAATGTAGATTTTTCTTTGAAGTATATTTGTTTGCTTTTGCATCGTATCTTTGCTTGTTATCAGACATACACAGTATTCCTAAATTCTTTTCTATAGATTATTATTTCGCAAATGATAAAAATCATTGTAAATATTTATGTAACTGTAAGCAAATGATAAAAATTATTGTAACTATTTACGTAACTGTAAGCAAATGAGAAAAATTATTGTAACCATTTATGTAACTGTAAGCAAATGAGAAAAAAATTATTGTAACTATTTATGTAACAAATGATAAAAATTATTGTTGATTTATTCGCAAAATAAAAAAGCATTTTAATGTTTGTATACGATTTTCAAACTTCCTTTTATTTTCTACTTTCTTAATGTAAATTACCTTTCAGCTCCTCTATTGGAAATTGTTGAGTTGGAATACAGATTGTTGAAATATTGCCAGATAAAATGAATAATCAGAAATTGTTCATAACTCTGATGTCCCTAACTTTAAGAAGTTCCTTTATGACATTTTATTTTTATAAAATAGAACTTCTAGTATCCACATCTCTTTTATCGGGGGGGGGGGGGAGGTAAAGAAATCCGCAAACAAACATCTTCTCCACTAAAAAAGAATAAGGAGAGAAAAAGAACGAAGCATGTGCAATATGCCCAAGCAGTTATATTTTAATTATAATATAAAAATACTCAAACTATAAACAACGTCACTTTTATTAAATTAATATCTTGTAAGCAAATTTATCTACCTGAAATTTTATTTTAGAGATTGTCCATTTATTTAGATATTCAATTACTCCGGTTTAATAATCAGGATAATTTAACCCAATTAATCTAGATAATTGGGATGCTCTTGTGAGTAGAAATAGTTTCAGATATCTACTTATGTAAGTATTTCATATATAAATATCACTATTATCATTTGCAGTACTAATATGCATCACGACAAATGGGTTAAAAATTATTCCACTGGAGCTTGAAACAACTATCATCGGAATTTTCATTCTTTTTCGATTAAAACTCTAGAATTCTAGATTCTCAAATATTTTTACGCCTGTGTATAGATAAATTTTATTGATTTAGTTTCGGTCGAAATATCCAAGTTGCTAAATTATACTGAATCATAAATATTTTGAAGAATAGGACAATAAAAATCTGTCAAAGGTACATGAAAATTGAAAAGAACAATGTGCATATCGAAAACTAGTTTTCATTAAAAGGCAATGTCACGGTCAATGTAAAGTAAGTTAAAAGTTAGATGAGTATGTTTGATTTGGAAAATTTTTTATAGTGCATTTCTTCATTTTATTTTACTTTCGTTTAGTGTTCATTCATGAGTTTCGTATTAATATCAAGCATGATTATAGAATTATTGAGAACATATATAAAAAATAATTAACTTTTAATTAAAACATAAATATTTTTTTGTATTCATTTTAATGCAGATTATAATTATTCATGTGAAATGTCCAACATTTCAGCTGCAAGATTTTAAATCTTTTCTTATCTTTCACAAGAAATTTAACAATTGAAAAGAGATGTGTCTCAGTCACAAACTCCACTCCTAAAAACGAACACAAACAAAAAAAAAAAAAAAAAAAACCAGCGATTACATAAAACACTTTTAAAATTTTAAGTAAAACTTTTCGTTTTCACCTTAGGGGCATACGCCATTTAAAACATGGTCTTATGGAAATGCTTTGACACAATCCACTCACTAACGTATCCAAGAGGAAGGTTTGAAAAAGAGGAAGGAGGGGGAGGGACTTGAAAAGTGTCTGGCACTAACAATAAGATGACGCGTAAAAACTAGACTTTTCCAACATAAAGCATTTTCTATGAGCACTATCTTTTTCTCGCAGCTATTTTCTTAACGTATCTCCGCGAACATTACGCAATTTCTCTTTTTAAGCGTTTTTAATCATTTCCTTCCTCGGTGCATGAGAGATACTTGAAAAGCATCGCGAAAGGAATAAAATAAAAGAACCCCAAGATGGTAAAAACGGTGAGAGAGAAGGGAGGGGAAAAATCTCAAGATGGTTGACGGTATTTTAAAGAATTTGCAATGAGCCGGTCGTATCCTTTTCTTTAAGAATTTAGGATCTTTTGGCGGAAAAAGTGAGAGGCATTTATGGCGGCTTTTAAAATTTTTTTCAAGCTCTACTTTTTTTTTTTAATAAAGACATTTCTTTCATGGCATATAAAAATTCCGTAATATGTTTTGAGCATTTTTTTGAACCCTGAAGGCTTTAGACGGCTCTTAAGAAAAACAGACAAGTAAAGCGCTGTTGTTAATAAAGGACGATTACATTTTAGTTTTTATTTCAAATGGACTCTTTGCCGTCGTGGAGTACCGCCGTAAATGACTAAATTTAACTTAATTATTATTGGACATGCACAGGAATTTTTGGAGTTAATTTAATATTATCTCAGTAAATTTAATTATTATTTTTTCAATATTTGGGGCAGAGGTTTACTTGTCTTTCGTAATTTCTTCTGGTTGGTAGAGGATTATATATTTCAATATTTGCATGCAGTAAAAAGTTGTAGAAAAATCATTTAAAGGAATTAAATTATATTTTTGTTGTGTTAATTTATTAGTCCAGCATTAAAATGACATATTTTCATAGAATGCATAAATTATAAGGATTTAAAGAGATTCATGAAAAAACTTGAATATTTAAAAATGAAATTAAGTATCCCGTGTAACAATTTAACAACGTTTCGTAATTCTAAAAATTCTAATTCACGGAACATTTTATAACAAAAGAAAAACATTTATGTTCTAAATTTTGGCATTTTTCATATACTCTTTCAGTGTTTTCATTTGAAAAGTTTTTTGCAAAAATTTATAAAACAGTTTGTGATTTTGTTCATTTTCAGGAATCATTTCTATTTTTATATGCTAAATTTTCGTAATAATTCTTATTTTTTTAATTAAAATTAACTTTTAGCTACATGAATTAATTCAAAATATAAAATGGATACACGATTTACTTTAATAGAAACCAGGAATTCCTTTTGTAAATTTGAAACAATTTGTATTTATTTTAAGACTTGCACTGTGAAAGGGAATTTGCAGAGGAATAATAACTCAGTGGTCCTAAATGCTCGGACATAAATTGATTTGAAAAATTCAAAATTTATTTCAAAATTAAATTTGGTGTTACCTGAAAGGAAAATCATTAAGCTGAAAGATAATAATTAAGTTACTCTCATTGAATTTCTCATTTATACAAATTTTCGTCGTACATTTATTCATTCTTTCGCTCATACAGGTAAATACCAAAGTGAAGAGAGAGTGAATAAAAACATAGTCTGTTATTTAAAAGGCATTTAACATTCTTGACATTTATATATAATTAGATAGTATATTGATGAAGATTTTGATGTCTCAAATCATGTGTTCCATAGGTGGTTGGTTCTCTTATCCTATTTTAAGCGACTATTACAATACATGATGCACTTCACCAACATGTATTTGTAAAAATGATATCATTTTGATAAAAAAAATAATAAAGCAACTACTTTCCTAAATATCATTATATAGGGGGATTGTAAATGAATATTTCAATTTTGCAGAGCGATAAAAGGAAAACAAAACAAAGTTCAACCTTCTGTTCGTCGAAAATTATTAATAACAGTTGAAAGTTTAAACTTAAAACAGTTATGAGTGTTCTTTGTAATCTCTTCTAAAAATATGAGTGATATCAAGGCGATGCGATAATTCATCCCACATTGCCAGGAACTTTGATGCGACACTTTGTAAGACTTCACACACAAAAAAATATATATATGTCTTAAGTTTATTAACGTCTATTGATAGAGATGAAACAAGCACCTACTGTTTGATGTAGCCCCCCTAAAAAATGAGTACTGTCATACGCTATGTATCCTTTCCTATGTAAAAATATTATCATATGCTATGTAAAATATATGTATTCTTTCAAGGCATCACACCAAATAAGTAGAAAAGTTGGGGGATGAATTATGTTACTGCTTCGATATCCTTTGCATTTATATAAGGAGCTATCATTGAATACTTACAACTGTGTTGAATTTAAACCGTTAATTTCTATTTTTGATTTATGATGAACAACAAGGCTGTACTTTTTTTTTCTTTAAATGGACCTGCAAATTTGGAGTATTCACTTATAATAATTTTGAATATTAGAAACTGTGTTTTAAAAGACTAGTTCATTTTTGATCAATTTTATTTCCTTATTTATAAGTGAATAACTCAGTCAATTGATATTTAAAATTATCCCTTATAGTTTCCTCTTTCTTTTAAATGATAGTGCTAAATTTTATTTAATCACGAAAACATTAATTAATTCTCATTATGAAGATTTTATACCTTTATATGCTTTTTAGATTCGAAGCTATTAATCTAAACAAATCAGATAAAGTACAAACATTTTTTTTTCGTTTAATTTGAATTAAGTCTAGATATGATGGCATGACATTAGTAAATAAATTTATGCACTCTTCAAAGAATTTTTCATTTGTCAGTTTGAAAAGTAGGCAGATAAAGACAAAACGGCTTCTAAATGTTCATTTTAAATGAGTAGAAGAGCGTTTGACCTTGACAGATTTTGCCGACATTAGAACTACATGCACAACAGATTTAAAGTGGGATCGGCTGTCGGTTGAATGATTTGGCAGTGTTACTCTGTCATCTATGCTCCGAGGGCAAATAACAAAAAAAATATTTACAGCGTTTAATTTATTACATAATTTGTTACAGAATAAATCTATATGAAACATATGTAACAATCCCGATGAGGGATATTGCATCTTAATCAAAGGACATGGAAATAAATACATTTTTATTAGGCATTTCAAATTCTTTTGTTGGTAAAATATTTTTTTTCAGAGTATCATTTGGTTTGAATATTCTCAATTATATTCAATATCAATTTGATAAAAATACTTCTCCGAAATATTTGAAAAGGAAAGAAATTAATATTATTTTCATTTATAATTTACCTTACGTATATTCTCCAAGAATTTTAATATGTGGCATCAGCATTTTAACTTTTTTCAATCAATTCAAAATAACTGAATGAAATTACCTTCTATGGTTTTTGAGTTTTAAGAATGAATTTTTAATGTAACAATTATTTTTCTAATAAATTATTTTTAATTAGAATTAAAATCTGGAATTAAATTTTGGTAAAGTAATTTCTTTTTAGAAATATAATCAAAGATTAAAATAATTAAACGATGTAAATTCCCACCGAAAAAGCGAAACAACATTTTTCAACTTAAAAGACTTGAAATGAATGTGATTAAAGTCTGTTCGATTTTTTTTCTTTTTCTACCAAAAACTACCTTTCTACCTTTTACTACCAAAAACAATTATACTATTAGTACTACTAATTATAATTAACAATTATACTACTACTAATTATAATTAAACGTTTACTATTAGGTCCTCCCTTTTTACCATATTTTATCTCTTTAATGTTAGAGGAGTTATTTTTTTCTTTTTATTAAGAGGGTTATTGATTTCATGTTTTGCACTTTTTGAAAAATATAAGAATCCAGCAACACAAAGGTACCTTAATATTGTTTAAAATAATTGAAATTTTACTACATTATATTAATTAAAAATATAAATATTTTTCTAAAGCTAAACATTTAAGAACGATATTTTAGGCGAGTTTTCAGACGATTAATCCCTGGTATGCAGTTAATAGTATCCGAAAATTGAATTGCATTTTTGTCGCGTTTTCTCCACCGATTGAAACAAAAATTTGACACAAACCTACACTTGTAGTCACAAAATCACATCAGTCGTTGAATATTTAAGTCACTTAGTTTTTGAGTTATCGCATTTACATACTTGTGAAATTACCGACAGAAAAACGCTCTACCACTTCCTTCATTTGACTCACAATTTGATAGGTATCTTTGCCGAATAGGTATCTGAGCCGAATTATATCCATATAGCTCTCTTCGTCTTTTTCTCTATCTCTATCGCTTTGACTTATATTCGAACAGCCGGGCATACAGACTTCCTCTGCATGCCCTTTATTAAAAATTCTATAGAAATCTACAAATTTGGTTTAAAGATCATATGTTAAATTCCATCTAACAAGCCCAAAGCGTTTTAGAGTCAGAAAGACGAACAAACAGACATATATATTCCGAAAAAGTGATTTTCGAACTCAGAATGTCTTAAAACGTGAACATTCATCAGAATCTATAGTTTGAATTTTTAAACGACTGCAATACTTTTTTTATGCTCCATATACGGGAAAGCAAATAATTCCAAATTTTTGCAAACAATAGTGTATAATAAGGAACATTTTTCAAATACAAAGGCTAAAATAATATTAGCTTGCTGTGATAAAATTTTATATGGAAAAGAAATGTCATCAAACAAGCTGGTTAGATTTTCTGAAGACCATGGAAATAATTCCATTTCGTTTAATAGATACTGTTTTCTATTTATTGGCCGATACGAAAAATATATTCTTAATTATTACTAAATTTTAATGGCATAGCAGTTTTGTCCCTCAAAAAGAATTCACGAATATAAAAATAAAAATTGCAAGTACCTACTGTTTGAGAATTACAAAAGGGCATTTATTTCTCAAGTTAAAAGCGCCAGTTATCTTATAAATAAATCCGATGTAGCTTTATAAAAATCAAGGTTGAAACTTCAAAATTTTAAACCACTAAATCTGAAAACTTCCCGCAAAATATTTTAAGGAAATACTTTATCTCGGCGTTCGAAATGCGAGAGTCGAAAACTGTTTACCTCTCTTCAAAATCCTGCTTATCAGTGAATGCATTTTAAGGTCCTTAACATACCGGATGTACGGTTTAGGTTCATTACTCACAAGCCTTTTGAATCGAGCTCCTCGCTCTGAGCAGAGAGAAAGACAGAGGAAGTTTAGTAAAAATAACTTCCAAGTCATTGAGGAGAGGGAAATGTATTTAAGCTCACACGTTGTTATGATAACGAAAAATTTTCTACGCTATGGTATTTAAAATACCTTTTTGCGTCTGGCTGTCATCTAATCAACCAACTGACGCTGTCATTTTGACACAAAGTTACCAGCATTAAGAATTTCCCTAGATTGGGGCTTGAAAAGAATGCACCATCATGTGTATTTTTTTTTATATACCCATTTTTTTTTCGTGTACTGTCGCGAAAACAACATTCATTTTATGAAAAAAATAGTTCAGTTGTTGTGTTCATGTTCTGTCTAAAAAGTGAAGAATATTATAATTTATCAATTGTTATCAGCATTTTTATGGTTAGTCATTGCGAATTGAAATGCAATTTCAGTAAAAGTGAGACGAGAATAAGAAAAAAAAGCTCTTCTTTTGTTTAAGGTTTTTCTTTTTCATCCGATAGTTAATCGATGAAATGGGTGTCTTTTCTACAAAATATTCAAAACGGCTTTTCCAATTACTTCTAAAATAGAATATGGAGATTAACATTTAAGATTTCGTTTTAGATATTTAGCATAATTGCTTCAAACTGCTTGCAAACGATCGAAACATAACATATATACATATATATCATTAAATTTCAAAGGCTGGAGTTAGATAAATAAAAAAAAGAAAGTAGCAACACCATATTATTTATTCAATATGAATAACTAACGTACTGAAGTTATTCTACTGAAGGCAAGTCTTTCTTTTTTTTATTTATACCAAGTAAAGAGAAAATATTGTAATCGCCAAAATAAAATCGAAATCGGGATTTTGATGAATCTTCACGCTTTAGTTCTTCCTGAGTCGGGAAAATATATTTTTTGCATTATGTCTGTTTGTCTGATCAACTGTGAATACGTCAGTTCAAAAACGCTTTGAGCTAGACTTTTGAAATTTGATACATTGAATTATGTACAAATGTGTAGGTTTAGTCATATTTTGAACGAAATAGATTCACAAGAAGTTCGTCTCGTTGACTGTTTGGAAACGCAACAACTCAAATCATTGAAATTCGATATATTATCTTCTAATTACAATTATAATTGCAAGATAATACTTTGAATTGCTTTTGCTTTTCAATCAATTGCTTTTTAGTCAAATTTTCATACCAAGCGATCAGCAAAATAGTGCCCAAAATGCATATTATCGCAAAAAGATTCAGTAAAAATACTAGTTTTACTCAAAAGTTCTATATTTCGTAACTATATTTCACCAGTGCCATCCCAGGTATTCGTGCCTTATCCGAAATTATTAATTTTATGAGGGGGAAGAGAGATAAGACCTTTATTGGAAAATATGCAAGGATGTTTCGGAAGGGTGGGGTGCTTCCGCTGATTGTGTTTGTTGCCCTATTATAAAAAAAATGACATTTTGATGCTGGATTTACCAACAGTAATGATGTAATTTTATTTAAACAAAAAATAATATAATTTTGTTTCCTTCTTTTAAGATAATTTTTTTTTATATTCAGAATTTTCACCAAAAGATAAAATGCTTTTATTTTATTAAAAAAGTTTTAACTTATATCCCTATAACATTTAAATATAAATTATTTATGAAAAACATTTTTAATTTGATTCTTTACAACAGGAATTATGTTAATTGACTGAGGAATGGGAAAAAATATATTATAGGATTTATTTTTATATAAAATGGAAAGCATTAGAAAAATACTCATACCCATATTTTCCAAAGTTTCTTCAAAACAGAAAATATTTCTTCGTTCATTTATGCAAAATATATGAGTAAATTTTAATTGTGTTTTATAATTCTGAATCTTTGTTTAGAATTTATTTTCTGTTTTCACTTTTTCCCTATATTCTTATGTTAAGAATATTTAAAAGAAATTCAATATTTAATATAACACTACTTTACAAATACAGCATCTACATTAAAAGAAAAAAAAATATTGAGTTAAATATACTTCAGATTATCATTTTCATTTAAATAAAACAACAAATAATAGCAATAAATAAATAAAAAAATAATAAAAAGCTGAAAAAAATCTTACAAATAAAAAACGTCGCATTGTCTTAGAATAAGATATTCTCATATCTCTACTAGAACACACATATAAAAAGCGGTATAAACGATAAATGATTGAGGATAATTCAATGTCCATATTATAATCATAATAGCTTCATTCCGAATGCCAAGATAAATTCTTCAATCTATTCAGAGGTAAATTAACCATAATAAATCAAGAAATAAATGCACGTTCTGTTGTCTTTTCGATTGCCCATTCTTCCATTGTTTTCGTATGAAAGGTATCTTAGAGGCTTGTTGCTAGATGCATAAAAATTCTATTATCTTGAAAGGATGATTTAATGGGATTTTCGATAAAACTTCATTTTATTACTACTTTACAGCTCGCTTATTAAACAAAGTATTTAAACTTATCGACCGATATATGAATTTCTAATATTATTTCCATAGCATGCTTTTGATTATTCTGACAGATCTAGTAGTGAAAATATAGCATACATTAAAGAAAATTCTACATATTAAATACATTATTATTGAATTGTAAGTTTGTTTGATTTTATTATTCATAGCTTAGAATTCCTACCACGACTGGTTTTTAAACTAGAAATGAGTTAAACAAACTGATTTGTCCAATCAAGTCCCGGTGTTTTAATTCGCTTTTCATTAAGATTCCGTTTTACAGCAACCTCTTTTTTGTGATGGATTTCATAATTTTTAACAACTACCGGATGATCAGAAGAAGGTTTTTAGACGGCATCACTCTAAACTTGGAATGTATAAGAAAGGGAAGACTTTAAAATCTCAGTATTAAACTTACTGTTCATCTGACTCACATTTATGATCAATTAGATTCCAAAACTATAAGCCGAAACCTTATTCTCAAATAATTTATTTTAACCAATAATTTATCATGCAGAAAAGTAAAAATTGCTTCTCCCATTTTTCAATTGCTTGCAGATGAGATTTGTAATCCATTTCGACTACCTATGGATGTTCTTATTTTTTGTTCATTACCAACAAATCCAGCCGTTACACACGTATGACAGAGCAGGATAGGAAAATAATACTATCCGTAACATAATGAAATGACAGACAAATTAGCTTTCTTTGGAAAATGAAATTTTAATTGCTTAGAGCCATAGCACGTGCACCAGCTCGTATATAGAGGAATCGATTCTAGTTGTAGTGCTACGGCATCTAAATCACCTATAAAATATGGACAGATTTTTTTTATTCCGTCTATATTTTCAAACGAATGAAACTGGGTAGTGACACCCATTCCGTGTATTCAACTCATGAATATGTTTTAGGTTTGAATCACCTGTTTTTAGTTTTTTTTCTAAAAAAAATATATTCTAAATTATAGGAACGATAACGGTTATTTCAAAATGAAAGTGTGAATAAAAATGCAGTAAAAATTTGAAAATTCTTTATAAAATATACTTAAAAATTTAAAAGTTATATAAAAAGGGCTTTTGTAAGTATGCTCGAAATTATCACGGAAAAAGGGTAACATTATCATGAATTTTTAACTAAAATTTTGAAAAACGTTTTCTTAACGAGTCTGACCTGTAGAATATTTTGAATGACTGTTTCATCGTGTGTTGCATGATAAATCTTGCATTTTGCAGAAAATATTCAACCTTTTAGCATTATCCTTTTAACATTTTTGATAAAAGAATAATGTTCCGTCGCTTTCTATATTGCTGAGAAGAAAATTTTAAACTCATTTTAAATTTAATCAGTTTAACATGCTTTCTGACATTAAGTGTGTCAGTTCCTCCTCAACTTAAATTAGTTTTATAGACAACGAGGGCGGGTAAGAATTAAACTCTTGAAGTGAATAAACCTTAAAAAGAATATTATCGCATTCGATAGCAGCATGCTAAAACTACTAAAAGCCTTTGCAACATCCCCCCTCCAAAAAAGGGGGGATGAGGTAATTATTAATTTCTTCATGATAACTTTAATGATATTAGAATTTTTTGTTCAGATTTTTATTGTTATTGTTATTCAATTTTTTTTAAAAAAAATCTGTATATTATGCTTTTATTATTTGGCAATTATATTTAGATGTAAAAGATTTCATTTATAATAATTAAAGATGAGAAGCTTACCTACGTTTCGTGAAAAATAATACTTTTATGAACGTAGTTGCAGACAATGAGAGAAAAATCTTAATATTTATGCAAAACGAATGCTTTAATTTTCAGAAACATAAGTTACGCTTACCAAAAATTTCACTTTTCTAATTATTTCTTTGGAGTTTGGAGTTTTTAACCATATATGCATTGTTTTAATTACGCATTTTATGTTCAGAGATTTCTGATATCTGTTCGTAAAATTTGTTTCATAAAACTTAAATTGTGTTCAGGTAGCAAATATATAAATTGTCGAGTGTTTTATACGTATTATATGTACTTGATTATACGTGTACGTATTATACGTATTATATTATAGGTATAAGTATTATATGTACTTAGTATGCCTTATACAAATATACCTGTTTTTATAATTATTTTTTTAATTCCAGATATCTGGTGAAATGTTACAATTCAAATTCAGACTTAAGTCTAAACTTCAGCTTTCAGAATTTTAATCATATAAGAGATTTTTTTAACTCCATCTCACAGCTATATTTTCATATGTATGATAACTCAACGGCAATTTTCAAATATGATATCCCCTTTTCGAATCCGAATTCGACAAAATAATCACTATCTCGGAGAATTCGTTTGATATAGGCCCCGAATACGTTTCATGTCCGAAATATAGGACAAAAAAATGGACGAATTTATTTAAAGCTGCCCTTTCTTCAAATTCGTCTCTTCGTAAGTTATATTTAGATATTCAAAGTAAGAATAAAGATAGAAACAAATCTGATATCCCGTTTTAGGACCTGAATCACACTGAAATTCATACATTTTTAGAGAATCAATTGAATTCACGCGTTCTATGTGTTTTATATCAGATATATAAAAGATTGATTCTTCCAAGTAACGTTCTTCTTTCGGGATTCATAATCTCGCATTCGATCTTGAATAAGTATTGCAAACCAAAAGAAAAAAAAACTATAAACGCATCTAATTTTTGAATTCATATTCTTTAAAATTTCTTATTGCATATTTGTATTCAGATTGGACATTTTTTTTTCCAAAAAGTGTTGCTAAATGTTATTGTAGGCGTATAATTGTCTTTAAGTATCAAGAATAATGATTGACATAATTTCATCAAATATAATTTATATATTATGCTATCTAATAAAAATAAACATCTTTTTAAATTCGGAAACATACTATTGGATCCGTTGTATTAACTGTTCAAAATTCCAAGTGAAATATTGTTTCAATTTCCAATAGTTATTGCATTTAATTATAACGTCAATGAATGAATTTCGATATACAGTACAGTTCCCGAGTATTCGGGTCGCGACTATCCGGCTCCCGTACTATCCGGTCTAGTTTCCTTTTATCGTAATTAAATGAGGGAAGTAAGACGTCTACTGGTTCATTTTTAATGGCTATTTCAAAACTTAAAAATTGTAAGTTTTGACTCTTATTTTAGAATTACTTTTTCATATCTGTATAATTATTTATCAGTGAAAAATAAAAGTTTGAGCCAGTTTTCATGAGAATAAGTTCTCCGTCTTACATTATTGTTTTGCTTGTTTCCTGCATTTAAGTTGGGCATTACATAATTTATGTGATAATGTGAACAGTTTATATCCTTTAACTTACGTTTTCTCTAATAAATTCGTGAAAAGTGCAGTGCTGCTAATATATACTACCAGAACAGAGCCTTCTATTTTAACTCGGCAAGTTACCGGCAATTGCTTCTATGATTCACCTAGCCGCTACTGCGTTCACATCGTGATAAATGGAGAGTTTAGCACTCAACGAGAAATGAGAAAATACATATTATAGCAGTGCGTTTTGACATAAATACTTTGTCTTCTGGTATTGGTAGGCAAAGAAATGAATTCATAGAACCCCTGCCTATCCGACTTATTGTTATCCGTTCTTTCCTTTTCCACATTGGGCCCATACTTGGAAGTGTACGATGTAAATTTACCAACAAGATTATTCCATCCAAGTGCATGATTTACGGGCATAAGAATGTAATGAAGGAAATGTTTCTTTCAATTGCGTAACATTAAGTCTTATTAACATTAAGTCTGCATTTCAAACTCACAACTCAAGCAAATATCTAACGTCCTTCTTTGGATTCAAATTTAATATAAATACCCAGACTGCTTCTGAGAGTCTATTAATGTGTCTTCGTTCTCAGATTTTTCTTAAATCCGAAATTCTTCCGAATTCTTCTATTTTTTTTCTGAAAATTGTTTTTATATAGTAGATATAATAACAATAATGATAAATCTAATCTCTTCTAAGCTAATTGTTTTATTTTCTCTACTATCTAATTAAATGATTATTTTTACATATGAAGTAAATACAAAGCGAAAATATTATTATTATCATATATTATTGCTCGGGATATTGATAAATGGACCTAAATTCACATAACTCATTTTTTGGAATTACGCATTTCTTTTCGTTTAGATAGCTCCCAAATATAGCTTGGTGGATGAAATTTGTATACACATTTACAACAATTTTGTAGACTTCTAACATTAAAAAAAAATCATCTAGAGAAAGTGTGTTTTATTGGACTGTCCTTGTACAAATCACCACAACAAATCAAAAATCTGAAAAATAAATGAATTGAATTTGTTATATATTTTCGTCATAATTATCGGAGATTTGTGCTAAATTTTATACTAACTCCGTTGAACGGAATGTATATATGCATGCATGTGAAAGTATTATTTCAAAAATGCAAGTTCCTAACTAAATGAAATTTAATCTGCCGTCTTATGACGAAAATTGTTTGCTTGTATCAAATTTGGACCTAATCAAGTGAAAAAATGCGTACTAGGTTTTCATCATCATTTTGCGAAACATTAGCGCATGTCATATTATGTTACTATACGTAGAAATCCGAAAGTGTAGTCATTCTTCAATTCTTACAAAAATTCTGTGTACTTATGATGATCTCGCCTTCATTTATGAACCTCAGTTTCCATGTAGAATATGACATAATATATTAGGGAATAGACGAATTAAGTTTAGGAGAGCCCATTCCCGTTTGTTTCGGAAATATTTATCGGATTCCTCAAGGCTGGAATCCAAAGATTACTTGATATTCTTGTGGATTTCATACAATGTTTGTATCTAATTATAGCATCAATTAATAAATTTCAGTTTGTACATTTGTCAATAGGTTTTTGATTCACAGACAGCAGCAAGAGGAATGGTTATTTCTTTCAAATTCTCCTTATCGAAGGTTCTCATTGGATATGCATTACAAACCTATAGTTCAAATTCGAATCTTATACCCTCTTTCAGAATCCAAATCCTATATAAAGACCCAGACTGCTTCCAAGGATCCAATTGATACTTCTTCCCAAAAGCGTTCTTTCTCAAATGTTCCATCCCCAAGGCGACACGGCTCTCTTCAAGAAGTCCCCGGCAATTGCGATAACTTCGGCCACCAGAAGAAGTTGAAGTGTGTTGGTTTTGTTCGTTTCCGATCGTATATAAACACACTTGTGAAGTCAGCAAGCGACTCCTTTCTCACAACAAGTGACGCAACCGAAATCTCAAGTGGCTCCCGGACTCCTACTCGCAGGGCTGTTATCTGCTCTGGAGTAGCGTATCGAGTTGCTCTTGGGACGAGTCAAAGCGCTGAAATTTTCTGGAGTGCAGCTATAACAATAATTTGACGGAGATAACGCCGGAAAAAATAAATACATATTTGTTGACAGTCTAAAAATGCTGTGTGGGATAGGTTTGAGAATTTTTTTTTTTGTTGTGACATTTGGGTCTCTTGAGTGAATATATCAGATATTGTTTGTTGTTAAACATAATGTAAATACTTTATAAAACGCTTGCGAATTTAATTCTTTAGTTGCTTATTTATTTTGAAATTTGAAATAAAACTTTTTACTTTCCTTGTTATCCCACCGGGAAAGTAATATTTCAATTTCGGTAATATCTAATCTTCGGTAATCTTCTACTAATTCATTTAATATTAATTCTATTACATCAATACCATATTTCCAGGAATATTTCACCAATTTCTTTTTGTCGTTTCTTTATTGTTATTTAAATAAGTATGTTTCTTCCATATTCGCATGAATTGGATTTTCTCATTTTGACACTTTATGATTGATTATCGTACTGTGACCATAGAAAACCTTAATAATACTCTTTTAATGAAATAAAATAAAATAATATCTATAAGAAATGTGTAATCCTTAGATTTAAAATATTTTGGAACTCTTATTTAAATAGAGATAAATTAATAAAAATGTCTAGCGTATACCGGCGTATATCTGAATATGAATTTTGTACTAATAAAACGAGTTCCTGTAATTATAATATTTTAAAATCATTACCAAAAAAAGTCTAGGCATTTATGTTTATAATATGTTATTATTATTTATTAATCTGATGTATTTCGTAAGTGCTCAGGTAAAGCAAATCAAGAAAAATACAGTACAAAAAAAATACAGTAATTCGAAAATAAACAGATATTTAAAATAGACATGAAATCATTATATCCATTAATTAAGTAATTTTAAATACAAATTCAAAATAGTAGGTTGATTTGATTAAATGTGCAACTCTATTTTCTTTCGGCTTAAATGACAGTGACTAATTAATCTGACATTTAAAATACATTTAAGTCTCTAAGGAATAATATTCACTTTCCTTTATGAGATGTGAAACAAAAAAAAAAATTCATTTTCGATATAAAACTCGCATTCAAGCAATTAAAATTATATTTTTGTTATGAAACTAAATTAAATCTTGTTCTCTACAAGACTGATATAATCTAATTAGTAGCATTTAAAATTCTAAAACGCAAAGGGATTCTTAAAAATTGCTTTCAAAATACTAACTACGAAAATTGAATTTGCAAAATGATAACTTGGGGGTTTCGGTAATTTTTTGGAACATTGCAACGAGCAGTGCCAAATTTAAAAGAGAATTTTAAATGTTTTAAAGACAAAAAGATAAAAATATCTTAATTAAATTTATTATTCCAGCAACTCACTTCTTTTCAAAAACTTAACTAAACTGAAAGATGATAATTTGAGTCAAATTATGTTCTCACAAATTCAGGTCCATATTTAGGTTATATAATTTGCTCAATAAAATCATTAAATAATATATAGTCAGTCACGTTAAAGATTAGTTGTATTTGTGAGTTCATTTGCAATAGATAACAGAGAAGGTGAAAGATTATCTTACGCTAATTGGATTCTAGATAAAAAGCTTGTTGATTACGTCATAAAGCATATCATCATTTTCATTTACTTTCTTGTTATATAGCATTTCTTTTTGTATTTTAGAGATATTTCATTAAAACAAATGCAAATTGCTGCCGCTAAGGAGAATAGACAAGGGTGAGAATTATTTGGATTTTAGTTTGTATTCAATTTGATAAAACAGTTTATGTATGAACTGTTATCGAATATGTTACAAGAAAGGAAATTATTCAGCTATAATTAATTAATTTCAATTTGAAAAAAAAATCCAATATGAATCAAATTTGATACCCACAATAAAAATCATTATCAACTGTATAATTTATTCTCTAGTTGGATTTATTCTCTCGGATACTTTTTCAATGATATTTTCACAAGGAATTTTTTTCAAAGAGCGGGAGCAATCATTGTTATCAATATCATGGTATCTTCCTAGATTTTGGAGATTTTTTTTTTCATATTATCTAGGAAAAAATCGTGGGAAAAAGAGTGCAAAAAGCATTGCATAATATTATTTCACTTATTATAATGTCCTGTTCTCAATCATTTTTTTTACTTTGATAGATATATTATGCTAGTTTGTTTGCGAGTTTTTCTTTTTTTGTTTTCTTTAATTCTAAATAAAGAATTTTTACCAACAATCTGAGACAGTTTTTGTAATGGAGTTTTATAAAAAAAAGTCGTAATGCTTTCAGTATCCGAAAAGAACACAAAGAAGATTTTTTTCAAAAAAATCCTTCTATGTCTTTCCTAGTTACGGTTAGCCTAAACAAAAACGGGACTTGTAAGGCCTTGAAACAAATTTCGAGCTACAAACTAATAACTTATTACATTTTGTTGTTTATTATATTAAAAAATATAGTGTAGTGAGGACAAAAGCAATACAAGTAAAAGTTGCTATAGTTAAAATACTTTTATAAAATTAACCTTTTATTCATTTAAATAGTCATTTAATAATACAATAAATACAATAACAAAAGTGATTTCTTAATAAGCTGACAAAAAACAATTTGGTATGCTAATTATTAGAATAAAATCATAACCTATGATTTTTGTTTAAAGCAAATTTTGATAACGCCAGATCCCATTTTGTTTTGTTTTTACTATTTTTTTAATTTTTGCAAAAGATATTTCTATTAAGGAAATTTTCTTTTCTTTAAATCAAAGAATGTTTCACACATGTACATACTATATATATATATTGATATCTCTATATCTAAATTAAATCTTATTTAATTTCCTAATTTTTATCTGAATTTAACCCCTATTAACTTCATTTTAAAATGTTCTTTTATTTCCTGATGAAATTCAACTTTTAAAAAATTTAATTAATGAGCCACGATCTCTGTAAAACTGATTTAGTCCCCACTTTCACATTCTCCGAGTAAAGGGATAAATATCTATCAACCTAAACAAATTATTTTAAAAGATACCTATAATTCCCTTGCCTAAATCAACACACGTAAAGAAATCTGTATCAGAATCTCATGGTGCATAATCATCAGGAAATACATTTATATCGCTCTTTACTCTTTCGCTCTCTTCTGTTCTTGTATCGCTTGTAAACGGACTTCAATTCGTCCGCGCTAATTGTGCATAAATTATGACTCCCGGGATGGAATAAAGCCATGTTTAAATTTCAAAAGGGTCTTCTATCTCTTCGACCACGTCTCTACTTCAAAAGTGTTTATATATATATATATATATATATATATATATATATATATATATATATTATACGTGTAGTATGAGAAATCTGCATTCTAATGTTCTATCTATATTTGTTTACACTAATGTCCAGCTGTAGGCTAGAATATTCGAAAATTGCTATCAATAACAAAAATTCATTCATCAGTGTAAGGTTACTTTTACTAAATGTTAATCACCATTATGTCACAGGCCATAATGTTACTGCAATTTCCTTTGGATAAAATTGTACGTTACGAAAAAGATTAGTTTCATTTCTCCAAGGAAAAATAAACCGTAATGATGTTTTCACGTGTTCGAAAATGAGGGCGTGTGTTTTAGTCAGAGCGCAAACGGAAATAAGTCGGTTAGAGTAATTGGATTAACCTTTGGCTACTTCGGTTCGGTGAAATATTCAAAAAATAATTTTGGAACGTTTTCATTAATAATATTACATTTTCGATTTGGATGCTATATTTTCATTTGGTGATGAATAATATCTACCACTGATATGGAAACTTCGGTGGAGATTTTTATTGTAGAATGTTTTTATTATATGAATGAAAAGTTAACAAAGGTGTATCATACGAATGGATACATGGTTGCCGAGGGAACACAAACCAGAATGATAGAAGTAATTTGCAATATAATTTTATACAATATTTGGTATTATGTATAA
>JAPMOR010026021.1:20090-32859 GCA_026543865.1 Argiope aurantia
ATTTGGTATTATGTATAATAATTTGTAATGTTAATCACAACTGAAGCGTTATGAAACGTGAATCATATGAATGCATACATGGTTGCCGAGGGAGCTCAAATAAGAGTGGCAAAAGTAATTTGCAATATAATTTTATACAATATTTTTTTTGTTATGTATAATAATGTGTAATATTAATCACAATTTAAACGTTATGAAAGGTGGATCATATGAATGGATGCCTAGGAAACACAAACGAAAAAGACAAAAATAATTTGTAAAGTAACTTTGTATAGTAATTTTTATATTGTATAATAATTTATAATGCTAAACACAATTGAAAAATAAAATTTATTATTTACTTTTTAAATAGAATATACGATCAATGATCTTAAATTCGTTGGATTCAAGAAATTTCTTTTTTTTATTTATATGAATTTATAATTTATCCATGATGGCTATTGATAATGAATAGCTAAACATTTGTCGTTTTGAATTTATCTTTTAGTGCATTATGTTTCATTTCAGAGGAAGGTTGTTAAAATCTTTCATTCGCGTGATTCCAAGCCGTTAGCAGCATTGAAACATAACAGAGTTATTTTCTTTAATTATATTAATTATTCATTCGGAAATCTTGCAATATTCAGTTTGAAAGGTTTATTATCCTAAAATGGTAAACTTCTAAATGAGATTGTTTGCTAGTGTAATTTAGCGATAAAAATGGAGTAACCTATAATGCATAACTCATTGGTGTCTTTTGGCTCGACTCAAATTTTGCCTTTTTAAATGAATTCTAAATAATTTAACGATATGAAAAAATTTAAAAATAATTATAACTTTAATTTAAATAGATAAAATTAATAATGGCAACAAAAAATTAGTAATTTTTTTATTATTATTAACTAAAAGATAATTACTAAATATGTTTCCAATTATTTTCTTCTATTTAATCTATTAATCTATTTCTTCTATTTTCTATTATTCTAGATTAAAATTAATCTTATATTGTCTATTTATTACTTTATTTAGGAAATATATAAATAAATAAATATAACTTTTATTGTAAATTTAATTATGTAATATAAAGATATGTTGAATTATATACTGAAAAATATAATTTATGGATAAATTTTTGTTTATTATTAAATTTGTTTATTTTTTTATTTGTGGAAAGCATCATTTTCTTCCAATTCACAATATCAGAATTTTTTTTCTTTCCTTTTCTATTTTAAGCATCGCCATAATATATTATTCGGATATCATAATATTGAACAGTTGTTAAAGGATACTCCATCTGTAAAAATCAGAACAAATAGGCTTAGAATCCTTAAATTATTCTCTTTCTACCTAGACAGTCTTATCATACTTCACTGCGTTTCCACTGAAGATTCAAAATTCTACAAAAAATCTGTAAGACTATCAATGGATTTGGATGTTACATGCATTAGTAATTATATTTGTACATTGAAAATATTGAGGCTTGCTGCAGTTCCTATACACGTTCATATCCTTTCGTATCATTACAAGCAATTACCAAGAAAAGAGCCGGCGTCATGGCATAGGGGTAGCGCGTCTTCCTCGTGATCTGGGCGTCCCGGGTTCGAGTCCCGGTTTGGGCATGGTTGTTCTTTCGTTGTTCTTTCTGTGAGATGTGTGAATGTGCCCTCCTGTAAAAAGGGGTTGTGCAAGCGAATGAGTGATGCGTGAGTAGCTAAGTTGTGCTCTTGGCCCTAGTTGGCGCTACTATGAAAACAAGAGACGCTCTCCCTCAGGCTTAAATCGGCTGTCTCTGAACGGCGGGGCTTGTCCGTGGCAAGTGCCATAAGAAACAACAACAACCAAGAAAAGAGCAAAAATTTTAGAAATGTAATGAGAAAGATAATTATATTAAATTTAAATTCGGCTCTTTCTTTTAATTCTTATTAATCTCATTTGTAAATAGTTTAATTTTGTTTCCGTTTTTAGCTGCAAAATGTTTGCTACATTGAAATTAGCTTACTGGGAAAAATTCTCTTTATTTATTATGTTATGTTATTTCAATTATTTATGTTATTTAAATGATTGCTTAGTATAATTTAATTCAGTTATCCGCACCTTTTACTATTTTTAAAAGTACAAAATAGTTAAACCAACTGTTTAAAAAAAGTATTTCGTCTGTTTTCATATATTATAAATTTAACATTTGAAATAAAACTTTATTGAATGTAAGCTAAGATTTGTTTTGAATTGTTTCAAAATAATTCAAGATAATAAAATTTTATGCATATTTTGAGCCGAATTGAAAATGATCAGTTTCCTATAAAAACAAACAACAAAACAATTCTTATTTATTAAACATCATATTGTTTTTTTTATCTAATTATTTGAATCATACAGATAATCATTTCTTTAGAAACACTATCTAGATAAATCGATGATAAAAAGATAATTGAATATGTAGATCATACGTTTTTATTAGAATGCTATTATATGTCTATATAAACGTTCATTTTCTACTTATTTGGATTAAATTTGGCATTGATCCGTCTTGCAATATATTCTTGAATTTAAATATCCCTCATTATTTTAATCTCTATTTTGTTTCATGAGAAAGGGATTTCAATGAAATAAAAATAAATTTGTTTATTTATCAGTATTTTTTTTATATTTAATAACTTAAAAGGAGTGATTCTTGTATTTTTATAAGTTTATTTCGTGTATCTCGGAAATGGCATTAACGATTTGGATCAAATTTTATATTAATATAAGGTTTTGGTTTTAAATTTAGCTATATAGATGCCTTTACTGAAAAAGCATGATTTTACACACACGCACGCACACACATGCAAACACGCATAGACACACACATATACACAACTAAATGCTGACACGTTGCTACACATGACTTACATAAGCGTATCAGAGATAGGATAATGGTTAGGGCTTTGGAATCCAAAGAATTTTTCTCATGTTCGATTCTGCTTTTGCAGTTTAATTAGATTTTTTTTATAACTCTAAATGAGCCAAAGTATAGGATTTTATTTACGATTTTACAAGGAAAAACAGTTAGTTCTTCTGATTTTCGAGTCTGTTCGGTCCGAAGTTCAGTTTTCCAGGTAGTAGCATTTATATTTATAACAGCTTAATGTCAAATTTCAACTTGTATATTATAAGATTTGTCAAAACTTATACCAAATGGATAAAGAAAATCATTTTTGTAAACAAAATATACTTTCTAAATAATTCACGGCATAAATTGCTAATGAAATTTAATCGAGTTCTCTCTATTTACAGGTATTACAGCCAAACAGATAAATGCAGCAAAACTTCCCATGAAACCACCAATTTATCCCAAGCCCTCCTATTCATTCTCAAAGAGCTCTGGACTGTCCATCGTTCAACCGGCGGCTTTGCTAAATGGAAAGCAGTTTGTTGTTGAACCGGTAACTACTCGTAATGTCACTACTCAAGTTGGGCAAACAACCTACCTCCACTGCATTGTAGATAAGCTTGAAGATAAAACGGTGGGTGGTCTGCAGCGGCAGGTAAACCAGCATGTTCCTGAGGAGCTTGCTTGATCCTTCCTTCTATCCTACTAATCTTTTTAACTATTGTCCACTTTTCATTCTCAATTCAACATCATTCTAAGCTGGACCTGAAGCTTATAGATTTCATCTTTCCTAGACAGCAGCTCTAGCATTAGCTCCAAGTTAAAATGTAATGCTCACCGACACAAAAATATATCTCTTAGAAAGATCATTTGATAAAAGATAATAAGAAAATTTGATGACGATGAAAAAATGGATAATAAGATAATTTGTTATTTTCATAAAGAAATTTTTCGGCACGGATATTTAGTGTTTAATTAAGAATATATAAATTGTAATTTTTGTGCTTTTCTAATTTACATATTAATTAATAAGAAAGCAAATACTCACAAAAGAAAAGGTATGCTTTAAGATCGTTTTAACGCAAGTTTGCCTTCAAACGGACTTCGCTGTAAAATACTCATGGAAGAGATATCATGCAACAAAAGCTATAGGAGAAAATTTGGCTGTATCTGGATCAAATGATTTGATCCTGCTGCTGATTTGGCATGTCATTTATTAAAAATAATGATATTAAATTTATATTTTCTACTAAATAATTCAATAATATCGATTGATTTCTAGTTGATCCTTTCTGATTCCTTTATTTTGGTAATTTAATTTGTACTATTAAATGTGACTTCCAAAAAATATTCAAAATTTGAATAATCTATTCATTCTTGTTGAAACCTATTTCATCTGCTTCTTGTAAATAAAGCAGCATGAAGAGCAAAGCAGGCTTAATATAATAGTTCTTGTTAATAAAAAAATTGTAATTATTTATTAAATTGTTTTAGACGTTCATCAAGTAAATGGCAAAAATATAATTTAGAATGACCAAAAAATGTATATTTACTGTTGTTAGAGCATTCATATATAGAATGAACTCAGTGATTAGATAATAAAATATATTTGAACTTTAAGCACGCAACTTTATTTATAGATATCTCGTTTGAACCATATGCAAAAATTGGATTAAACTGTTTTGATTTAATACTCCATAATCTCTTGCATAGACTAAGCTTGAAATGCTTAGGCATACGAATATCCACAATTATGAAAATGTAAAGAAAAAAGTAATATAAACATGTTTTGTTAATTTCATTGAAGATAACTATAACAAAAAACATACATTTAAACGCCTTTAAGTAATTTCTCATATTTCATGATGAGAAGAATAGAATTTTTGCAATAGAGCTTTTACTCACTTTTTCATCTATTAGAACCATTAATTTTTGATCCAGCTGCAGTAGAACATTTTAATAAATTTAGAGCTATTGATATAAATTTAATATAATGATTATTGAAGAGCGTATCTCACAGAGATGGAATGTTAAATTTTAGATATATTAATTAAAAATTAAAAATTGTATATTAAATTAAAAAAACACGAGAAATGATATAAATTAAAATATTCTTGACAATTTTTATTAGTGTAATAAAAAGAATAAAAATATTTTTCATAAATAGAAAATCAAACAATAAGCCCCAGAAACAAAAAAAGGACATTCCTTGATTTGATTCTAAATTTGGTAAAAGTTCTAGCTCATTTAAAATATTCATATCTGAATCTAAGATCTTTAGGGTTTTGTTTCATTTTTTATATTTTTGATAAAATGTAAAAAATTAAGGAAATCATAAGAAAAAAAGAAATGAAAAATTAGTTCAAAAATAAAAATATTGCTAAGGTGAAATAGAATATCCATAATTCCAGAAGAATATTAAATATATATGTATAAGTTTAAATATAATATAGAAAATTTAGAAAACAAATATAGAAAAATAATTGAAAGTACTTTATTACACGATGAAGTTTTATACAACTGTTTAGAATACGATTTTAAAGGTAAAGTAAACTACCTGATTGGATTTATTGGTTGAGTACAAACTCGATACCGGACTAACACATGTAAACTACCTGATCAGTGACAATGTAAACTACCAGATTGGGTTTATTGGTTTAGTACAGTGATCGATGTTGTTGACCGAGTTCGATTTACCACTTGTAAGACTGTTTTGCATCTATTTGTTTAAAATCACAATAATTAACCCAAGAAATAAGAGCTAAAATCTGGAAAATAATTTTAAATATATAGAAAAAATAGAAAAAAATATAATTTTATCATTGTATTAAAAAGAAAAAAAATCATTTTATTAAACATCAAACGGTCAAAGCAAAAAAGATAAAAATGTAAAGCGAAAAAAAAAATCCAAGCATTCAACGTAATAATATTACAGAGAAACATTATAATTTTGATTACCATTCCAATTTATTCTTATCTGCTCCTCAATAATATTTTTTTGTTTGAACCTCCATTTTTTTTTCTCATTCTAAATACGTTATTAAAATCTCTGTTTTTTTCAAATAATAATAATAAATTACTTATTTGTATTTCGTTCTAATTATTTCTAAATATTTAAGGTAGATATTTTTTAAATATTTTGACTAATTAATAAGTGTTACAAGTTTTCTTAATTGTACTAACTGATATTAACGGAATAATTTTTCGTTGTGTGCCACGCTCATTTCATTAAAAGCTCTTTTGTCTTCAAAAACTACAGCATTTTTTTGCGATGAGTCACGTACAAGAATTTATTATTATTATTTCACATTGAAATTATAATACATTTGAGTTTATCATTTGAAACTGCATGTACCATGACTCGGTAACAAGCTGTTACCATATAATAAAATTTTGTTTACGTGATATTTTGAGAAATGTAAATAATTGTAACTAATTAATCAAGATTGCACTTTTCTTTTTTGTCCTCGTAGATTAAATGTGGCTTAAATGAAAAATAAATTCACATCTCATAAGTTGCAGCGGCGTAATAGAAAAATAATTATGCATAACATAAGAAAAGAATTTCATTAATCTTATTGAAATGTTTGTGTTCAGATATATAGGATAAATTAGTTCAAATATCAAGGACGGGCCTGACTTGGATATATTTCTTTCTTCAATTTTTTTTTCAAGAATTCTAATTAGTATAATAATTACCGAAAACTGTTGTGCATTTATTTAATACATACGTAAATACAAAACGCTTGTTAAGTCAAGTAATTGGAAGAAAAATATAAAGGAATCATTGCAGACGATTTCAGCAGTTTTACAATGCGTCATAATATTTTTAAAAAAAATATTTAGTGTAATTGGAAGAGCATAGCATATTTTATTTAGTTTCGAACATTATTTGATAAATATTTATGTTGATAAGCACAAAGATAAATAATTTTTTCCATTAATTAATTTCCGGAAACAGCTGATAAATATAAAAATACTTAATCGGCGGAGAAAATTTCGGCAAGTACACGAAATATGTTTGAAATGCAATGATATTAGACGTATCTTGAAATAAATCTTATTATTAAAAAAATATTTTAGACATACATTCTTATTGTACACTTTATGGAACTTGAACAAACGTATTTCAGTAATATTTGCCTTATTCCAAATATGCAGAAATGTGCATTTAGTCTAGGTTGGCAAGAGTATTTTTAAAATATACGAGGGTTACATTAAGAAGAATCTTATAATTTTCAGTCACTGTGAGATAAAGTGAATGACGACTGAAATGGTGCTTCCACTCAAAAAATATGTATAATATTAGCTAAAATTCATCAATTTATAGAGCAAAATATTTTCTGTCAAGAAACAAAGTTGTTGAATACATTTGAAATTCCATTAAAATAAGGAAATAACAATCCATTGGATTAACCCTACCGATACGGGAAAACCACAAACATTCGTTCAACTAAACTACTGAGCTCTTCCAAGTCTCCTGGATATTACTGCAAGATTCCTTCCTCTTTCTTTAAGTGCGATCGATTGAATACCACGGTGTGTGCTTAGTTCGTTAGCGATGCTCGCTCAGATGGATTTCGGAGACAGAGAACTTTTTCTAAGTATGCTCAAGAGACATATTAAGCATACATTTTCTTAATAGCTATCAACTAAACTGGGACCTATTTTGTATAACCTTTAAACAACAGGGATTGTTATTGTAGACTTTTAGAGGGCAGGTAATTTTTTTATTTTTGAAAGAAAAAAAAACTCAGCATTCTAGTCTTCTGATTTACCTGAGCAAAAGGGGTCTTAAGAAGAAGAGGGTTGACTGATAAAAAGGATTTATGGCATCATTCAGTTTATTATAGATGATATGAATTTTTCAATGAAAATAATGTTTTCAATTATGGATCAATGTTTTATTTCTTAATTTAACAACATTTAATATAAAAAACACATTGCACATGTTCTGCAAAATTGCTGGTTGTGCTGCTGTTAGACGTTATCTGCATTAACGAAAATGGAAAGATAAAAATTCTTTTTCCCAAATAGTTTCGAAATATTTGGAAAATTTGAATTTATGAACAGAAAGAAAAAGAACATCGCCAATGTTCTCAGCATTTCAATAAGAAAGAATATGCAATGATGTGAAACTGAAATGCTTACCTTTCATTAAAAAAAAGTGGGACGGAAAGGTGTTCTAGCAGTAAATTAATCATGAAATGCAACGTAGAACTAAGAAGTAACATAAATCCAGTTACATATGAATTTTCTAAATTAGCGTGGAACGTCATCCTCTGAAAAATTGATTCTGCTTTATTAAGCAGGGATTTTTTTTTCGGTATTGCACGAAGAGGAGCTCTGAAAACTCTACTTAAATTATCACCATTGAAATGGAAATATTCTAATCTAATGTATTTATTATGAGGGTTGTTTGAATTTATGTTGCTTAAAATGCAAAATAAATATTTACACAGCGATTTACCGCTAATATTGTAAATATGGATTATTAACTGTTCTTAAGATTTGATACCATATATCAGATCTGAAGAGAAACGTCATGTGTATATGTGAATGAAAATATTATTTAGGATCTAATATAAATGTATCCATAATTCAGTTAGGAATTGTGTGATGAAAGTAGCCAGGTAAAAAAAAAATAACAAGCTATCCTTTTTCACATTAATTCAAAGTTATAAATTGTTTTAAGAAATTTCTGAGATATATTTTATTTAGTTCAAAAATTTAAATGAAACACAATTATTCAAACGAATATGCTTTTAATATTAAGAATCTTAAATAAATTATTCATGATATTTTCGGATTCTTAAAAATGGATTGTATTGACTAGAGTAGATTCTTAAAATTAGAATTTATTTGCTTCAAATGTGATTATTTTATAATACATTTATTTTTGCTAGATATCGTATAGAAAGGAAAATGTAGTTTCACTATTTTTTTTTATTAAACACTTTATATTTTGATCTTTCGCATTGTTTGATGTCGTAACGTTCTCTCAAAAATAAATTAAAAAAATAAAGAAAAATTAATTTTAACTTTGTACTCATTTCAATATTTGACAATTGAAGAAACTAGCGCTTTTCTCCCAGTGTTGTCATCAGTTCATCCATTTTTATTTAATCTAACCTTTACATCAGAGGTGAGCAGGCTTTCCCAGTGTATGGACTACTTCTAATTTTTTTCAAAGTTTTGCGAACCACCCAGTGGCGTAGGTCTGGTGAGTTAAAATAAAAAGAAAAAAGTGGAAGATCTACAATATTTATTTTAACTTAATAATAAATACGGATTATGTACTTCCCTAAGTAACTACAAAAATAATAATAATAGCAAGATGCAAATACAATGATTATCCGTCAGTGTTCCATAAATATGTTTCTTTTAGTATGTGCATCTTAGGTCTTAGTAAAGGCAGTCACCGTAAAATGTCTTAGTGATCAATCGGTCGATCACGATCGACTTAATACCCACCCCTACTTTACATTTTCAAGTTATCTTTGTATTTGAACAAATTTCTAAAGTAGAAATTTTGACGAAATATTGAAAAATTATTCAAAGAATGCATTTGAGTTTAAACAGTGCAAATTGAAATGTTTACTGTTTAACTATTCAAAATATTATGAGCATAAATGAGAGCTTTAGATATAGTTTGGCATAGATGCATATATAATCATTGATGTGCGATATATCATATAAAAGTGCAACTTTAAATTTTTTACTAAAATGTGTAAAAATTATGAAATATGTGGGTTTATTTTATTTTTTTATTCAAACATTTTTTTTTGCTTTGTTTTTTTTATAACTTCTAAGATATGAAACCTATATGATTTGTAAAATTTAATGATCAGTAGATTATTACACATAAAACACCGCGTGCATCGTAACTTAAAGAAATAACCCGTTCAATTCCAGAAAATCACATATTTTATTCGTTCCAAAAAAAAAAAAATTATTTATTTATTTTTTTCTTCTTTTTCTTTTTCACAGCTTGCTGATCCTGAGAAAAAAAAATCAAATGTTTCTTACTCGTAAATCATCTGCATTCTTCTAAAAGGGAAAGATTTTATTCTTCTGTTCCAAAACATCGCGAAATATAAAACTGTAAATAAATGGTATATCAATCAGACTCAATGAACTCTGAGACATCCCACACATCTTTCAAGTCGAATTAATGATGTAGCGGTCCATTTCGCACCACCGGCGAAGTGACGGTAAGGAGTTAATTCCACTGGAAGGCAAGGGCAACCCCAATTTAGCGCCCGCACCGAACAGCCCTTTTCTGAGAACATTGGGCCCTTGAACCGGAAACGGCATTCATTACATCCGTCTCCATTACAAGTAATTGGGAGTAATACTGGGAAGGTCACTTGTGGTTAGAGAAGTGAGGGAAGCAATGCTTTTCGGCTTCTGGCACTTTCGTACATTAAGTGCAAAATAAAAGAAACCCCCAGATAGAGATAAAATACTCAAATCGTCGAACATAAACCATTTGAAGTATAGAGTCTTGAGTGTGTGTCACCTTATTGTTGGAGAACAATAATGGACTCTTATTAGAATTTTCAACTTTCCAGAATTAGCAGGAGTAAGAAAAATAACGCATTACTGATGCCACCGATGCGTGTTATTATGAAAGAAGAAAATGAAGAAAAAAATTATGATTGATAGCTATATTGTTTTATCTGTCTCTTGGCAATAATTGCTAAGTTAAAACGTTTCATTACTGTGAATAACATATTAACAAATGGAAATGTGTTAAATTTTTCTTTAATAGAAGAATATTTATTTTCTTAGCAATAAATAATTTCCTATTATTACAAGGGCAATTAAGGGTTTTTAACTTTATTTTAGTCAATGAATATTATTAAATATATAAAGAAGATTCCAAACAAACTGGTTAAATGAATGCTGTTATAGATTAGAATGTGGTAATTTCCTTAACTTTAATATGCATTTGTTTTCTTTTTCTCATATAAAAAAGTTTGAATACAAAAAAAAAATAGAACAGGGTTCCTAAATATCCATTAATTCGTCATTATTTGGCGATTACATAATAAGTTTTTTTTTCATATAAAATGCCTATTTTTGGTGATTGAAATTATAACAAATATTTTTTGTAAACATCTAACACTGGCCTGTTAAATAAAATATTTCTCATTATAAATCTAGTAAAAACATTTTCGCAGATGCAATTTAAAATCATTCATAAATTTACAAAAGAAGAGAAGTCATGCAGTTCTTTTGTTCAATAACGTTTCTATTTTTCTTGATTAAAAGATTATTTACTTTTAAAGTTTTTTTTGGGAGGGGGGGAGTGAGATCATTTTTTTATTTGATTAAAGAACTGCATTAGACAAATCACATTAAAATATATATAATATATATATATATATATATATATATATGATAAGTTTAACACAGAAACTTTCATTTTGCTATTATTTCATGCTACGAATTCTCAGATCTCTTCCACGAGACCTAAGTGACTTTTGCTTATAGTAAAATAATTTCAGACTTAAAAAAAGAACGTAATTTTTAATTAATATTTATATATAATTCACATTATACGCAATAATAAATCTATACAGATTGCATTTTCAGTTTATTATGTAAATACACTTTTTACATTGGAAAAATTTTAAATTCGATTTACTATTTCTAAATTAGGACGTGTTTATTCGGAAGTCGAATGAAAAATCGAGCAGAACTTTTCTCAGAATTTCAATAATCTAACATCTTATTACAATATCGTAGAAATTTTGCAGCTACGATATGTAGCACTGCATGTTAAGAGTCCCTAATTTATTAACTCTCTTTTCCCTACATTTTCTGAAGAGATGCATGAATGAAGAAAAATTATTAATCAATATGGATTCAAAAAAAATGCTCAGTTTACAAGATTTTTCTTAGTATAAAGGAAATATAAAGGGCGCAAGATTTATTGCTGTTAAAAGATAAGTGAAATCAAACTTTATAACCACCCAGCCAGCTCTGCGTGTATGAAGTACACATATTTTCCTATTTTCTTTATTTATCGTAATCGTATGCCTCTATCTATGAGGCTTATTCTCCATTCTATCAGTGTTCTAAGAAAAAAAATACTGATAAAAAAAAGCAGGCTAGAATGATGCGAATAATTCATATTGGATGAGCGCCTCTTATGTGCTGGTGATTTATGTGTCACATGACATGATCTAAGCACTTCTCGTGCAGGCGAGAAATTCCTTTTTTTCCACAGATTTGAATAGGGAAAAGAAGATGTTCTCTGTGAAGCATTTTAGAAACATTCTCCCTCTGTATTGTAAGATGTATCTTTAAAAAATTTTTAAAAATTTACGAAAACTTTAAATTTCATTTATAATTTATTTTGATTTAAAATATTGGAAATTATTTTGATACGGAATATTTAGATAGTTTGATAGTAAATATTTTGAATTATTTCAATAATATCTGGAAGACTAAGCATCGTTCGGCTTAGTCTTCAATAAATCTTCGGCATCGTTAAGTTTTTGTAAAATTGTGGGGTTTTTTATCGGAGAAAATATTTAATGACAAATCGAATTCTGATTACATATAAATATTCTTCAATCTTACCTACATATAAACTGGCCATTTAAGTAAAAAAAAAACATGAATGTACTTAGCTTAGCACGTTATTTAAAACTATCTGCTATATTATAGTACTCGTTTTGTAGTTTATCTATCATTACATTTTTGAACTTACATTCAGTTTTACCATGGTGGAATCGGGTCTGAGATGACGCTATATAACATTGTCAGTATGAGAGCGGATAGAAAAAGGCTCTAATAATTAGTTATAATTTTTTTTTTTTTTTTTGCTCAGAATCACGTTTATTTTAGGAAATACACATATAGAGATAAACTTAAAATAAAACTTTTAAATATAAATACATAAGTAAT
>JAPMOR010026021.1:32959-44771 GCA_026543865.1 Argiope aurantia
TATATATATATATATATATATATATATATATATATATTGCGAATCGAACCAAGGATCCGCATCACACGTGTTCTGACCACTGCACTGCCTACGCTTCGAGCGGAAGTTGAATACATTTATTTTAATAGTTAATTATAAGAGAAAGTTTTTTGTCTGTAAAATCGCTTTATTTCAGGAAATAAACCCATACAGATAAACTTAAAAGTCAAAAGCTTATTTAATTATATAATTTGATGCAAATCATTAGAGCCGTTTCCCAGATATACGAAATAAATAAATTTATGCATATATAAGAATTGCTCATTTAGATTTATACGATTTTTATTCTCTAAAACAATACACACGTTAATCATTCCGGGACCATAGTAGACAAGAAAGAAGGCTTTTGAATTCGAGACTCCATTCATCCAAAACTCCACCTTGTGTGTGAGTATAGGACATGCTTAATCTAAGTGATTTTTTTTAACTGGAAAAAGCCAATTCTAGATTAGAAAAATGAATCATCTATGAGTGATATTCTTTTGAGAAATAAGGAATGGATTACAAAATGGAATAGGCGCTACGTTAAAAAAAAAAGTGTCAATTGATTTCATTGGCTGATTTGTAGTGCTCTCAAAGGTTATATTTAATTCCGATTTTTTTTTTTTTTTTTTTTTTTTGCAAGATTTAAAGGTTTACGATTTCTATTGTTAATGCTTAGTACACATAAGGCTAACAATTTTTTGTTTTATCAATATGATAATATTTTTGTTTTGTTTTTGATATAACTTTGAATGTATATAATAGTTTGCCCACAGCTTACAAATCTAATTTATTTTGAGAATTTAAATTTCAGATTGTTTTCTTTTACATCACAAAGGATTTCTTTAGAGCTTTAAACAATTTACAATTTATTGTATAAAAGTCGCACGAATTTTACAGATTTAATTTGATGTATCTATTGTATATAAGGCAAATATTCTTCATGATTTTTTGCTATTTTAGTAAGTTCATCTTTTCATTAAAATTATGTTAGGAAGCTAACTGGTGAATTGAAATCAAAAAGCTTCGATCAACAAATAAAAACAAATCCAAAGTTTTTCTGTTTACATCTCTTCTTTGAATGATAATTTAGAAAGTATTAATAATTGATATTTGTAAATTTATGTATTTCTTAAGATCAAAACTCATCTTAAACTGGTTATTTGTTAGTAACAATCATTGATTTCATAAAATCTAATATTTTTTTTAACTAAATGTTTTAGAATTTACTTTGAAATTAAATTATGTCTGATTGAAAAGAAAAAATACCATAGTCCATACCATAAAAAAAGTAATTTTTCTTTAGAAGCAAGCATGGACGCATATGTAAGTAAATGAGCAAATCTTTTCCTTAAAGTATATCCAAACTCTTTTCGTCTTTTGAACAAAATATTTTGGCACGAGTATAGTTATCCACTGACTTCAAAAATGCATATAATTAACTCAGCTTTATTCGTGTATTGCTTTATAAATCTAACTGAAAGAAAACAGACGAAATATGCTTGTTAACATATTCAGTATAATTTATTCATACATTTTATCCGCACTTAGTTCTGCAGCGTGTAAACATCAGTAGAAATAAACATTGTCACTGACTGCTTCCTTGAGACAGAATTGGGAGGAATATATATATATATAATTTAAACTCGTACTTACCGCTCTTGCAGCTGATATACAAGGTCGTGTAAATTTGCATATGTTTTTACGCTGTGAGCAAAAACAAAGATACTTACGTTTTAACTGCAACAAACTTGCTAAGCAAATATTTAGTAGGCAAAGAAGAAAACAAAATTCCCCCTTTTCCCCTTTATATCTTCCCTCGAGAAGAAGGGGAATTTAAAGACAACCGGAAGAAAAAGGGGAGGGGTAGGGAAAGAAGTACCAGGAAGAGAAAAGAAAACAATATATAGAATATCATTTGTTAAGGTCATAAAAACTCGCGGGTTAAATTTTACACGTCGGAGGCGGTTATATTGTTCAAAAACAGTCAAACTGTCAGGAGTGGAGGCACCACTTCTGCTACCTTTTCGGAAAGTGAGTAAAAAAGCACCATCAATGAGTTGGTAGTTGGAAGGCAAGAGATGGCTGCCAAAAAAGAATTCGCTTCGACTTGCGGACCAAAATAGCTCTGTTTTTATAGCCAAACCCATCAGTAAATACGATGCGTTGTTGAAGAGAAGAAGAAATAAAGGTTGACTGACCTGGACCATTCTTGTGTCAATTTTAGCTCTCGACTCATGGGAATATTTTTAATTATATGTTCTTCTAATTTAAACTCTGCTCGAAATGCTTGCGATTCCAATACCTGTTAAGCACCAGAGCAATCATCTTCGCTCTCGTCGTTTCTGAATTACTATTTTTTTCTGGCTTCTGTTTGCCTGTTTCCGTCTTTCGTTTATATTTTCAGTTGCAAATTCTAATTTGGGAGTTATTCTTTAGGAATGTGTGTTTGATTGAATGTTTACTCTAGAGAGATTTAACTGGAAATTGGGAAAATGAAATTATTTTATTACATCATAGATATTCTATTTTCTTTTTTGCACTTTTTAATTGTCTTCAAATATCTGTAGATTTATCTGGAGAGTTTAGAAAGAATATGATAGCACTTAAAAATTGAAAGAATAAGAATATTAATCTTTCATGATTTAAAAATGGTATCAAAATGTTTTATTTGGTAAATTCTTCTGGTTAATTGGATAAATGTAATGCGAAAAAATTTCCGTGTTTATTTTTAATTTATCGTATATTTCTTAGACCAATTAGTTGGATGAGAACTTCAACTTTTTTTCTTTCTTATTTTACATCATTATCTTCGGTTTCGTTAATTTGATCAGACTAACAAATCAGGTATTTTAATAACTCACCTAATATCCTAGACGAATCAAATATGCACAAATGTTCTTTAAGTTCAAAAGTACAGTATTGTTATTTTTTTCCATATTAACTTATATTATTATTTCTTAATGACTTAACTTTTAAAATGTGGGGAAAAGACTCACTGTAGCGATGACAAATTTCATGCAGGAAAAAGTGATTAAAATTTTGAATACAAAATTCAAAAAAATTCAAAAGGTGCTTCCCAATTGTGAAAATTCTTCGTTTAGATTTCATGTCGATATTGAATTGCTTAAAGAGATGGCTGCATTGTACAGGTATAACTGTATACATTCCTGTTGGAATTAGCTTATGAGAAGGATTTAGCAACGAAATCATAGCCTCAATCTTGATAATATTAAAGATGTTGTTAAATGATATATATATCATTACATTTCCCCTTTTCCCTCACATGGTAATAGGCATTCCGATAAGATGTAACGTCACCCTTTTTCCCACACATAGTAAAGTGCATACGTACCGCCAGAATGCCAGATGTGTATCCTTTTTACTAGTAGAGACATTGCATCTGTTTCTCTCTCTATATATATGATATAAACGTAATTTTCGAAGCAGTGTCGTTGTCGAAGACACAAAATACACTTTGAATTTACTTTTCCACTCCGGGAGGCATGTTTTATGTACAAGCAGAAGTGACGAGCACAACACAGAACGACACAAAACGAAATGAACAAAAGCAAATGAAAATTTTATTCTTATGATTATATACTGTGAGATTTTGGTAGGGATTTCCTACACGTGTCGACCACAGGCAAGGGAATCATAGGGATCTTTTAGAAGAATTTGTTTAAGTCAGCAAATTTTTATCTTTTCCCTCGAAACGTGGAGTCTCTGTCGGAAGCATTTTTACAGAGCTTTCTGTTTCTTTAATTAAATAGAAAAAGTGGAATGGAATCAGAAAATAAGAGAATATTTTAGAATGAAGTTAATGTGTGCTGAATTGAGATAAAAATTAGGAAATTAATTAAGTTTAAATTAGATTTTAACACACACACAAACAAACACACACACATATATGTATAATATAGAGAGAGCCCTCAACCGCCGTTTTTCTATATTAATATGTAAATTTTTAATGTTTATTAGGTGAGTTAAAATGCTGAAAATATATCTCGAAGATGAATTCATGCAGACGCTTAAACTGCAGTTATTGGAAAATATTAAAACGTTGCCTTAAAATGTTGTTCTTATTAATTTTGCTAAAGAAATATAGTGTCGTAAGTCATAATAATAGGTTTTTTTTTTCTGTTCAAATTAAAATTTCAAATTAGTTTTACAAATATTGTACTGGAAAAATCGGTGTTATGTTTTATTACCTTTTCCGACATTGTAAATTTTCTTTGCAGCATATGCATGGATACTGCACCGCTTAAGAATGAGGTTTTGATTCCCATACAGAAATCTTTTTATATTTGCCTCAGTCACATTGTTTTACTCCAAATTCTTTTTACGTCAACTGATTTGTAATAGCTAGGTATGCAGCTAAGGAGGAAAAACAAGAATTGGTAAACGCATATATTATCAAATGGATTGTTAATATTTTTTTTTGCCCACCAAGTGCCCCACCAAGGTTACCAAAACTCTGCACAGTCAAATTCTTTGCTTTAAGTGCATAAATACTGCCCAGAGAATTAATTTCTACGAACCACATCTTGAATAAAAATGAGAGAGAAAACTTTAACACCAAATACTGTATAAGGGAAAAAAATCTTTATTAGAAATACGGACAACGATATTTACTTGTGTTTGAAACCAAAGATGTTTAAAATGTCCACCGCACATATCGAGGCATTCATGGGCATGCCATGGAATAATCCCAAGCCGTTTGAAACGTATTTAAAATGCTGCGACTTGTAGCTACTAATATTCTTTACAAAGTGTTGATGTATTCCGTTCATGAATATTGCGATTTTTACTTTGTTGAAGTCAATCATTTGCACTCCAAAAATAATCTAATACATAATAATTCACTTAATACAATCACTTGTTTATTGCGCATCCATATGCAAATTATCAATCTGAAGCATCAACATTTGTATGCGACACCTGTATCTGTATACATCTGTATCATTTTTTTGGACCGAATGTGATGTTATAATTTTCTTTAAAATTGTGGTTTGTAGAGTGTAGTTATATGGGCCACTTTTATGTACTCTAAGCAAAAATTAGACTTGAGTAGGCTTGATAAGACACCCTGCTTTCATTCCAGTCAAGTATTTCAACAAAAAGTTTTTTTACGAGAACAATTTACTTGTCTGCTTCCTTGTATTTTCTCGTCTTAGGAGATTGTCGGCATTTCATATCACTGTTGTAGTGAGAATAAATGTCTCGCTATATCAGGGACAAAATACACATTGTTTTGTATCTGGACAAAATACAAAAGGTACTTTTTTAAATACCTTTAAATACAAAAATACACTTTTTTTGCTTCCTCGTAACATTTTTCTACTAAAGGAGCCATAAGCGTTCTAAAATCCCCTTCTAAGATACAAGAAGAGAGACATTATCTTCAGTATTTCATTCATTGCTATTGTTTCATATTCTCTTAATATGAACATTAATAAACTTCTATAATCATGTTAATATTACTTATAGATATGGCATATCAAATGTATACACTTTAACCCATGTTATCAAAGGTATTAGTATATGCGTGTTTGTTTCGGGTATGCTTGAGCAAAACTATTTCTCTATACTTATTATTTAATAAAGATTGACGCTGTTACATTTCTTCGGATTATCTTTTGGAAACGTCTTCTAAGCCTTAGATAGTACAGAAAATCCAATGCGTGTCTCAGACGCTAACGTTAAAAATAATTCATTATTGAGGTAATCAATCACACTGGCATAGGAATCTTTCTTCACTGGTGACAGAACGGAGAGTATTATAGGAAATCAATTGCTTTTAAGAAGACAAACCGACAGAACCATTTGCCTTAGCTTCTTTATTTTATTTTCTTCCTCCGGCAAACAGTGCGCAGACAGCATACGGGAAAGTTTTAAATCGTTAGTTTAAAATTGAATTAGAAATGTTTCGTCGCTTATTGATCCAGATTGTTTAAGTCAAAATCTCGGAATTGATATTCCATTAAGATTATTTCAGTGAAACATCTAATGTTATACTCGAATCTGATAGCAAACATGTTACATATGGGTCTACTAACAATCTTGTTAAACTGGTGTATGGTTTTAAATATTTTTTGAATATTTTCAGAAGCCAGTACAAAATTTATAATTAATTGATTGGAGTAGAACAGGTTTAAATTTATTATTTTAATATTCCGTTTAGAAATAACATTGTGAAATTTTTTTACAGAAAACAAATTTTTTAGTAGACACGATTTTAAAGGCAATACTTTAATTCTGTGAATGTCTGCCCGAGGAGGAAAAAGTATTAAGTGAAACATTGTTATTAATTTTTGGCTATATCTTATATATTATTCAAACATACCATTGTGTACCTCAGCCATTTTAGTTAACAAAACAAAACAAAAAAATCTTTCTAAAAATTTTTCTAAATCTTTCTTCTTTTGTGGTATTGCCTTCAACAAAAACTGGTAGCTAGAGAAAATTCTATTTATATGGAAACATTATTGATTGTTTAATTTCTGCTGCATTGACTTATGCCGAATATTTAGCAACTGAAGGAAATTTAAACAACGAAATAAATTTAAAAGATATTATTTTAAATTGTTGAGTAGAATTTTAGTGACGATTCCACATTTATGGAAGTATCATAAACTTAATTGCAGGTAACTACAGTAATAATTCTCAAAGATTTGAAAAAAATTTGAAATTTTATTACGTTTGTAGGTGTGTGTGTGTGTTTACTTTCAGTTTTATTTTAGGATTCTTCTGTATAAGTGTTTTGCTTAGACTTTCTCTATTTTTGCTCATAATGGAGTCTTAACTTGACATTCAACATTCGACCACTCAGCAAGAGGATGCCCTAGTTAATAGATGCGCTGATGATAGCCCTCTTCTTGATCTTGAGAACTAATTCAATATATCGGAGAATGGAATATCAGTTTTCAATAGATATATTGATCATAGAGGAGTACTGAATTTTCCTAAATCCGGCCATCACGTCTTGTCTTTCCCACAGGAATGTAACTCCTTTTCATGTGTCAATCGCTGCCTGGAGGCTATATGACCTCAAAACTCAAAACCCTCTATTTTTACTATCAGATGTAGCCTTCAAATAATCAGATTGTGGAAGGCGGTAGTCAAGAAACTGATGATATTTAGGAAGAATCTCAAGACGCTTGAAATGGACGAAGACGCGTGAAATGTGAAATTTTCGCAAGGACTGTATAAAAAAAGTGAGAAGATGTAGTGATGGAATCAAATGCATATTGTTTGTTAAAGATGGAATACAGCTGTTGTCCTTAAGACCCTCGTTTAAGCCTAAAGTACCAAATTCGAACAATGAAGCATGTGAATGGAAATTCTTTGGTTAGCAAATGTTTTCTCACATTGCTATGAATCCCCTGATGTAGATTCAAGGGATCGGTAATAAGTTTTTGTATGTTGACATTCTTGTCAGCGCCATGTGTCCGAATGCATTTTTCTGGATAATGATACGAAAAATATCCAGATTTGGTTCATCCGCTGTCATGTGACCTTCCTTGACTGACTAAGCCAATCCTCAGACCTGAACGTCATCAAGTGGGTATGAGTCGAACTGAAACGTCGTTTTGCAGGAAGATATCTAAAGAATGTCGTTGAAATATCTTCCAGCTTGAAGAAGAATAGGGGATCCCTTTGTCCTTCATCCAAACTCTTATTGCCTTGCAGAAATGTTTCATAGGTGATAAGCTGTTATTGATGCTAGCGAATTTGCCTCCAGTATTAATATGTAATTATTCATATTTTCATCGATTCTGGCTATTTTGCATATTTTCAACAAATTTCTTGTCGTGATATTTTATACATTCAGGAAAATGTGACAATAAGCAATAATTACAAACAATAATTTATATATATATTGTAAACATATCGCTTTATTTGTAAATGAATTGCAAAAATATCGCTTTACTTAGTAATTCGTACTAAGTAAAGCGATACTATTATTAAACTTTAAGTTTAAGTATTTAAACTTTAAGTTTAAATACTAATTCCATCACAAATTTCTAAAATAAAAATATAGATTGTCACGAATTAATTCAGAGCTCAAATAACGCAGCAAACAGTAAAATGATAACAACTCTTTTTCTTACAACTTTCAGTTAACTGGAACTAGTTCGATTCTATTTGAAAAGGATCTTTTACCATTTTGTTCTTCCTGGCAATCTCTGGTGGCTCTTTTTTTATCTGTTTTTTACCACTCATCGTTACTTCAAGCTCAAAAACTCTTATATCCGAAATTCTCTTCCAATTTTTTTCCTTCTTCTTTGCTGCCCTAGCAAGTTTCGAATACACACAGAAGAATAATTTATCGGTCGCATTCCTTCTGCGGCAATAGAAGATTACGCGGGAAATAGCGAAAGAGGCAATCTTCGGCCAATCACATTTCACCGTCCATCCTAGCGAAAAGGTATGTCGTTGTGTTTCTCGGGGTGTCGTCCACATTCGTTTGGTGAAGATCAAAAGTCCAAATAAAAGCTCTCTTTTAGAAGAAAACAAAGAGCGACAAAAAAGACCGAAGTCCCATTTACCTGACAGAAGATTCGGGTTTCGGCATTCTTTTATTCGAGCTCAGAGAGTGGCTGGAATGACTAGTTGTAGCTGCTTGATACTGGGCAAAAAATAAAGAGACACAATTGAAAATCCTGTTTTGTTATTACAGACGTCCCTTTGAAAGTTGTTCTGCTTTTTTTTTCTGGGAATTCTTACTGCTGCTTATTCCATTGTCCTCTGAATACATTAAAATTCCGTGAAATTGCAATTTAAGCTTGGGTACTTTTTTTTTATTATTCATTTGATACAAGAATGCTTTAATTTATTCATCAAGCAAATTCTTTGGATTTTTAATTTTATACGTAAAAAAATACATATGCATATTACGAAAAGGCGTGTAAGGAAATAAAATAAAGCAGTTAATTGCAACCCCTATTTAAAACAGCACATCGACTGTTTTGAAATGAATCTCTACATTTTAACCGCAGTCATAAGACAACAAGACACCAGCGAAAAACCAAATTTTTTGCATTGATATAGCGTATGTGTCAAATGTACAGTGGAATTAGTTTCATACTTATAGTCGTACATCAAATGAATAAAATTTAAATGGAAAAGAAAAATAAATTTTATTTTTCGCGAATATCAATTCCAAAAATGAAAATAAATGATTTTTATTGTAAAATAATGGAGTAGAAAAATCAATGCTTTTAAAAATAAATAAATTAAATTAAATATGGAAAGTTTTAATTGAAATGCAAGTTTATTAATAACATACTGTTTATATATGTATTTTTAAAGTTATGCAGAATTTTAATTTTGCAAGTTTTGATGCAAATGTCACTCAGCCGAATTAGATAAGTTCAATAGAAGCGATTGCAATGTTTTGGAACAAATTTATAGGACCGTTTTGTTTCGTATTTATGTAATTAATATAGCAGTCTGTGGATGGAATTAATGTTGCAGGAATATATTAGGAATTAATATAGCAGAACCAGTACATCGAATATATCTCTTGACAAGTAAATATTTAAAATGGAGAATGAAAACAAATAATCTTTAACCTTATGGCTTTACTTGTTAAAAAAATACTTTTGATAAAAAAAAAGAAAGTAATAATCTGATAACGTATTCTGCAGTTTTTTCTAGCGGAGTCGGTAGAAAATTGAAATTCAACTCCTTTATTATTTCTGCATGATTATATAGAAGCTACCTGTCCTTGAGTAATTAGAATGATCTTTCTAGAAAAAGTTTAATTTTTCCTTATATATATTTAAGTATTAAAATAAATATTGAAAAAAAAAAGATTTTTTATCATATCAAAAAAATTAATTTTGAGTGTTTGAAGCTTTCCATTTTTTGGGAATAATTGGTTAGACTTAAGACGATTACGAATGGTTTTGTCGTCAACCCTTCGAATACATTCACAATTCGTTTAATTGCTCGCCAAATACACGCCATTTTGGAACACTATAAAGTCTCGCCTGATAAATATTCTGCCTTCGTTATAATTGAAATTTTATTGATCGTCACAGTTGGAATAATAATACTGCGAATCTATTAAACATTCCGGCTAATAGATTATTAAAATGTATTGCAAACCTGAAAAACATTTAAAAATTATTCTAAAAATTGTTCGTTTTTAAGAAAAAATTGTCGTTTTAATTTTATTCTTGTAACTCATTTGCAGTTATTTTTAATTAAAAATGCTCACTTTTATTTTTAAATCCTTTTTTTAATCTTTTGTTTAAAGAATCTAATTTTCAGAAGAGTGATTTTTTTTTTACTTTTTATTTCACTTTTAATCTTGTTATTATGCCAACATTTTATAATTCGACTTATTCAATAAAATAATAAAATTCGATTTAATGAATCTTATAGAATAATCGATAACATGTATGAATATTATTAATTTAATGAATAATATTATGATATGGATTATGGGATTGAATAGAAACTGATTGAATATTAACTAAAAGAAAGAATGAGAGTGAGAGAATGTGTCAGAGTTTTTGAAGTTTTCTCTAAATACTACTTTTTAAGTTGAAAAAATATTTTTTTAACAAGCATTATAATGGGAGATAAGAATGTACTTTTCATTGAACGAAAACGAGACTCGGCTTGCCTTTTCTTCCTACTATTATAGTTTCCTGTTAACAGAAGATCTGGTTATTACCTATGGAGTAAATCAGTAGGATATAAAAGATAACTTGTCCACTGAATTATTAGAGAACAATAGAATATATCCCCACAAAAAAAGCAATCCTAATGAACAATTATACACATTTTGTAATATTTCGCATGTAAAAGAAATTTCTAATAGTACAAAATCTTTAATGCCATGAATGCGAAAGCTAATCAACATTTAATTTTATATTAGTTTAAATGAATGATTGAAGAATAAATGTTTAATTATAAATTAAATTACTATAAATGAATTATTGAAAAATGGTTAAAAACTCTCTAGAAAACAATGAGACTCTTTTTCTCTTTTTTTAATTTTTTTTTATTGGAGGAAACCTTTTTGTAACAGTGTGTTCAAGATTTAACTACTGAAACCCAATGGAATTTTATAATAGAATAAAAACTTATCTTTTTCTTCTTGAATTTAAAAATACGTTATTTACTTTCTGCACCTATGAACCAGAATTCTTTAATGTCTTACATCCTCCCAACTGGCGCCATTTGGGAAAAGATTATACAATTTTTATTCATGTATGTGTAACAAAAGTTGTCGAATAGAAATGTTCCACGCTTTATCTCACTACTAACCGATTGGGTAACGCCACAAAAGTAGTTCAATAAATATCCATTAGGAAGCGAACTCCGTTAATCCCTATTAAGCCAGATTAGTCCCAAAGGAGGTTCTCTCTAATCTCTGTGCACAGAAAACCGCATTTGCCGTGACTTCTTAACGATGTTTTAGGTTAGATGGTATCGGATTACAGTGGAATAAAATAAATTTATCCAAATGTGTTTTTCGCGTGATTTCTATCTTTTTCTTTTTCCTCATATATATGTATATTAAAAAAAAGAAAAAGTTACTTAAAAGAAACTTTTTTTTTAATGTACGAGTTCATTTGGGAATTTATGATTCAGATATTTCATATTTAAGCTAATTTTTTTCATAATTAAACTGTTTTTAATACTACTTGCTTGATTTACGTTTATGATTTGATTTACGTTAAGGATTTATTGTGAGTAATGATATTTATTTAAGCAGGATATTAAATTTTAATTATACACTTTTTCAAAAAAATCATCATCATTGCTCTAT
>JAPMOR010026021.1:49771-67483 GCA_026543865.1 Argiope aurantia
CGTTTGTAAAAATGTAACAAGGTTTTGATGAGGATGTTTATCCTTGTTACTTGATAACCATCAACGAAACACTTTTGCGTTAACACAGAAAAAACCCATTAGATACACATCTGACGCGAAAAGTGTTTCCTGTCCCATCTGTCTGCGATAACGAAGCGGACAGATAAAGGAACATCTGTGGAAAGATAGGACCCTCTTTCGGAATAATTCATCCGTCACCTACAGATGGCGACATGAAAGGATTTCGAACGTCACATCACTCGCGTAAGCTTTCACTCATTTGATATATACGCGTGGATATTTCTTCTCCGATCTGACTTCTTTCCACTTCATGAATGTCTGTTTTCAGTTGAATTTCCCAAAAGGGAAATAGGAAAGAAAAATTATCCTGTCAAAGAATCGGCGAGTCTGGAATTGAGAGAAAAAAAATCGAATAGATGTTTGCTCGGAACTGTTTGGTCAAATCCGTAGCAGTAGTAAATGTATTGAAACGTGACGATTATGTATTTCCAGTGTCGATACAAAGGGAATAATATTGTCTTATGCGATACAGAACTGAGGGAAATTGGAAATTGAAAGTTTTATTTTATGGATAGGTCATTTCAATCAAAATATCTGAATGTGCCATGGCCAGTATTGCATACACCTTCCTTTGAATGTTTTATAGATAGTTTGAACTTCTGTCAGAGAATGACTCTTCTATTTTTAAAGAAGATGCTATAGCAGCATGTCTAGATTAATTTCCTGATAATCTTATAGTTGGGAAACTGCATATGCTTGCTCTCCAGAGTTGTTCTTATTTCGATCTCGTAAGTTTATCCTTTTCTTTATGCATTTACTTAACTGAAGGAATATCACCACTGAATCTCATAAGATAATATTAGCCACGCCACCCTTGATGATCAGCATGTTCACCCGAATATTGATGACATGTTATTGACTTTTTAGAATGATAAATATTATTGTGAAATGCATATACATTTTTTTTTCAAATTTCGCCTTATTATTCGATAAAACGAAAATACATGAACTGAATAAGTCAGAACAAATTATAAAGTGCTCAAATTAAAAATGTCTATACTACGAAATAAAAGTGGAAGTAAAATACTACTTAATGAAAAAAAAAGCATTTTAAAATCTTAAATTTTAAAATTAGAAAAAGCACACGAAGGAATAATTTGTTGGATTAATTGAATTGATTCTTGTTCCCTCAAAATCGGAAGGCTTTTTATTTTAAATCATTATTTAGCCTCTCTCTCTCTCTCTCTCTCTTGTGTTGCAACATTTTCAAAATTTGATTGACAGCATTTCTGAAAGAATGTGATTATTCGAAATTCTTTTTATTTACGTATGATTTATTTCTGAAAGAATGTAGTTTGATTTTTTTCATAGTTATGCATAGTTAAAATAAATTAAGTAAAAACTAATTTAGCTAGAAAAATAGGGAAGGACCGAAGAAAAGTCATAATACTTTAAAAAAAAACATATTCAGAGAAAATTTAAAATTCGTGAAAATCAAAAGTGAAAACAAAATTCTTTTAAACTTAAAGACGACAAATATCATCATAACTAAGGTTTTTTTTTCCTTAAAATTTTTATGATGCTTCAGTCTTCTTAATTTTAAAATGAATTAAGACTATTTTATTATTATCTACTACTTTATGTGAAATCATATGAGTTGAATCGCCAGAAAAGCATTTTGTTTTACTTCGCCAATTAGGAAAGATGAAGGGAAAAAATTTAATCTTTAAGAAATTTAATTTCGGAATTTTTAATTAATTTTCACATTAAAAACCTCCTGTCAGAAAAGCACATTTTTAAAATTATGTTTCTTTGTCATTGGATGTTTCAGCATGATTACTCAAAACTTCAAAGAGTTACAGTCATAAAATGTGGTGAGAAATACGAATGATATGCCATATTTTGATCTAATTCTCAGAAAAGGTAGAGTCATTTTTATCCAGCCATATCCATATAATGTAATAACTGAAAAACAGAAATTTCTAAATTTAATGAAATTAAATTTATAGAATTGAATTGTAGATCTGTAACAATCATACATAGATTGGAATTGTACTATGTAACAATCATACTATGTACTATGTGTATAAGAATACTATGTAAAAATCATACATAGATTAGAATCGTAGATTTGTAACAAATTTTATATTTAAGCCGTGTAAAGAAAATATACAAACAACAAATACACAGTTTTATACTCTGTGATATAAAATACCAAATGCCCCATATCGAGACAATATTAGGAAAAAACTGAAGGCATAAAACCCTCGCTAGTTGAAGTCGCATAATTTACTGTCTCAAATAAAAATAATGGTAGTTCGATAACCTGCAGATTATTTATAAAGCAATATTTAACTTTGGAAAATGTTACAGTGTTACTCTATTTATTATTTTCCAAAGATTTATTAAACATTATTAAATTAATTAAACCCAAAAATTTGTGTCTTTATGAAACAATGTGTAAACTAAAATATTAAGTTTAGTCATGCGTAAAATTTATTATTTGCTTCCAAATATATTTTAAATTATTTTTTCAGACTCCGTTTGGATTAAATTGCCTTTAAAAAACATATAAAGATATAGTGGGAACATACTAATTATATTGAAGATACATTAAGAAATGCGTTACGAAAAAATTAAAAGTAAAATTGTAAATATATAAAACGATGAAAAAAGTGAAGCAATATTATACAAAACTGTTCGGAAAATCATACGGATTGTATTTTATATTGATATATCCCCTCAAAGACAAACACTGAAATCCAATCACATCTCTAACAAAGAAAAATGATTTTTTGAAACACCATTTTCTGAGCAGCTCACAAGCGTACACTGTTATAATAATGTTTTGGTTGTCAGAAATATGAAAGATTGTATCGATTCTTTGAACTTAAATCGATACCATCTGAAAGATAAATCCTTGCTATTTTTGCCCAGAAATTCATAGCAAAGGATATATTATTTTATTTATTGGATAGTAAAATGTAAGCATATAAAAGCGTATTTGAGAGATTGGATTAGAAGAAAATACATATTCCACCTAACTATATTTCTTTACTGACATGATAGTTTTAATTACGTCAATCCAGATGTCAACTAAAATAAATGTCATTTCCTATAAGAACTTGCATATCTTGTTTAAGCTATTGGGTTGTTCGGAAAGTAATTTTGTTTTTTTGTGTGGAAATGAAAGACAGTTTTCGTATAATAAACAAATACTTTATTAAATTATATATTGGCCGTTCTGGTCCAACACCTTTTGCCATCTTTCTGGTAGTAGCATAATTCCATAAAATTTTTGGTCTTTGCTGCCAAAAAACGGATCGAGGTGGTTTTTGACCTCCTCATTTGAGGTGAATGTTTTACCGTCTAAACCGTTACCGTTTTACCGTTCTGGCACTGACGTACTGTCAACACACCTTCTCCATACACATTGGTCCATTTATTTCTGGCTTGAACAGCATTTTTACCCTTTCTGTAGAAAAACAGTAAGATATGTCGAAAATGCTGCTTATCACTCTCCATATTTAAAAGGGCACCAAACAAAAACTACTGCTTAGAATTAATTGGAATTTTTCACGCACAAGCCTTGCTATATGAGCTCTCAAAGCATATAAAAATTATACGGCTTAAATGTGAAGTTGGATGCAAAAAAATACAATTAAATCCTCTGTTGGGAAAAAATCGAAATTACTTTCCGAACAACCCAATAGATAAAACATATAGAGTTCGAAATGCTTTTTTTCCTAAATGCTGCACCGCAGACAAAACAAAAATTCATAACTTTCTATAAAGAATGCATAATTTTCAGTTAAAAATAGTTTAATACTGTAATATAGCAGATTGTTTAAAGTAATATGTTAAACTAAGTGTATTCCTGATTTTTTTTATTTAAATGACCAGTTCATAGTTAGTTAAAATTGAAAACTATTCATATGTAATCAATATGTGATTCATATCTAAATATTTTCTCAAAAAAAAACTTATTGAGCTAGCTTGGTCTTCCTGTTACTCTTACTAATATGAAAAAAAAAAAAAATTAGTAATCGCTACGAAAATTGGACATCAAGATTACGATAAATTAAAGTATTTTATGTTTGAAAAAGTGAAAAAGATATTTTTGAAACTTATCCAGCATTCATGCCTGCCTGATTGTTCATATGCAAGTCAATATGACTGGATGAATAAAAATTGTCTTTATTCATTAATTGATTATTTATATGAAACGTAACAAATATAATTGCTATTTATTTAAATAACATTACGGTTAATATACTTCTTAAATTTCTTCTTTTTTTATTTTCGATATATTTTTCTTTATGTTTAGAAATTGCAAGAAAAGGTTTATATTTATGCATGTTTTTAAAAATATTTTTATTATTTACACTTTTGTCTAGGTTTACTAATTTGTCGGTACATATCGGTGTATATGTTTTAAAGCTTCTTGGACGCGTTCATAATTAAAAAGTAACGGAGGGTTTACAATTTTTAACAGGGTGAACCAAAAATTAATTTTCCCTTGATGATGCTTATGTTTTGCCAGTGTTTAATAAAGGGTTATAACAATTTCATCTGCATATCTAAGCTAAAAATTATTCTTGTCATGAATCAATGCTTCTTTGTTAAATGTAATTTAGTAACTATTTGCTAATGTAATATTAACTTTTTCGTATGAATGCATATATAAAAATAGATTTTAAAATATTTCTTTTCTACTAGGTATCTTGGTTGCGGCTCAGGGATTTTCATTTACTCACGGTAGGTTTATACACCTATACTAGTGACACAAGATTTCAGACAATATATAATGAATACGCCACGGATTGGACTTTACAAATCAGATACCCTCAACTTTCTGACGAAGGATTGTATGAATGTCAAGTTAGCTCTGATCCACCGATCAGCCATTATGTATATTTAAAAGTTATAGGTAAGAAACTAATTTATGATGTTCTCATTTTTGAGCTTATTTTCAATCTGAAAAAAAAATATTTTGAGGTAATTAACCCTTTGCACTCGAGAGATGTCTGATGGTCACCATTCAAGACGGTGCATCATTTTGATCTTTAATTAATTTATTCTTCAATTTTGATTGTTAAAAATACCTACAGAATGGTAAATATATGTAAATCAACTTTTCGAGGAAATTCAACTGAAAAAAATTATATATATTTATTTTACGAAACAATAAACAAGTCCTTTTATTAGGTGAATAACTTTACATTAAATTACATTTACGAGTGCAAAGGAACAGTGGTATTAATTGATTATAAATATCAATGCTTAGTAAGAAAATAATTATGTTTTATTTACTACTTTTTAAAATTTTAACCATGTATCTTCTTTTTATTATTAGCAAATATTCTATTTAAATTTTTGCATTGCACACTATAATTAACCTATTTACAGTCTAGATATTAATCATTTAAGTACAAATTTATCTTTGCTAATGTCTTTCAACAACTTCTGAATAATATTTTCCCTTAACATATGGATTATTTCAGAATAATAATTGTGCATTTTTCTTTTAATTATTTGGAAGAAGATGCATCAGCCTTTTTCGAAATTTTTCTATGTTTTCATACCTGCTTTCATGAATATTCACGAAGCAGGCATTTAGATTCATCTGTTTGGTTATTAGAGAAATCCATCGATTTAGACTGAGAGAAAAATAAAATTATATCACGAAAAGATATATGTGACTGCATGTGCTTTAGAAAGAAAAAAAAATGATAAAGAGTGTGTATTGCTTTAAAATAGAAATTAAAAGACGCACTTTTTGAAATATAATAAACATCGTTTCCTTCTAACCTTTCTTTGCTCTGTATTTCTTTCTTAGCATAAACTTAGAAAATACATTTAAAATCTTAGCAATTCCAAAAATAAATAAATAAAGTTCCTTTTTTATGACACCTTATCTTTTGGCATCATATATTTTCTCTTTGAAAGAATTATGTTTATTGGTTAAAACAATAATTTAAGAAGCACGAAGTCAAAAATATAGAAGAATAAAAAAAAAATCCAGTATAAAGATTCTTATTTTAAATCCACAACACAAGATTATCTTGTCTATGATAGAATTAAGATTTGAGATATATAATCTTTTCCAGAATCTTAAATTTGTTAAGAAGATAGACTCTTTATAATTGAAATTTGATGAATGTTTTTAACCGAGGCATAAGAAGGATAATCTTCAAATTATTCCAGTTCTCAAGTTAGATAATCTTGAAAAATTAGCTTAATACTGTGTTAATGTTTCTTATTATACTGTGTTAATGTTTCTTATTTAATTATTATTTAAACTAATTTTAGATGCATTATCTCATATTTCATAATTTGGGTTATCTTTTACACTAAATAATCGAATAAAGGTGGTATGGTATGGTATATTATGGTTTAGGCTTTTTAGCACAAGGTCCAATTCAGGACAAGCTACGACATTCACAAGGATTTCCGAATAAAGCTGTATGCCATAGGAAGTTGACGTAATTAATTATAACGTTAAAAGGTCATTGATATTTATTTTAAAGAGCCTTATAGTCTTATTGTTTTGTAGATTAAAATGAGAAATAATTTTATATTTTATTCATCAAATAATTTGAAAACTATTATAGTATAATTATTTATTCTTATACATCTTGTGCCTAATTAAAAGCTAATTATATTACTTGTTTTCTAAAAAGGCTTTAAATTTCTGCATCTTAAATAAGCTTCTTCTTCTAAGAATTGTTTATAGTTTCTAAAACATTTATTTATTTGAAATAGTAATTTTCCAGTCTAAAAAAGTACCATAATTATCTTTTCTCCTTAACATGTTTTTTTTACTTATATATTTTATATCATTCTTTATTTGTTATTAGTTATGTTTTATATTACTTATTATTATTGATGCTTATTATTATTTTTATTCGTTATTTTTAAAGTTTCATGCACGTAGGAATTATTTTCCAATGCAATAATCCGCTTTTTTTTAAAATGGAATATCTTTTTGCGAAAATTTTAAGCTGCATTAATTTTTCTTATTGTAATTAAAGCATGCATTGCAATTCTAAATATTTTTCTTAAGAATAACTTTTATTTTGTATATATTTACTGTATACGTCTTGAACTTCTTAACAGATGGTGACATTTATAATCGTTACAGAATGAAATTGCTCTCTAATTAGACTAACGGACTACTTATGGCATTGCTATTAACATCAAATCGATTTATCTAAATTATGCATCAAGTAAAATTCAGGAAATGCTTTGAATTTTGCTCAGATAGATAGAGGTTGATCTCGATTAAACAATAACCGAGCTTCATTTAACTAAAAAAAAAACTGTTCATCGCAAGACATTGACCCTCACTCACTTATCTTCAAAGACTATGTCTTTATTCATATAATTCTTGTGTTTCCGAAAACAAAAAGGATTTCGACCATTGTGTAAAAACATTAGTGTTTTTAACATTGTGTATCTTAGTCAATATAATCATAAGTTCAAAGATCGTTAGTTAATCGAGCTATTAATTCCACCATTTTTTCATTCGTTGGATATGCATTACTACAAATTTATTATTTCAAGCTTCGTTCTTCTCTTTTTTCCACGAAACGTTGCGTACTAATACATCATATCAAATTAAAATTTCGCGAATTTTTAATTAGATTTCTATGGTCCAAGTTAGAGATTTGCCTAGTCCTCATTCTAACATATAATACTTCCTCAGGTAATAATTTTTTCATAAATTAAATTTATGCTACAAGAATTCCTTACTTTTTCAGTTCCGAAAACGAAGATATTGGGCAGCGGCAATTTCTACGTGAGCGTCGGCAGTGAGATCAACTTGACTTGCGTGATCACGGATTGTCCGGAGCCTCCAGCCTACGTTTTCTGGTACCACGACTCACGGATGATAAATTTTGACCCTGGCAGGATAAACATTGCTCTTCAAAAGGCCGGAAACAACACAGCTATTAGTCGCCTCCGAATTAGGAACGCAGAAGCCTCCGACTCTGGAAACTACTCCTGCAGTCCATCGAATGCCGATGTGGCCAGCATCTTTGTCCATGTCCTCAAAGGTAAAACTGATACCGATCAGTTTCTAATTGCTTATTAATTATATGTTTGAGGAATAACAACAAATATATTAATTAAATGTTTAGATGGAACAGATTAAGTGAGTTTAGAGTTGGTTACCATAGTTGGAAAGTAGCATCAAGAGCAATAAACGTTTCATGCACAATGAAAACTGACCCTCCCAAAGATATATAAATGATATAATAAAAATAATTCAGAATAAATAGCAATAAGTAAGGAAATAATTTATTAATTGATCAATTTATAATTATCAAATCAGATATGAAAATTTGAAAAACATCAAGCAATATACATCTTTGAATACGCATATATATATATATATATATATATATATATATATATGTAAGGATTGATTTGATTAATTGCTCATAATTTATTATGAGCAATTAATCACATTCACCAAAATGTATACTCTGATGGTAGAAAACTTCTATTGAAATAATTAAGTGATAAAAGTTAAATGTCAAAAAGATATTCTACTGAGATCACAAAAAAATATACTATTTAATAATTTAGACATAGCAGATTAAGTGAGTTTAGAGTAATTATTGTTTACTGTATTTGGAAAGTAACATCAAGAGCAAAGTTTGAAATCTTCATATAAATTGAAAATCAACCCTTGGAAAGTTATACTATAAATCTTCTATACTTATATAAAGCTCAGTGTGTGTGTGTGTGTGTGTGTTTGTGTTGGCGTTCTACAGGCCAGGCCATTTGACCTACAGCTACCAAATTTTATATATGTATAGCTTAGAGGTCGAAAATGTACACCTAGGGTCTCTTTTTTTGAACTTTTTATTAGAATTTTAATAATTAATTAAAAACTAACTTTCCCGCCAAAAAATCTTTTCATTTCCCCCACCGCCAAATGAGAAAGGCTCCAGTTTTTTTTCCAACAGTAATGAGGCTAGGGTTAACATTTTTCGGCGGATTATTTCAAACGATTCTGTTTATTTTCTTAATGTTTGATGCATTTAAAATTAAACATTGTTAATTAATCCATCTTTCAGATTCATTCTGAAGTACTTTTGAATTAAAATAACACAGAATAAAGGAAATTAAAAATTTCTAATCTGCATAGAGTTACCCCAAGTGGCGTAGAAAAATTCAAGCATTTGCGTTACCGTAACTGGTGTTGAAAATTCTCGCATGCGCTTTGTGTTCTGATTGTTGACAATATTATCAACGGATGATTCTTGATTTAAATTATTTTTAGATTAATTGCCTGTTTTTGTAATTAAATTGTATTTATGTTATATATTTTTTGTATATGCTTATAGTTTTAAATACATCGTTTTTCAAGTAGTTTTTTTAAACCAGTTTTCGACCGATTATTTTAAACAATTCATTTTATTTTCTTAGTATTTGATGCATTTAAAATTATACATTATTAATTAATCGATCTGTTCATGATGAATCTGAGAAAATTTTGTCGACAAATTCTTGAGATATTACATAAATTAAGAAGACAGTGCCCATAATGTGCCCATAATGTTTCAACGTTCAGTGAATCTTTTATCAGTAATCATATTATAAAAAAATGCTTTGTTTCAGAAAAAATATTATTATATTAATTGTATATTCATTCTTTCCACTTAAATTTAATGCATAAATTCTACGGGAGCTAACAGAAAATTAGAGAGAGATATATTATGTTATGACTGAAGGCCTTTATAATATTATGAATGAATTATATGACTATCAAAATTTGAAGTTTTAAAATATTTTGATGAAGAATCTATTAAAGTAGGAATTACGTAAAATATTTAATTATTAAAATTTAAACGAACATTAAGATTGGTGAACCAGCTGGTCTCTAAAGGCGGCTAGTACTTATATTATGTGCGTGTGTGTGTGTTGGCGCTCTACAGTCCAGACGATTCACCCTACAGCTACTAAATTTGGCACGTGTATACTTTGGAGGCCGGGAATGTGCACCTGGAGGTTATTTTTTCCGAATTTTTAATTAGAATTTTATTTATTTAAAAATTAAGAGAAATTTTGGAATGTTTCTGCTATAACTTCAGAAATTTTAACCGCACAAAAAATATTTTTACATAAAGGTAAAGATGAAAAATTTATCTTTTAAATGATACTAATGTTTTAACCATAAAATTAAAATTCTATTTTTAATAAATTTTTAAATAAATATTTTAACTATATTTTTCAGCAATTTTTTTCGTACAAAATAAAATTAAAATTTTAGCTGCTCGAGCACGTTTCGCATTCATGGAAAAAAATTAGCTTTTTTCAAAGTGTTTCCATCACATTGATTAATGCTCCAATTAAAAATAAATTAAATCTTTTTGGAAATGAAATCAGCAAAAATATAATTTTCGGCACGTGTCTGTAGGAAAGGAAACAAATATGAAATATTATTTTTTCTAAAAAATAAATTCAAGAAAAATGATTTTATGATCTTTTACATTCTCAATATTATTAATCCAATCAATCAGTTTTATTTTATGGCAAGTTTTGTTTAATATGAACAGTGTATCCATTCAAATCAGGGTCACACAGCTAATTTGTAAACCCTTAGTAAGACACAGATCTGCTAAAATGGTCGAAATGGAAAATGATTATATTTTATGTAACTTAAATCAATAAATGCTCCAATAAATAACGAATTTTTATTTTAACATAAAGCTACTGCTGTGGAAATAACGATTAACAAAATGTTCTTGAAAACCTAATATTTTAAATAAAAAAAGTTAATTTCCAATCAACTAAATCAATCACTTAAACTGACTGATTTATGAAAATTTGAATATCACTATTCAATAAAAAAAAGGATAATTTTAGATTTTTTATCGATCGTTTCAAAGAAAATATGCCAATCAGCGCGCAGGTTTCTCAAGATTAATTGGCCTAAGATTATGAAAATGTTGAGTTTTTTTAAATTTTTAACATTTATAACTTCATAAATAAGTCTTAGTTGATCGTGGAAAATAGAAACATTCATTCATTTATTTAAAATTTGGTGTGTCCAGAATATTTCTCAGAATATAATACCTTACGGCATTAAATTTACACTTAATAATTTTTGAAATATATTTATAGGCCGAAACAAAATATTATTATTGATTTAATTTGAATCCTTTTGAAAGCAAAACTAAAAACTGAATTTTAATTTGAATCTGAGAAATTTTTGTTGAATTATTCTTTGAGATATTACATAAATTATGAAAAAAATATTTTGTAGTTCACATAAGACTTACATACCGAGCGATTCTATTTGCAATACTCATATTCAATAATAATAATAATAATAATAATAAATAACAATAAAGATGATAAATAAAATAAAACGCTTGGCTTTATTAAAAAATATCTTTATATTAATTGCAATTTCATCATTTCCACTTTTAATTAAAGTCGAAGTTTTTCCGGAAATAACAAATTAGCAAAATATATATAGTAAATTGAACGAAACGATCTAAACAACAGTATAAGTTCGGTATGACTATCAAAATTTGAAGATTAAAAATGTTTTGTTTGATAATCTATTAAGAGACCAGTTACTTAAAATATTTAATTGTAAATTGTAGCAAGCGGTAATACTGGCGAACCGGCTGGTCGCTAAAGGCGGCTAGTGATTTAATAAAACTAGTTCAAAAATTTTTTGGAAATATCGTTTGTTATTTGAAACATATATAGGTATATAATGATGATTCTTTTTTAAACTTTAATTATTAATTTTTCTATTTGACAAACAAAGTTTTGGAGCTCGGCCGATTTTGAGATGAAATAAAATTTATGGTGTCATAGTTCTACGTCAAACTTTTAAAAACGCATCTGTTGTCAAAGAAGCATTTGTAATAATAAAGCAATACTTGTAAAAGCAGATTAACTTTTTAAAAACGTATTTGCTTTCAAAGATGCATATATAATAATAATGCAATACTTTTAAAAGCATATAAAAAATATACGCGATTAAAAGATGATGATGAAAATTGCCATTTATGCTTTATTCATTTCCTATGCGATTTCGAGCTTTAAAACATTTCACCAAAACAACATTATGTTCTTACATAATAATAATAAATAGCAATAAGTAACAAAATAATTTGTTAAGTAACCAATAAATAATTAACAAAAAATCAGACAAAAAGTTTTGGTAAACATTAAACAAAATGTAACTTTGAATAGCATATATTTATATATAAATGTTGCTAGTAATATATTTCATTAGTTATAGTTAATAACAATCAATTAATCAAATTCACCAACGTATATAAAGTATTATATATACTTTTAATTAATATATTTTTAATTTTCTTTATCCAAAAATAAATATTTAGTATCGAAATACATAATAATAAAATTAAAATTAAAAGAATGTATATATATAAATACAGATGCATTTAAAAAAATAAAATTATTTAAATTTAATTAACGATTTACAGATTTTTTTAAATTAATAGGCTACTTATTTTTATACAAGGAAAATGCTTATTCTTTTAATACTTAATTTATAATTTAGTGTTTAAAGAAAGCCTAATTAAAAACGTTACATAAATGGCTACAGATAATTTAACTTGCTTGCATCATTTTCAAGCAATTAATTTTCAAATTCTTGGATTTTAATAATAATAAATTATCAATTCTATCTCAACGAATTTGTATTTATATCAAAAATTGGAGCAGCTGATATTTGTTAAATATGTAAGTAAACGTCCTAGACTGCAGTAATCAAAAGAAATAGAAGAGAACAGTTGTTAATTTATTGAATGCGTAGGTAGATGGTTCAAAGTGTATTCAGTGTAGACAAAATTCTTATTTAATCGAACATGATCAAGATATAAATTCTCTTGAAGATAGTATAAAAATTCAATCAATTGTACACCATCAATTGTCATCACCAATTTTTAATAAGATGATAATGTATGCATGCTACGCTTCCCAACTTTTTGATGAAAGAGAGCTATTTTTAGATGTAAAAGTTTGTTTTCTCATAGATCTCCTAAAGAAACCTTGCTCTTGTGGACAATTATCATTTATCAAGATGTGCAAGATGTCGAAATATATTTTGTTTCCAATTTTGTTATTATAGTTACAATTCTGGTTGTTGTATATAATCGAAAATAAATGTATATAGGATAATTGTTTAGAAATATTGATTTTTTTACGATGTGAGTATTTATAATTAATAATAATCACTATTTATGTTACATTTATCACTATTTTTAATATTAAATTACAATTTAAGTATAAATAATACGCCTTTATCCTTGCATAAAAATAAATAGCATATTAATTAAAACTATCTGTAAATCGTTGATTAAATTTAAATAATTTTATTTAAAAAAATGCATCTGTATTTATAATTTTTTTCTTTTAAAATTTAAAATTTATTATTATGTATTTCTATAATAAATATTTATTTTTGGATAAGAAAATTAAAAAATTTTAATTAAAAGTATTTGTAAATTTTTAATCGAAAAAGAATTATTAAAAAAGAAGAACAATCCCAAGCCATGTTCGACCCCTAACCTTCCGCATATGAGACGGTCATCTAGACAACCACGCCATTGGGTTCGTCTGGACGGTTTTCAAGTTATCAGTACATAAGCTTTGGAAAAAGTTTGAGGACCATTTTCTCGAATTTGACTGGCCATTGCTTTTTAATATTTTCATGAATGAACATTCTAAATGTATACTATCATTATACTAAACCTCATCCCGAGCTCAGATTTCAACCCCGTGCCCTCCCCTTTTAGTACCAAAATTCTGTTAATAGTTTTTCTTTATATAGTGTGGTCATTTAATGGATGCGCTGTGAATATATCGGATGTTATAACCCAAGAAACTGTTCCGGGTTAATTTTTATTTTTTATTTTACAAGGTTTGAAGCAATATTAGGGATATTAAAAAGGTGGTTTATGATTTTGTAAACTTAATTTTATCTTTATAGATTTTTATATGCAAATTGCATATTTTTTTCTATTTTATCAAATGGGACAAATTCACCATCATTGCATTCAATTTCCAGATAATTTCTGTTCAAATCCATGATATTATGATACTTTAGCAATGATTATAAACTTAAATGCATCGGTTCTTCAATGATGATTAGATTGTTAAACGAATCGGTGAATATTTTAAATAATCTAATCTTTAATAATCTAATCAAACCATTTTATAATAAGTAGCTATTTTTCTATAGAAGATCTTGTTCAGCGAATTCATCTTATCGTTCAAAAGAAAAAGAGTTAGTTGGAAATTTTGCCAGTCGACTTTCAATATATCAAAGCTGAGATGTTAGAGCCCCCCCCCCCTTTTTTGTATATTCCTGCTCCATATTCTTGCTTTTAAAGAAAAAAAATTAACTTTCAGAATAATGAAAAGTGCTTAAGACTATTTCGCATCATTGGTGGCAATGTCCTTCGAAGACGGGATCGAAACTTGATTTACAGATATGTCAAATGCTTGTATCTTCATAAGAATTATGACGAAACAATTATTATTTTGTGCATATGTTTTGGAAATTCGTTTTATTATGTTTTTATTATTTTTATGACACATTGTCGGTTGAAAAAAAAATTGGCTTCGTCAGTTAAAAAATATCCACTTTACTGTCATTTCTTATGTCTTGTTCTATACTCTTCTAATCCCTACAACAATACTGCTTCGTTCAGAAATTTGCGGCTATGTCAATTTATGAATACATATGGACTTGAAGAACCTTTTTTATTAATTTTTTAATAAAATAGAGGGCATTCATCTATTTATTTAAAAATTTAAAGAATTTTCTGTATTCTAAAATTTTAAAAGAATAATATAGTGAAAATTAGGTTTGTATTGTTGAGTATATAAACTCTTAACACGCCATGATTAATATAGTAGTATTTATATTTTCATCTGAATAAATATTTCCTCGAAATGTAATATTAACAGTTAATTAAAAATCTTCAAATAAATGCAGTCTTATTATTTTTAATATATTTTTATATTTTTAACTTCATTAGTAATGTCAATATACAACTTCCTTTTACGTACTTTATATTATATTGTTTAAAAACTCTCATTATGCAGTCAATAATATCTTATAAATAATCAATAATATATGATAAATAATAATTTAAATAATCTATTTCTTTAAAAATTCTAAAAATAATCTATGTTTTTTTTTCTTTTATAAAGAATAGTCTCTATTCTAAAATTTAAAAAGAATAATATGTTGTAAATTATGTTCATATTGTTGAGTACATAAATTCTTAACACATCATGGCTAAAAACGTAGTACCAACAATTTCATTGAAATAAATATTTCTCAATATGTAATATTCAGTAAAGATATCCAAACTTAATGTAGTCTTATTATATTTATTATATTATTATCTTTCTAATTTTATTAGTTGTATCAAAATAGCATTAGAATATCCAACTTCCTTTTATGCAAGTTATATGCATTGTTTAAAAAATCTCATTATGTAGAATATAATATTTTATAACGATGTTAAATGTTTTTATTTATTTATAAAAAAATTTTATTTATTGAAAGCCTATTCATTTATTGAAAACATATTTATTTATTAAAAACATATTTATTTATTGAAAACATATTTATTTATTAGAAACATATTTATTTATTGAAAACCTATTTATTTATTAAAACTATAATTATTTATTAAATGTTATTCTTTTTCATTTAGGTGAAAAACACGCTGCTGTGCAGAACGACGCAGCCTCCACCTCAAGTTCCTCTCGCTTTGTATCTTCCTTCAACACAATGGTAGCGTTCCAATTTGTCGTCCTTTTCACAGTCACGACTTCAAGGTCGAGGTGACACTCATTTCAAATAAAGAACTTCATTGCGTCTTATGAAAGGTGATTAACATTTCAATGTCAATATTTTGAATGAGCTTTTAATACTCTATTCATATTTAAATGGGAATAAAGTAACAGCTTATTAACATGACACAAGATGAGTGTGCTGAACAGTTAGTTCTCCGACATGTTTAAAATGAGATTTTCGATTATCTTAAAAGTTTTGCTTTTGTGCGCTAAGCTGATGTTGTGTTATTTTTTTTAAATTAAATTTACACGTTGGATACTGTATCTTCACAAATATCTCGAGGTGATATTTCAGAAATTTTTTTAATTCATATTCCATATTCTAAATATAAATGGTCTGTTGTGTATAATAGAGCAGTTTAAATACAATGGTTATTTGTTTGAAAATGTTGAAAGGCGGACATTCCGATCGAAGAATGAAACTACTTGATATTTAATTTTCTACAAAGAACGCGAATTCATAAATCATTTTTTGAAGGGAAAAAAATAACTTATTTAAAAAACAAAATTTTATTAAAATATTAGGAAAATTTGCAAAATATCCACACATGTATTTTCAATTTTTTTTTTGATGAATAAAAAAGTATTTATATTTTATAAAAGTAAAATAAAGAGAAAATAAAAGATGTTTTTTATTTAAAGCTTTATAATTATATTAAAAATAGTTTTTTTTATTTAAGCTGTAATATTTAAAGCAGAAAAATTTTATAATTAAGAAAAATATTTTGATTTACAAATTAAGGTCAGTTGTTGAATTAGTTATAATTCTTTTAAAACTTTGTATGATAGATATTTTTGAACTGATGGGTTTTCATAATTTTCGAATTTTAATTCAATTTTGTAACATGTGAAATCATTTGCTTTTAATTAAATTAACCATTTTAAAAATAACATCTTTAAACGTTTCCAATTTGCAGCAATTCCATAATTGTAAAAATTTAGAATAAATAGAAAAGTAACAACAATTATCTTTTGATGAAAGCCCATGTTTATATACCGAGAAAAGATAACCATTTATTACAATATTTAATTTAAATTAACAATTATAAAAATAACCAATATGAAACAGTTGTAAAAATAGTCATGTATTACAACTGTTTTTGACTGATATTGAATTTCTTGTCAGCTTATCAGTATCTGATTAAAAACTTAACAATATTTACTTCAATTCTTATATAATCATGTATTATACATTCCAAACATTAAATCTGTTTTATTAAAAAAAAGAGAATTGCGTTATCAAATTTTAATCTTGGCGTATTATAAATTCATTGCCATTTTCTTTCCATTTTCCTTTTTATTTCGAAGAATCGCATAAATAGCTTTTGGAATGTGGCTTTCTTTCTTATTTAATGCTCTTAAAGGAAATAAAGGAAAAAACGTTATTTTCTTAGCAGTTATACATATGTATGAATTTATATTTGCTTTTATTTTCGAATATAGCAAAATAAAGATTTGAAACTAATAAGTTTCTTTTTTGAAAAACAATCCAATTACATCGTTTTCCTTAAGTCTTTGCATAATGTTCCCATTAAAGATGATTGTCCCTCCCCATAAGTGTAATTTGTTTTCAAAATTGTTGAGTGCAAAAATGATTACTCGTAAAAAAAAATGAAAATAAATATTATTTGGGCAATGTTTAATGTGTTAAATAAACAAAACTTTTGCAAAATTCATGAATCATGGATATATGTATGAAAAAAAGCCTCTTGTATATATATGTATATATATATATATAGATATATATATATATTGTTACAAACTACAAACCTGCAATTCTGCTTCCTAGCATAGTTGGTTCCATCATCAGAAACA